>CM040246.1:63755552-64180552 GCA_022545495.1 Chrysanthemum lavandulifolium
TTGTAGAAGAAATAGTTTGTGGTTCGAGATTGAACCACTTTCACCAAGGTATAGTCAGCAGAGATGCTTCGTGAGTAATAACAGGAGAATCCATCCTTGGTGGAACATCATCAAAATTATCTATAATCTCAACCGTCTTAGACCTCTTCACTTTGTGGAGCATCCGTATGATCGCAATTCTCTTGTTAGAAGATGATGCAGTCTGCTTCATAATCCGTTGATACATTCTATGCAATTCATCATCAGGTAAATTCCATACTTGCCTTTTCTTCAAACCAGAATTAAAGATAGCAGAACTCTGATAAAGGACAATATTTCTCATGTATGCTTTCTTCTGAGCTTCAGTAGGTGGTTTTTCCCTTTTTGCTTTATTCTTTAGAGCAACAAGAGCTTTCTTTTTGTCAGCTGCCTCTTGTTTTCATTTTCGTCCAAGATTGACCATTTTTTCAACAAAATTCTCACTGTCAAAGTCAGCACCTAATATACTTTGAGCAAGTGTAGGATTTGAAACACTTCTTGAGTATAAACATCCCATTGTGCACCGTGAACTGAAAGTACGCAAGTCATCCGCCTCTTCGTCAGATCGGTCATGCATATCCGACCATCGGGATAGAAGATATAGGCTAGACGATGATAGAGCTAGTATAGATTAAGTAGATCATGTAAATCCTTATGAAGTTGATTGTAATCTGTTTCTTGAATGAATGAATGAACAATTAACTTGATGCTTTCTCTTCAAGAGAAACAAATAGCTCACTTGAAGAGCTTTAGCTTTCGTAAGAAATAATCTTTTAAGCTTACTTGACCATTCTCCAATGAACCAAACTTGATAAAATTGAACTGAAATAAGCAATCTGTAAAACAGTCACAGAGAAACACACAAACCAAACCAAACAAAACTTACAAAATATTAGCTGGTTAGTGTTAGAAATTATACAAACCAATTATACAAAGTTTACAACATAAATCCTCCCCTGAGGCATATGCCTCCCCTTAAACTTTGCAGTTAAGGGTTAAGCATTCCAATATGGACCACAAGGTGTTGAAACCTTGGTCCATCAAAAGCCTTGTTAACAGATCGCCACATTATCATCGCAGAATTTTAACCACTTTTATCAAATGTTTTTCATATGCATCTCTTATAAAGTGATGCCCGATTTCAATATGCTTAGTTCTCACCGTGAAAAACCGGATTTTAACAATGCATATGGTACTTTGATTATCAATAAAAATTGTTGTGTTCATGAAGTTATACCCATAATCCAACAATTGATTTTGTATCCAAAGAACACATCACAAAGAATTGCGGTAGCAACATACTACTTGATAGATGAGGTAGCCACAATAGTTTGTTTCTTGCACTACCAAGAAATCAATCTCTTCCAAGGAATTGGCAACCTCCGGTTGTGGATCTCCTATCCGATTCGCACCAAGATAATCACTGTCACTATATGCTTCCAAATTAAAAGGAGACTCTTTTGGGTACCAAAGGCCTAAATGGGGTTGGCCTTTCAAATACGTAAATATCTTCTTGTCAGCATTCGGATGGGAAGCAAGTGGAGTGACTTGATGTCTAGAGCAAGCACTCATGACAAAATGTAATATCGTGCCTAAAAGTTGTTAGATACATCAATGAACCAATCATAGATTCAGATAAATGAACATTCACGGTAGATCCGGTTCATTGTTTCTTTTGACTTTGGAGCTTCATAAGGTGTTGTGGCGATCGACACTCTCCATACCAAACTTCTTCAAGATGTCCTCACATATTTGTCTGATGATAAAGATACCATTAGGTTTCTCGCGAACTTGGAGACCCAAAAGAAAGTAAGCTCCCATAGCACTCATCTCGAAACTCTCCTTCATCGACTCCTCAAACTTTCGCACCAAGCTTCTTTAGTGGATCCAAATATGATATCATCCACATAAACTTGCACAAGAATAATGTCTGTGGAATTCTTCTTCGTGGAAAAGTGTTTTATCAATAGCACCTCTTCTATAGCCATGCTTCAACAGAAAAGATGAAAGCCTTGCATACCATGCTCTAGGTGCCCGATTTAGTCCATAGAGCTTTAACTACCTTATAAACATGATTTAGGTGATCCGGATCTTCAAATCCTTTAGGTTGAGTGACATAAACCTCCTCTTCTATCTCACCATACGAAATGCACCTTTAACATCCATTTGATACACCATGAACCCCATGTAAGATGCATAGGCCAAGAAAATACGAATGGCCTCAACTCTAGCAACAAGTGCAAACACTTCATCATAATCAATCCCTCCTCTTTTCTCGAACCCCCAGCCACTAATCTTGCTTTGTTTTTAATCACAACACCCTTGCATCTCTTTTATTTTTAATATCCATTTTATCCCAATTGCATACTTCCGCCGGTGGTGGGACTAAAATCCAAACCTCGCTAATTTTGGAATGTTGCATCTCTTCTTGCATTGCTTCAAGCCAACTTGAATCATCCAGGTGTGAGTAACACTGGTTGGCTCCACTTGAGAGAAAAGCAGCAAGCAGACAATGCTAAAAATCAGATGATTGTCCTTTGTCGGTTTGAGACATAAGAGATAAAAGCTACTTGACCATATTTAGAACTTGTTACAGGTGCCCCTAGTTCTAACAGTGTGCATTAGGATCACCAATAATATTGGACCGTGGATGAGTAATGTTGATCCTTTTAGTAGCAATGGTGTTGACATCAATGGAGGTATCAAGATTAGTCACAGTTGGCTCAAAATTACTGTCATTGGAAGGTGAGGTGAAGACTTCAGCTTTGGGTTGATGATTACCAAGATCTGAAGGTCTTGGAAAACGTGTATAAGGTTCACCAAAGTCTGTGGACACTCTAGTAGACATGGGAGTAGAAACAACATAACCTTCAAAGAATTGGTGATGATAGGAGAAACAGGATCACTTTCGGAATGAATGGTGATTTCCACCGATTGCTTCTTTGCAACCTCCTCAACATTCCTCTCGCCTTCTAGATTAGTGCATACTCTTGTTTCTTAAGCCTAGCAAGGTCCTCTCGCATAGTTGGACTCATCTTCACTCTCATCGGTAGTAACTTTGGAAGTGTCACCTGAAAAATTATTAGGGGAGAAAGAAGGTACAATAATAGGATGTTCATCATCCTCAAACTCACTATTAGAATCAGCATTCATGGTAGCAGCACTATCAGTAGGTGACTCTTGTGAACCTGCATTTTGGTTAGCCACATGTCTAGAATAACCCAAATAATCAGTTAAGTAATCAAGGTCAAAAGACCAAACATGACCTTGTCCTTGAACATTAGGCTTGTCTTCTAAAAATCTCAGGTTTAAAGTCTCCTCAATCTTCTTAGCATTCAAATTGTATACCCGTCACGCCTTACTATGAGTTTGAATACCCCACTATATATCCTCATCGCCTTCTCATCAAATTTACCAGTGGATCACTAGAATTCAAAATAGTCACTTGACATCCAAAAGGTTTAAGGTAGTGAATAGCGGGAACTTTCCCATAGAAGTTCATAAGGTGTCATAAAATGAGGTCTAGTGATAGATACCTGCTCGAACATAACAAGTTGTGCCAACCGCTTGGTCCAAAACATTGTGGGTAACTTAGAGTCTGCAAGCATAGATCTTGGCCTCAATAAGGGTCCTATTCTTCGTTCACCACCCCATTTTGTTGAGGGTTCTTGGAGTGCTATAGTCCCTTTTGATTCCTTTAGACTTACAAAGTTCAATCAATACAACATTCTTGAACTACATCCCATTATCGCACTCGATGCCCTTAACCTTTTATTCACCGATTTTCAACAAGGGTAATAAACTCTCTTAAAGCCGGAGATGTTTCATCTTTTGTTCTCGAAAAGAACACCCAACAAAACCCGCTAAGTCCATCGGTGATTACCGACAAAAGTATTTGTGATCAATCTGCGTGACTTGAGTTGGACCAAAAAGATCCATGTGAAGCAACCAAGAGGTTCAAATAAGGCTCACTGCATTAATTGCTTTGTAAGAGGCTCGTGTTGCTTTCCTTTGTTCATGCGAGCAACACAGTTATGTTCATTGGTGAAAACCTTTGAAGGAAGTCCTTCAACAAGACCCATTTTAGATAGCTTGTTAATGGTCTTGAAGTTCACATGAGCCATCCTTCATGCCACTTTGTAGACTCATCCGTGGACGCCGCACCAAACAAGTTAAGTCACCTACGGTTGAACATCATTCAAATTGAATGTGTATAAATTGTAGTCTGAGGAACTCTCGGCAAAATTGATGTATCTTACGGAAGTTTGAAGTCTTTAGACAAGACAAGACATTCATCCTCGAGAGAAGAGTACTTTGTTCTTTGTGTCACAAATTTGTGAGGCGAGAACAAGTTGAAGTGTTGTAGTTCCTGACATAGTACACATTCTCAAAGTCCGGTTGAGGTGTTTTGATGGTCCCTTTCCGATGATTCTACCATCACTTCCACCAAAAGTCACATTGCCTCATCCTTCAATGGGTACGAAATTATGCATCATATCTCTGTTTCCTGACATACTTCTTGAGCAACCACTATCAACAATGCCAACTTCCTTGTGCTTAAGAGGATGATCATACAACAACAACAAAAATATATACAAAAATTAGTACACTATTGAGGCTCAAGTCATTACTGACTTGAACCTGCCTTGTGGATCTTTAGATTGAGGCCATGTAGATTTATAAGATCCACTATTGTTCTTGGGTTTCCATTGAAATTTAGGTCCCTTGTGTCCAAGAACAATCTGCTGAAGGCTTCACATATTCCTATAACCCTTCCCACCATTCATTGAGTCAACATATCCAGGCCAATAACCATTTTTAAAATATGAACTTGTTGGTTGCATAGATGGTCTAGCAATTGAGCTTCTCCAATTATAAGGAGGAGATACACAGGTTGCTTGTGGAACATAAGGTGGTATTGCATTAACATTAGTTCACATTGGTCTAGATTTCCCAGCACATACACCCATTCTTTGTTCATGAAAATCACAATCCTTAATTAAATGAAATTTACTTCACACACAAAACATGTCTTCTTTAGAAGATTTATTCAACCAAAAGATGTTCTATTACAAGCGTAGTATTCAAACCAAAACCATGAAAAGAATTGTTTTTAATGTATATTATTCAAAGAATAAAAGACAAGTCTTTAGAGGAAACTGTCTTGGAAGAGGATTCTTTAGCAGAACTCTAATAGGCTTGAAGGTATCTTGGGTGCGTGCTTAGGTGAGGTCTTGGGTAGTCCGACTTATCACTTGAATCACGGTGGCATAAAGTAGACCTTGATCGGAAGATTTGTCATTGCCGGAGGCGGAGACAAAATCATTAGATGAAGAATCGGTCCGGCAAGTCTTTGACTTTTGCCATACGATGATGTGATCCATCAAAGTCAACAATGAGGAAAGGTCAATGCACATAGGTATTCCTCTAATAGATCCACGTACTGCATGTAAATCACCTTATTTTACAACGTTAGCTAATCCTGCTGGTGTTGATTTACGTGTGTCCTCTCTAGCTTCTAGTCCTACATATTTCTTAAAGCCTAAACCTACTGAAGTATTAGGAGTTTAACTAGAATAGAGCTCTTTAGCTAGATTTAGACCAGATTTGAGCCAAGAATTATGTCTAGCTATTTCTTTATCTAATTTTTCTTTCAACAAACTGTTTTCAGACACCACATCAGCTTTCAATTTCTCAGACCTTTTTAAGTCATTTTTAGTACATTCTAGATCACTTTCTAATACTCTAATCTTCTCATCATAAGCTATTTGATTCTTCTGAAACCAAACTTTTTGTCTTTCTAATGTTTTTAATGCTTGTTTATAAGCTTCAACTTCAACATAGCATTCATTATATTTAGGTTTCAAAATATCATGCTTCTTTAAGTTCATTATAACGCTTACTACAACCAAACAAACAATTTTGTACGAGAGAGACCCATCAAGGCAATCGATCATGCCTATCCTCTGAAGTACGCCTAGCCAAGAACCCAATATTATCGCACACGAACTTTCATCATTCTCCCGATCATGCGACTTCCGGTCTACATTGGCATCCATAGTAACTAGAGCAACTGAGGATCCGAGCTCAATTTCGACTTCCTCCGATTCTCACGATAGGAAGAGTATCTCACCTCATCACCGACTTTCCTATCTTTGCACTCTCGGAGAAGTGACCCATCTGTTGACATGTAAAGCACTTGACCTTCTTTTGTCAAACCTTGGATCTCTTCCCGTAAAGCCAAACTTCCTCCCACCTTACGCCAAATCTCTTGATGTCCATAGAAAGCATAGCCACTTGCCATTTTAACTTCATCTCCTCCATATCCGATGGGTCAACACATTCAAGATCCTCATATGCAAGTTCTGTGAGGATCATAATCGACAAAGAAGGATCCAAGCACATCTTCTATTACACCACTAGATTTAGAGTGAGAGCTTGATGGAGTGGTAGTGTAAGATGATGATGAGTAAGTGGGACTTGGAGCATGAATCAACTTTGGGGTAGAGGCCCCAACAAATGCTGTGTGACTTGAAGTGGAGGATGAACGGAAAGGACTTCTCACATCATGCTCAAGAGCTTTAAGTTTGTTGTACAGCTCATCAAAAGTAAGCATATCCAAATTTCGCCTTTAGTTTTGAAAGCAATGCTCACTTGTAGCCGTGGATTGAGGTAAAGATCTCAAGAACTTAGAATTACAATCATCATTATCTGGCTTTGCCTTTAGCCGATTCAATGGCTTAAAATATTGTGAAATCATCATAGCCCTTGTGAATTCCTTCCTCTTGAGACTTGAAAGTCTTCAAACTGTTGTCTTAGCATCGATTTTCTCATTCTCCTAGACTCCTCATTCCCTCCAAACTTGGCTTTAATTGCCAACCATATATCCTTAGCATCCGCATAAAGTGAAAATCACTCAAGTGATCCTCGTGAATAGCTTGAAGAAGAATCGTTTTCACTTTGGTTTCTCTTTGAACCACCAAGAACTCTTGTTGAGCTTTTAGGAGGAACGAACGTCATGTTACCATCAGCATCAGTGGTAGTCCTCTTCAAACTGTTTCCCTTCCTAACAATCTCCCACATATACCAATCAATGTTGGAAATCCAGTTTTGCATCTTCATAGCCCATAAGTCATATTCTTCCTTCTTTAGGTAAGGAAACTTAGCGTTGCTGTTTGAGAGACTTAGTTGTTGCATATGGGTGGTGTTATGGTTGTTGGTGACATCCATACCATCATCGAGATCCGTGCATGGTGTATGTGGTTTAGGTTGTATGGGTGATTAGAAAAGATTGTTCTTAGTATCGTGAGACTCTCTCGAGGCTCGATACCACTTGTTGAAACGTTAGACCTTGATAGATCTTGAGCACTTTCAGATCGTTAGTATTGCTTATGTAATCACAAACAAACTAATAGACAATCTCTACGACTTATATTCTTTAGCGGAAATCAAATATAAGTACGAACACAAATAACTAAGAACACGTTGATCCTCTATGGATCTTTATATTACTACAACTTTGTTTTTCAACTCGTTACATTCATCATACTATTGTGTTCCTTTTATAGACAAGGAACCCTAACTTATTTCCTAAGAAACGTATAAACATAAAACTAAATAAGATATACATAATCACTTCCTAATAAAGCATGCATATCCTAACTAACTATAGAAAACACGGAATAACTATTTCATGAAACATACTACGCCTATATAACTTCATTGATTACATTCTTCAACATAAACATTGAACTTGATGAATCCTTCATTAGAAACTTCAAAATTCTAACTTAGTATAATTCCCAATACATAACCCATTGCATGACATCATGCATAAGTCATATATGGATATTATCCATGACCCATGGTTTTAACCCATGACCCATGGACTAGTTGCATTGCATCTTGTAGATACATTGTATCTACTTGGATACCGTGGTCCAAAGTCTAGGACCCATGACCCATGACCCAAAACCCATGGGCAAAGAGGAGCATCCCATGGATCCCCAGGATTACACTGGACGGATCCCTCAAGTGAGGGATCCGTGGAACAGTAGCTAAAATTCCTCTATAAATAGTGAGTCATTTCTTCATTTTGGGTTGCCACTCCTACACATACTTTCTCCAAGTATTGTAACCTTCTAACCACAGATCCTAAGGATCTCTCTATGTAGTTTTTGTTTTGTTTTTGTGTGATTCTCTAGGTTCCTCTTAAAGGCTAGATCACCACCTCTTGAAGTCGAGCAAGCTCAAGTCCATGAGTTGCCATGCTTCGTCATCATCAAGACTACTGAGGTTCTCTTGTTAATAGTTCTTTCTTCCTACATAGAAGTGTTGTGTCAAAGGCATTAGTGAACGATTCCGAAAGGGTCAAGACGAAAGCATTAGTGAAAGGTGCTTAACGTCCGTGTCAAATGCATTAGTGAAGAATACCGAAGGAGTCAAGATGAAGGCATTAGTGAAAGGTGCCAAATGTCCGTGTCAATGGAATTAGTGAAGGATGCCAAAAGAGTCAAGACGAAGACATTAGTGAAAGGTTTCAAACGTCTGTGTCAAAGGAATTAGTGAAGAATGCCAAGGGTGTACAATCGATGAGGTGCATCGATGTACAAATAGAGATAGGTTGTGTTGGGAATAATCCGTTACCACGGATAGTAGTGGTTTACACTGCTTTGTTTAACACTAGCGGTGGAAACATATTCCCACCGCAAGTTATTTATTACCCTTGCTATTAGTTTATGATATGGTTAAACGTATTTGATAAGTATAGAATAGATTTCGTGTATATTCTATTATGTTAGCTATATACTTATCTTGTAAAGGACTCCTTGTAGTATAAAAGGAGATGCTAGGTCATTGTCTTAGGTACGTATTACTTTACAATATTACCTACGAAAGCTTCAAGGTGTAACCCTAGTGATACCAAGATCACTCGTATTATTTTATTAATAATATTGAAGCTTAAGTTTTGTGTTAACTTGTGTTTACTCTCATACATCATATAATTCGTCTTCTAAGTATTACTTAAGTAAATTCCGCTTGCTTGATAATATTATACAAAATATCATTGACACAAGGAGAGTGTCTTAGATCCAACAAGTGGTATCATAGCAAGGTTCTGATATTTTATTTTAGAAGATCCAAAGAATTAGCTTGACTCACTCTCTCAAGACAATGGAGATGGAAAACAATCAATCAAACTCTTCTTCTACACCCGCTCCCTAAGATTAAGCTTAATGAGTTTGAGATGTGGAGGATCTTGATTGAGCAATACTTCCTCATACTGGACTATGCTCTATGGGAGATCATTCAACTTGGTGATTCTTTCAAACCTGACCACTACTTCAAAAGTTGGTGACACGATGTTGTGAAAGTTTCGTACTGAATCAAATTACGAAAAGCTCAAAGAAGAATGATCTTAAAGCTAGAAGTCTATTGTCGATGACTCTTCCTAGAGACCAGAGTTATTGCATTCACAAATTCAAGACCGCTAAAGAACTGTTTGAAGAGATTTGCTCGGTGTTTGGTGGTAATGATGCAACAAAGAAGACTTAGAATACATTGTTAAAGCAAAGTTATGAAAACTTCTCTACTTCAAGCAATGACTCACTTGATAGCATTTTACCAAACTTGGAAGATTGTTACACAACTAATCGTGTTTGGCATTGAGGTGAAAAGGAAGACCTCAATTTGAAGTTTCTAAGAAGTTTGCCTTGAGTTTCAAACCAATGTTATTGTATGGGAAAACAAAGCAGACATTCAAACAATGAAGCTCAATGATCTTTACAACAACTTCAAACTTATTGAGCAAAGGTTGAAGAAGGCGGAAATTTGGTACAAGCTCTAGTAGCTTTGCATTGTTGTCAAATTCATTGATAGTGATGATTCGAAGATGAAAGTGATGATGATATTGCCACCGAGGTTCTAAAGTTTCCACGGTAATGTTAATGTTACCACCGCAGTTCCAAAAGAAAGTTGCTAGTATTGGAGATCCTACCTTTATGCTTTTATCTCCACACAGTTGATGGCTCTGTCTTAACTCATGAAGACATAGAGCAAATTGATGAAGATGACTTGGAGGAGATGGATATAAAATGGCAGATAGCTCTTCTTAGCATGAGGGCTAAGAAATTCTACAAGAATCTTGGCAAGCCTATTCACATTAATGGTGATGATCTGCAGGTTTTGATAAGAAGAAAGTGGAGTGCTTTAAGCGCCACAAGTTTGGACATTTTGCTAGAGAATGTAGAAGATCAAAGACCAAGGACAACGGTCTACATGGTACAAGCAAAGAAGGGACCAACTATGGAAGAACCAAAGGCAATGTTGGCTATTGATGGTGTGAGTTATGATTGGAGTTTCATGGATGATGAACAAGAAGAAGAACATTCGAGATCTTGCTCTTGTTGCTCTTGAATTTGCTCTCATGGCTTTCTCGATTACGGTACAAAACTTTGATAGTTGTTCTAAAACATGTAGAACGCTAAAGAAGTTGAAAGACTTAATGATTTGTACTCTAATGAAAGGCAAGAATTATATACTGCTAATTATACTGTGGCTAATATTAGGAGAGCTATGGCAGTATTAGAAAATCAAATAGAGCACTATTAGGCAAATGAGTCAAATTATAATGATGATATGATTCTTCTTAGGAGAGAGGTAGAACATACAACTGCCGTGAATGAAGCATACCAAAAGGAGCTTGAAAAACTCCAAAAGAAACTTGAAAATGTCAATTTAACTATAGACACATGTTATCATCAGTCTAAGTCAATTGATAAAATTTGGAATGCTCAAGTAATTAATAAAGCTAAGTCTGGTATGGGTTATAATACTGAGGCCACCACCACTAAGAGGTGTTCCATCACCTCGGTGTAGATTTAGCTCATATAGGTTTAGAAGACTTTAAGGAACTTGTTAGAGAATATGGTCCTTTAAAGGACACAGGTGGTGAAAGTGAGGAAGTGAGTAAGCTTGATAATGATGTTTTTGAGAGTGCTAGTGACTCATCATTGTTCATGAGGATGTTAAAAGAATGTAGAGACTACTATCCCAAAAGTTGTTAACATCATTACAGAGGAACCTAGGAAACCGTTAATAAACATAGACCAACCTGTAGGTATCTTTGAGATGTATAGGAACAAGCCTCTGACTCCTAGGGGTAACCAGAGGAGTTGGAATCATGTTAAATCTCAACAACTAGGTAGTGATTTTGTTATGAACAATAAGGCATGCTATATCTGTGGTAGTTTTGATCATTTACATGCTTATTGTGACTATCATGTTGGGAGAAGGGAAGTCTATGGGTATAAAAGGGTGGAGACTAACAAGTATCAACATAATGTACACCCTAATTCCCATTGCAAAATGGTCCCAAGAGCAGTTCAACTTAGAAGTGGCCTCAAAACACTTGCCACTGCAAAATCAGTTAACACTGCTCACCCTAAGTCACCTGTTAAAAGTGCAAACACTAAAACAAGTTTTAATAAATCTGCACAAACAGGAAAAAGAACCTTTCAAACTAAAAAGGTTTATAGTAACCAACAATGGGTACCTAAAAAGAAACCGTGATTACCACCGCTCATTCAAAAGTTACTACTGCAAGGGTTTTAATAAGAAAAGGGGGACAAGGGCAATCTTGTGAAGGCCTCAAAGACGTTAGGAATGGAAACCTAAAGGAAATACCTCTACAACCAATCCCAATGGTGTATCAATGACCTTTGATGATTTAACTATATTGATACACGAGGCGGATCCAAGTCAATCATGGCTTGGGTCCCCAAAAGAAACTAACTCTTTACTTATTTGTGCAGGAACATCCAAGGACAAAAGGTCGGATCAAGGATATACAGATAGTGGGTGTTCAAGGAACATGACCGCAACAAGTCCTATCTTTCGATTTTGAGCATTATGATGGACAACATGTCGACTTTGGAGGTGGAGTAAATGGAAAAGTTCTTTGGTAAAGGTGTTATTAAACTGGTAACTTGGACTTTGAACACGTGTATTATGTAAAGGAGCTTAAGTACAATCTCTTTAGTGTGTCACAAATGTGTGACAAGATGAACAATGTTCTTTTACCAAAGATATGTGCTTTGTTCTCTAAGGATTTTAAGATGCCCGATGAAAGTCGATTCTTCTTAAAGTTCCTAGAAAAGGCAATCTCTATAGCTTTGACATGAACAACATTGTAGCTAAAGATGATTATGCTTGCTTGCTTGCAAAGGCCACATGGATGAATCCATGTTATGGCATAGAAGACTTGGTCATGTTAACTTCAAAACCATTAACAAGATTGTTAAAGATGGCTTAGTGAGAAGTCTACCTCGAAAAAGATTTGAAAATGATCAAACCCTGTGGCTTGTCTTAAAGGCAAACAACACGAGCTTCTTCTGCAGTCAAAGTTTGTTAACTCTATTGCTCACCCACTTCGGATGTTACATATGGACTTATTTGGTCCTACATCGTGAGCGACTTGAATCTTAAGAAATATTGTCTTGTGGTGACCGATGATTTTAGCAGATTTACATGGGTTTTCTTTCTTGGAACTAACGATGAAACAATGTGCACTCTAAAAATATTTATCATGAAGTTAAAAACCAATATGATATGAAAGTTAAAATCATTAGGTGTGATAATGGAACTGAATTCAAGAATAGAGTTATGGATGAGTTTTGCAAAGATAAAGGTATTAAAAGAGAATTTAGTGTGGCTAGAACTCCTTAACAAAATGGTGTTGCTGAGAGGAGAAACAGGACACTGATGGAAGTTGCTAGAACTATGTTGGCCGATTCTAAATTGCCAATTACTTTTTAGTCAAGCGATTAACACGCATGTTATGTGCAAAACAGGTTTTAGTAGTAATGACAAAGAACAAGACACCTTATGAATTGTTTAGGAAGACCACCTACCCTCGACTTCATGAGACCATTTGGGTGTCATGTATCCATTCTCAATACCTTAGATTATCTGGGCAAGTTTGATGAAAAGGCTGATGAAGGGTATTTTGTTGGGTATTCCATGGTTAGTAAAGCTTTCAGAGTATTCAACTTAAGAACCCAAAAGATTGAAGAAAATCTGCATGTTGAGTTCCTGGAAAATAAAGTCAATGTCAAAGGAACTGGTCCAGAAAGACTGTTTGATCTTGATACTCTAACAAATACTATGAATTATGTGCCTGTTTCTACAAGCACATCTTCTTTTGAAGCTGCAGGATCAGAAGAGTTTCTTGATGATGATGAACCAAGCAAAGAGGATGCAGATGATCAAGATGATTTTAGTCTACCTCTTTGGGACTATGCGATGATAATAATTTCTTGGCGGAGTTGTTCATCCTTCTAGTGATTTGGAAAAGAAGGAAATAGTAATTTGAATGATGAAAATTTTGAAAGCGATGACAATTCGATTCCACTGCTCGACAAAGTGTTTCCACCGCAACACCGGATGTAGGAATCACCACTCCGAGCTACTATGGAAGCCCAAGCCAATGATGTTGAAATTTCTAATATGCCAAGAGAGATTGCAGTTCCTCAGACTCCTCACACTTCTATTCATAAATCACATCCTCTTGAAAATGTGATTGGGGATGTCTATTCAACTGTGAAGACTAGAAGACAAACAAAGTTGCCTGATGTTCATGGATTCATAAGTAAAATATATGAATCTAAAATACATAAAGGCAAGAATGAATGTCTATTTATGTGTTTTCTGTCACCAATGGAGCCAAAGAATGTTTACAAGGCACTTGAAGATGACAGTTGGGTGGAAGCAATGCAAGAAGAGTTGCTTCAATTTAAGCTTCAAAAGGTATGGGTGCTTTGTGATTTGTCTTGGCAAGAAGGTAATAGGTACTAAATGGGTGTTCGTAAACAAGAAAGATGAAAGGGAATTGTTATCGAAATAAAGCTAGGCTTGTGGCTCGTGGATATACTCAAGAGGAGGTATTGACTATGAAGAAGTGTTTGCCCTGTTGCAAGGATTGAAGCAATTAGGTCGTTTTAGCCTATGCATCCTTTATGGGCTTTAAAGTCTATCAAATGGATGTAAAAGTGCTTTTCTATGGGAGATAGATGAAGAAGTTTATGTCTCACAACCTCCAGGGCTTTGAAGACCACGAATATCCTAACAAAGTCTACAGGTTGTTAAAGCTTTGTATGGCTTGCATCAAGCACCAAGGAAATGGTATGAAACCTTAACTACTTATCTTCTTGAAAATGGGTTTCATAGAGGCAGAGTGGATCAAACTTTGTTCATCAAGAAAGACAAGAATGATATCTTGCTTGTTCAAGTATATGTTGATGATATCATTTTGGGTCTACAAAGACGAGATGTGCAAAGATTTTGACAAACGATGAAAGAAGAATTTCGAGATGAGTTCTATGGGAGAACTCACATTCTTTGGGACTTCGGTATTACAAAAGCCGATGGTATTTTCATTAATCAAGATAAATATGTGGCTGAGATACTAAGGAAGTTCAAGTTTACTGATGCAAAGTCATCTAGCACTCCTTCAGACAAGACTACACATCTACTTCTTAAGGAAAATAGTGGTGAACCTGTTGATGTGCACATGTATAGGTCTATGATTGGCTCTTTGATGTATCTTACATCATCTAGACCAGATATTATGTTTCTTTGTGTGTGCTTGTGCAAGGTTTCAAGTTACTCCCAAGTTCTCTCACTGATGCTGTGAAGAAGATTTTCGATATCTTAAAGCATATCTTACTCGGGATTGTGGTACTCGAGATTCTCCTTTAGATCCGGTTACTTACTCGGATAGTGACTATCTTTGGAGCTAGCTTGGATAGAAAATCTACAACTGGTGGATGTCAATTTCTTGGTAACAGGTTAGTGTCATGGCAGTGCAAGAAATAAACAATTGTGGCTAATTCTTCAACTGAAGCAGAGTATATTGCTGCTGCAAGTTGTTGTGCTCAAGTATTATGGCTTCAAAATCAACTCTTGGACTACGGGTACAATTTCATGAATACCATCATACATATTGACAATAGCAGTACCATTTGCATAATCAAGAATCCTGTTCAACACACAAAGACCAAACATATTGAAATTAGACACCATTTCATTCGAGATTGCTATGAAAAGGGACTAATTCAAGTTGTCAAAATTCCTTCTGATGACAACTATGCTGATTTGTTAACAAAAGGTCTTGATGTGGGAAGATTTCAGTACTTGGTAACAAGTATTGGAATGCTTAATCCATAAATGTTTTTTGGTGTTGAGGGGAGGCTGTAGGGTAATGAAATTGTTGTATGAGTTTGTATATTATGTTACGATGCGAAGTTGGAGTTAAAGGTGTATATCGAGATACACATCAAATGGTTATTGATTCACCATGTCTAATACACATAAGAATCAACTAGTCGAAGCAAACGATCATCGTAAAGACTTGACAAATCCGTTTATGGTTGATAGTTTACCAAAACTATATGGTTATCAACTCACCATATTCTTTATGATTAAGAGTTGGCTAGTCCATAGCAAACGGCTCATGGTAAAGACATATCAAATCCGTTGATAGTTGATAGTTTGCTAAAACTATAATGGGAGCGCTTTGTTTTCTAATGATTTTATCTTCCATTGCTTTTGAAATTTTTGTGAAAAATTACCACCGCTAGTTCACAGCTTCCATCGACAAAGTTATTTTACCACCGTTGTTCTAGCCGTTACAACCGATTATGTCGATAATTTATTTTTCACTAGCCGTTGAAAGTAACCATCGATAGTTATATATATAGGGTTAATATTTTAAGTAAAATATCTTCTTTCAATATTATAACTACTTTCTAAAGATAATTTTACTTATGCATCAATTATAAACCCTAACCCTATATATCTTGTTCTCTCAATTAGCTAGTCATTACTTCAATTCTTCTTGACATAATCATATTTTTCATCAAAAGTTTCTAGGGCTTCTTTGAAATTTGCGAGATGAGCACAACCTAGTGGCTATTTACAAAAGAATACCGAGAAGAGTGGCCTGTTTTCATCGATTGTGGATTTTCTTCATAACACTCATATAAGGTATGCTTTGCTTTTCAAACCCACAATCTATATCTCTCAAATCAAGCAGTTTTGGACTTCGCTCACCCATAACACTTGAGAATAGAGATACACATGAAACAATGGATGCTCTCGAGCCATCGTAGATGGGGTAACTATTGATGTTACTAAGGCATCCCTAAGGAGAGTACTTCACTTGGATGATCTCAATGGTCACATCACATTACCTATGTCGACATTCATGATACTTTATCATCCATGGGGTATGATACCACCGATAAAAGGCTACTTTCAAAAAGAGTGGTTTTGTCCCCATCGAGATTTTTGATTCATACCTTGTTACATTGCATTAGTCCTAAGAAAACATCTTATGAGCAATTTAGTTCAACCATGGCTTATCCTTTGGTTTGTCTAGTCACTAATAAGATTTTCAACTGGTCCAACTATATTTTTACCAAGATGAAGGCAATGTACAAAGTAAAACCAAATTTTTAATGTATCAAAGGTTTGTGCAAGTCATGTGCAATGAATTTCAATTGCAACCTCACACTCACTGCTTATCAAATCGATTGCCTAAAGCCTAAAGTTTTTCAAAATTTGAATAAAGATGGCAATATGATTTTTACACCTCTCCTACCCCAAATGCTTGCTAAAATTTCAACCGAACAAACTACACCTATAATTAATGTACCCAACATTGATTATACACCACCGATTTCAAGAACCTATGAGAGAAGGTCAAAGCAGTCAACTCCTCTCATGACAACACAACAAGTTTCGCACCTTTTGGTCTAGGAACAAGCGGTGGTGGTTCTAGACTTCCACCTAGTCCTACTATGGAGAGTGCGGACCAATGCCCATGATTCACCTCTCTAACAGGTAACACGGTTGGAAGTCTTGAGGCGGTGGAAACCAATTGGAATTGATGGTTATGTGTACCAAATTAGCAAAACAGTTGATTCTCTACAAAAGACATTGGCTACTTTCAAGAAGCAACATGCCAAGGATGTTCAACCGGTAAAGACAGATTCGGACCTTAAAAGAAGAGGTGCAGAGGTTGAAAAAGCACAAGAAGGCTGCAAAGTGGTGATTTCATCTTCATCCTCACCTTCTAATGGTGATTCGGTGATCAAGATTTGAAAATTCCTCCAAGCAGGGGAGAAAACAGTTCGACAATCGAGGGAGGAAAATTGATTTTGAAGATGAAGGTGATACAAGTGAAGGAGCAAAAGAAGTGAAACTCATGGAGAGCAACTTGAAGATCAAGACATTTTCCAAGCCGCAACCGATTTTACCATCGATGATATTTCCACCGCGAGCCAATTCTTGCCACCGCAAATGAAGAATTTGATACTTTGAAGGATAATAAGGGTAAGGGTTATGGAGGATGTACAAGAACCTAAAGGGAAGGTTTCAAAGAAAAGACAAGTTCGATTAATCATGATAGAGAACTTGCTAAGAAGATTTCGTAAGATCAAATTGCCGAAAGAGTTCTTTGAAAAGAAAAGGTTGAAAGAAATAGAAGTTGCTAGCTTTTGGAAGCTCAAAGATTGGATAGAATAGAAGATGCCGATTCAATTTCCACCGTCCAACCCATCGTTATGAAAGAGAAAGCTCCGAGTTTAGTTATGTTCCTATTGAAGAAGATATTCAGTTTACGGTAGATAATAATCCGTAAATCAAGAAAAAGGCAATTGACCTTGTTGCGATGCATCTTTAAGCGAGGAACAAAGAACCTCGATTGAAAGATTTCATTATGATGAAGAACAATCAAGCACTTGATAATGTAATCGATTAGATCAAGAAGAATCGGAAGAAACAAAGACAACCAACCAAGGCACAAATACTTGCATATATGAAGACTTATTGTTGTCATGTTGGTAATGGAAAAGGCATCAATTCATAGGAATGTCTCGATGATCAAGTTGAAAGGGCTTACTACGAATCGTGAAACAAGATAAATCTTTTATTCCAATGGGTTACGAAGAAGAAGAAGAATATTTCCTAGATTGAAGAGAAAGGCCAAGGTCGGTGATTCTCAAACTATTAAGAAGACTAAGGTTGATGAAGATCATACAAAGTCTCGAGAAGGAGATTTCTCTTGAGAAGTTCACTAAAGATCAAATGACCGAAATGATTGTGATTGAAGACGAGATTTTATCGAACTCGCAAATTGACATCCTATCATTGATTGGGAAGTTTACACCGCTAGCAATCTTGCTTCAACATGGAAGATTACAAGGTCGGGAGGAGAAACTTCATCTTTCATAACATTTGAAGATCTTATTAAAGCTTTTGTGAGAGATGACCTTAATATATTATGGAAATTAGTTCAAGAGAGGTTTAATGGTCAAGATCTCAAAGATACAAAGGAGATGCGGTTATGGGTAAATCTTAGAAGGCTTTTGAACCAAATGCTGATGATGACTCTTGGAAAACCTTATTCACATGTCTTGGTACAAAATGGTTTTATTATGATTCATGTGATGTTCATCATGTCTCTACGACTAATGGAGAAGACTTTTCATGCTTCTTGAGAAAGAATATCCACTTAGAGTCGGAGCTCTTACAAAGAATGTTAAGCTTACACATACGAGTTAATGAAGATAGTGAGAAGGTCGAGCATTATTACAAAGGCTTCAAGATCGGTGTTCAAGAGCTATACAAAATTAAGAGAAAAGAAGTGAAGTGTTTGATTGAATTCCCCAATCCTTGAAGTTAATACATATTGAAGAAACTTATTGATTTGCGAGAAATCATAAGTTTGGGGAGGATTGTTGGGAATAATCCGTTACCACGGATAGTAGTGGTTTACATCGCTTTGTTTAACACTAGCAAGGGAAACATATTCCCACCGCAAGTTATTTATTACCACCGCTATTAGTTTATGATATGGTTAAACGCGTATTGATAAGTATAGAATAGATTTCGTGTATATTCTATTATGTTAGCTATATACTTATCTTGTAAAGGACTCCTTGTAGTATAAAAGGAGATCCTAGGTCATTGTCTTAGAGTACGTGTTACTTTACAATATTACCTACGAAAGCTTCAAGGTGTAACCCTAGTGATACCAAGATCACTCGTATTATTTCATTAATAATATTGAAGCTTAAGTTTTGTGTTAACTTGTGTTTACTCTCATACATCATATAATTAGCCTTCTAAGTATTACTTAAGTAAATTCGCATGCTTGATAATATTATACAAAATATCATTGACACAAGGAGAGTGTCTTAGATCCAACAGGTTGTATCCAAGGATATTGATATCTTTGATGATGTTTTAATAAGGTGGGTCTCCTTCGGGATAGGTGTTGTGTAGTGTTGGGTAGTAGTTCCTCCTTTGTAATGGAACTCGGTATCTAGCCTAATACCGGATAAAGGGTAGGCGACGTTGTGATAGGTGTGATTCTACCTTGTGGAAGAACCCGCGCTTAGCCTAATAATGAAAAAGAGTAGGTGACGTTGTAAAGACTTCTCCGCCATAAGGAGTTGGTGTCGTGTAGTGTTTACGAACTCGAGTAGGTGACTCTGGGAGTGGAGTAGGGCAAGGAAGGTGTCCTTTAGCCAAACCACTATAAATACTTATGTCGTGGTTATGTGTTTCTTACTCATTATCTTTATATTACACTTATACATATCTATTTATCAATGTCCAACATACACATCTAAATACATTAACATAAGTTGATCTAAATATTTTAAACGAGGTTTTAATTGGTAAAACTATTCAACCCCTTCTAGTTTTCCACAATTGGCATCGAGCTTCGTTACCAAGTTTCTTAGAGTATGTTGTACTTTAAAAACTTGATAAGATCCGTGTATGTTTGAAAAATAAAGAAGGAAATCTTTTAAATTAAATTATTTCTTTCGTGTTGGATATTGATAGATTATTCTAACATTTTCTCTTTCGTAAATCTTCATGCTAGGATCTTTCCAAAGTCTTCATGAAGTCAATCTTCAAGGAATAATCTAAAAGGAATTGATAGCATCAAATAGTCCCGAATATTAAGTGTCAATTTCCCGATAATGTTCATTATTTATATCATTTATATGGATTTACGCTTCTTTTCCATTGTTTTCAACTTTCGGGTAAATTGTGAGCATTGGAGCTAAAGAGACGCCGAAATGGAAACATTACTAAAGATTTATCACGATGCTTATTCTCAAGAAGTTACAACAGAACTCGCCTCTCACATTACGCCTTAACTATTGCGTGACCCGAAGTCCAACTTATCAAGAGGTTACGGCGTAACTCTTCCCAAAGGTTACGACGTAACTCCATTAGGTCAAAGAGGTTCCACCGCCGATACTTACGTCGTAACTCGCATCACTTACAACGAACCGAAGTTTATTGAAGACTACAACAGAACCACTTATAAGGTTACGCCCGTAACCAGCAGATCTAGTGCATTTATGGAGAATAGAAGGTTCTGGCGAACTCCTCTATTGGTTACGCCTGTAACCCGACACCGGCCTATAAATACCCCACGAGTTCTAGCATTTCAAAGCATCCCATTCCACACACAACACTGAGAACGGGAAAAAGCTCATGGGAGGTCTAGGGAAGCATACGGAGCTGTTTCAAGGAGAAGTCACACCATTATGATAAGCTTTAGCGTTTATTATTTCTTTTACTTTCAATTCATGTATTTCGTACCTTTGAATATTGAATTGATTTGCATGATTAATATGAGCTGCCACACCCTTTGGTGCTAGCCTAGTTATGATTCCTTAATTGTTTTGTTTGCATTTACCTTTACTTCCGCACAATTATTTCTAAGTGTATGCGTCATAGTTCTTTAGTAGTCACCCTTGGTTGTAGTTTTGAATGGCGATAGAGGCCAATTGCCTAGGAGATATGACCAACCGACCTTAGGTGAGCGGGACCGAGACGGGAAGGGTAAGTTATGACCAACCACCTACCCTTTCTACTTGTGCGATTTGACCAACCGATCACCTATCGTTTGGATGAACTTAAGAATTGGGGTATAGTGTCTAAGTTCCTAACGGTCGGGCACTCACTATTTAGAATCTAGCATGTAGCGGTGCTTAATGACTCGGCTTAGGGAACCGTGAACAACAGACTTATGATGGTGCTACTGATTTCTCCTGTGGTGGCATCTTTGTTGATAGGTTAGGCTTAATTGACCAAATGTCGCCTCTCGAATTTGACCCACCAAGTAATTGGAAGTAGGTAGACGTAGACATAACTAGCTAGAGGATTAACTAGGTTAGCACCACTATTCCTCTACCGATTTCCCTTCACACATTTATTTGCTTTTACTTTATATTATGCATTAGTAGTTTAATTAATTAAAACCCTATCAAACCATTAATATTCTATGACAATTAGACTTAGTAATTATCCGACACACATAGCTTTGGGACGACCTAAACTACCATTTACTACACCGCACACGACCGGTACACTTCCCGTTAGTGCATTAGGGTGACCATAGGTATAGCGAGACACTATTAATATTAAGACTCGTCAAGAAACACGCATCAAGTTTTTTTACCGCACCGGGAGCTATATCAGATTAATATTGAGTCTTTCATTTCATTTTAAACTTTTATCACGATCATATTTCAAGTTTTCGTGTACCATGGAAGTTGTTAACATCGATGACATCACTCTTGAGAATACTTGGCATTGACTAGAGCGATCAAGGGTGGGTCTCGTAAGACCCAATCGGAACGGATGTTCGTTTCGAGATTAAAGACCAATTTATGAGGAGCTTCGCTAACCCTTTTCGTGAAACAGGACGAAGATGCATATGAGCACAATGAAAATGTCCTATACATCGCTAGCCTTTTCAACATTTGGCGATCTCATGATGTTTGTTATGCTCGGGGTCTTCCCAATGACTCTCTTTGGAGCATCCGAAGACGGATCGAAATATTGCCGCAAGGCGCTTAATACTTAGGCGCTACTAAAGAAATACTTTATTCAAAGATATTGCCCGCCATCAAAGATTTCTAATCAACTCTTGAGATCCACAATTTCAAACAAGAAGACAATGAAACTCAGATCAAGCTTGGGATGATACAACGATCTTCTTTATAAGTGTCCTACCAATGATCTAAACAACCAGAAGAAGGTCAATATTTTCTACAAAGGAATAAATGTAACTACAAGACAGATGTTGGACTATCAAGGACCTATTCCAAATATGACTCCTATTACTGCAATTGAAGCCATTTAAAAAATGGCGGACCATTTTCAAAAATGGCACGACGGTGGAAGTAATAGAAACTAAGGCGGAAGTTTCGACAGAATCGCAGCAATAGCTAGTAAACTTGAAAATCTTGGTAGAGATATGTTGAAAATCAAAGAAACTGTTCATGCCATCCAAGTCGGTTGCGAAAACTGTGGTGGGGGAAATTTGACTAAAAGCTGTCCTAAAGTCGACAAAGAAGATACGATCGAGGAAGCTAAATACGGAGCGAATAGGCCTTTCTATGGGGATAATCGTAATGGGTTTCGTGGAGGACCCCCACCGTATTATGAGCGTAATGAGAGAAGAGCTAACCTGGAAGGGATTATTAACAAGTACCTTTTGGACACTACCAATAGGCAAAAGGAGCAAGAAGAATGGCTTAAGAATTTCCAAGATAACACAAACAAAAGCCTCGCGTCCCACGAAACATCACTTAAGAACTTGGAAACTCTAATTGGAAATCTTGGCGACGAGGTTCAAAGAAGGAACGAAGAACAAACGAGCAATTCCACTATATGTAAGGTTGTGTTCTCTGACAACAACAAGTGCTCGACGGCAGTCGGATACCGATGGCAAAAGTGAGTTACGCCAGTAATCACACCCGTAATTGCAGAACCCAAATTCAAGAAAAGACACAGCGCCAAGGACAACAACCTTAAAAAAGGAGTCATTGGTGTAAGAGTATTGCAATTGATGATGGAGAATGCTACGGTTTGGGGCCTCATGTGATCCTCGGAAAACATGTGATGGTGGTGTTGATAAGGAAATGATAAAGATGATGACATGATGGACTACACCGAATGACGAAGAAAGGTTAGCCAAGTTCTCAATTAACGAAGTGGAAGGGCCACCCATCAAGCATTACTGCAAACCCTTACTCATTATGGAAGATGAGATTACTAACGCTTGGCCAACGTGCAATCCTTTTCGTGATTATTGCAACGGGGAGGTAATGTGAAGAACGAAGTTTGGATATGCCCACACGAATCTGGGAGACACGACGTTGATTTTGGAAATCTATCATTTAGTGATTGGTATTCAATAAGGTTCGAGGACGCGATAATTAATTCAACTCTGTTCAGAAATCTAGAACTAAAATATGAGAAACACATTCTTCGAGGAAAACCATTAAGCCCTCGATAATATTCCTTATGAAGATGACTATGACGAAGGAGTTCGAATCATCAAAGCGAACAAATTAAAACCAAAGAACGGAAAAGTTTGGGCCTCCTGCAACCCTTTTGAGTATGAATGTGATGGAGGAAGCAACATCGAGAGAGGCGGGAAGACAATTCCTTTGACTTCGACTAACGATTCGAAAAGAACGAATCCTTGGCCGATGATCTTGGATTCGACGATTGGATCAAAATCAAATACTAAAAATTGACACGTTAACTAAAAAGAAAATCTGGGAAGGTTGTATGAGTAAAAATCAACCTAACAACGAAGCTCCTAATAAAAAACCAGAAGATGACACGAAAGACTCAGTAAACAATAAAAAATGCAGACATATTCTCAACCAACTTGAAGATACCAATTCCGACAATGATTTCGATTATCTCGAGTTGCAAGGCAAAGACGGTTTCATCGACCCAGATGATGAGATACACGAGAAACGAAGATGCAAGCTTCTTGGCATCCCATTTAAGAGGCCACCTCCTATTATAGCCGAAAAATTTGAGTTTACGCGATACCATTTGGGGCCTGAAGAAAAATTTTGCAAGATACGGAAAATTGAAACCAAAGAATACCTGCGCACTGCAACAAATGTCGGATGGGTTAGGCGCAACTTAATGAAGGACGTGGATGAAGTCGGGGATGTCCAAAGACCCCTATAGGAGCCCCGCGGCTCTGAGTCTAACTTAAAGACTCGTAAATAAAGAAAATTGCTCTTTCGGGAGACAACTCAAATTATCCCTTTATTCTATTTTTATTTCATTTCTATTGGGTTTTGTGTTTTCTATCCATTTTTGCAGGAGAAAGGAAGTAATTTTTGCTGCAGTTGCTGATCTGAACAGAGTTATGGTGTAACTCATATTGGTGATTACGCCGTAACCAACATTTTAGCAGCAGAATTCTTGACGCATTAACAATTACGGCGTAATACCATCTCAGTGGTTACGCCGTAACTATTCGCTTCACAACTCATACCAGTTTTTCCGATTCTGGCGTAACTTTCTCATAGGAGTTACGACGTAACTCTCCTCTCGCTTAATTCTTTAATTTTAAAACACAAGAACCTTGTATTAGTTTTTAAATGAACATTGCGGGTGTGTTCCTGTAAACCCTCACGAGACTTCACTGGCGTCCACTTGGGACACCAAGTGGTTTAAAAACTTGTTGCATTCGCTAAATGCAACCGTGATTCCTACGAAAGTGAGTTAGGTTTGTTTTCATTTTATTTTTCTTTTTAGAATTATGCTTGTCGGTATTGTGATTTTAGGGATTGAAGTTTGTTCATGACGCTTAAACGAAGGCACGAACATTTCTCGTGGGCCTTCTTCTTTGGAGCAAATTTCGGGAAGTTCTCGCCTAATTCTACCTTTCTCTTCACCTTTATTTTAATGCCTAGTACAAAGGGACTTTGTATAATTCAAGTGGGGGACGGAGTAGAATTATCTCTTGAACTTTACTTACTTCTCATTTTTCTAGTTTATTTTGAAAAATTATGCCATTTTTAAAATTTTGACATGTTTTTCCGAACCTAACTAGATTAGACCTTAGCCGAGCACATACAACCCTTGATATTACATGGTGAGATTAGCCTTATCCGTTTCCAATATTTTACCCCAAATCCACCAAATTATGAGTGTGTCGGTAGCTTGTAAACTTTAGAACTTGGCCTTTGCATCATTTCGAGACCATAGATGAGGTATGTTGAGTTAGCTCGATGTATTTGGACTTTTCAGTTTTAGAATGCAGTATTATAGGATTATCACCCAAATAGCCTACCATTGTGAGTCTATCGATTAGTCACCTCGACTTTTCGACCCCCATGTGAAACCCTTTTGTTGCACTCCCCTTTAGTGCAAGATACCCCTAGATACACCCTTTTGAGCCATCCCTTTCATTTTGTCAACCCAATATATTGTTTCGTTACACCCTTACACCTTAGCCTACCCTGTAGTCTTTATTTGTAATTGGGAAGTCATCATTTGCCTAAGTTCAAGGTTCGAGTGGAAAGGTTTGGAAATCACGCTTTCATCGACAACAATTATGAAGATCATTGAAGACCCCCCGAATTCCCATTGTTCATCTCAAGTGGGGGGATGTTATGTTATTATGTTATGTTCAAAAAAAAGTTGATTGATTTATGTAAAGTGCGATGTTATAAGCACTATAGTATGAGCTTTATTGTTTAGTATCGAGGAGGCCACCTCGGTCACATTAGAAGATTGGAGTTGGAGTTATACCAACTGAAGAAGAAAAGGTAGTGTGCCCATCACGACGTCCTCTAATGACACATCTACCTTGCATTTCATGATCCGGTCTCTAGACTTCTAAGCTTGAACTTTGGGCGGATGGTAAGTGGTGATGACTTAGTTATAGATATAGACTACCTGCTTGTTTTTCATTTTACACCAATTATATATCCCATGTCTTATCCTACCCTTTAGTCATGAAGCATGTCTAGGTGATGTAGCGAGCAATCTTTGGTGTCTTGGCCATGGATTTGGTCATGTATCATTGATTTTGTCCACTTCGCCGTGACATGTTAGTAATGACGAGTCACCCCTTAACCTTTGTCGTGTCTACCCATATTGACTTGGAGAATTGTTTAGCCCTTAACTCTAGTGGTGGAGATTTGTGTAACCGCCAAGCTTATGATAGAATACATGCTATGATCGTGCGATTGAGTGATCACCCAAACCCGACACTTAGAATAGTTGAGAGATTTGAGTGTTTGTTCCCTTTCGTAAGGTGTTCGGCTTTGTTTTATTCTAGCATAAGGGTTTTTTAAACTCATATTTTCCAGGTTTTGGGAGATATCTTTTAAGAAATCTATCTCATAAGGTCTACTTGAGGGCAAGTAGAGTTCAAGTGGGGGGATATTTGATAACATCAAATAGTCCTGAATATTAAGTGTCAATTTCTCCCGATAATGTTCGTTATTTATATCAATTATATGGATTTACGCTTGTTTTCCATTGTTTTCCACTTTCAGGTAAATTGCGAGCATTGGAGCTAAAGAGACGCGAAAATGGAAACATTACTAAATATTTATCATAGTATGCTTATTTTTGAAGAAGTTCGCGTAACTCGCCTCTCACATTGCCGTAACTATTGCGTGACCCAAGTCCAACTTATCAAGAGGTTACTGGCGTAACTCTTCCCAAAGGTTACGACGTAACTCCATTAGGTCAAAAGAGGTTCCACGCCCGATACTTACGCGTAACTACTGCATCACTTATGACGTAACCAAGTTTATTGAAGACTACGGTAACCACTTATAAGGTTACGCCATAACCAGCAGATCTAGGGCATTTACGGAGAAATAAAGGTTTCGGCGTAACTCCGCTATTGGTTACGCCGTAACCCGCACCGGCCTATAAATACCCCACGAATTCCAAAGATTTCAAAGCATCCCATTCCACACACAACACTCGAGAACGTGGGAAAAAGCTCAAGGAGGTCTAGGGAAGCATACGGAGTCAAGTTTCCAGGGAGAAGTCACACCATTACGATAAGCTTTAGCCTTTATTATTTCTTTTACTTTCAATTCATGTATTTCGTACCTTTGAATATTGAATTGATTTGCATGATTAATATGAGCTAAGCACCCTTTAGTGCTAGCCTAGTTATGATTCCTTAATTGTTTTGTTTGCGTTTACCTTTACTTACGTACAATTATTTCTAAGTGTATGCATGCATAGTTCTTTGGTAGTCACCCTTGGTTTGGTAGTTTTGAATGGCGATAGAGGCCAATTGCCTAGGAGATATGAACCACCAACCCTAGGTGAGCGGATCGAGACGGAAGGGTAAGATATGACCAATGACCACCCTTTCTACTTGTAGATTTGACCAACCGATCACCTATCGCTTGGATGAACTTAAGAATTGTGGGGTGTAGTGTCTAAGTTCCTAACAACCGGGCACTCACTATTTAGAATCTAGCATGTAGCGGTACTTAATGACTCGGCTTAGGGACCAGAACAACAAGAATTATGATGGCTACCGATTTCTCATGTGGTGGCATCTTTGTCGATAGGTTAGGCGAATTGACCAAATGTTGTCCTCTCGAATTTGACCCCACAAGTAATTGGAAGTAGGTAGACGACATAACTAGCTAGGAGGATTAACTAGGTTAGCACCACTATTCCTCTACCGATTTCCTTTACACATTTATTTGGTTTTACTTTATATTCTGCATTAGTAGTTTAATTAATTAAAACCCTATCAAACCATTAATATTCTGTGACAATTAGACTTAGTAATTATTCGACACACATAGCTCCTGAGACTACCTCTGCTTTACCATTTACTACACTACATACGACCGGGTACACTGCCCATTAGTGCATTAGGGTAGACCATAGGTATAGCGAGACACTATTAATATTAAGACCTGGTCAGTAAAACCTGCATCAGGAATCTCAACCTACTTATTCTATGTACAACCGATTACTTTAAAAGCCCATGAAGTATTTTCGGCTTTATGATCTCCATAAACCATATCAAGAGCGTAGAGAAATCTTCATGCTATGATCTTTCCAAAGTCTTCATGAAGTCAATCTTCAAGGAATAATCTAAAAGGAATCGTAACCTACTTATTCTAAGTACAACGGATTACTTTAAAAGCTCATGAAGTATTTTAGGCTTTATGATCTCCATAAACCATATCAAGAGCGTAGAGGTATGTTTACTTATCATTAGCTAGTTTACATCTACATGAATATGTTGTTATAATTTTTTTACGTTAATAATTGCTAGTCTCTAAAAAGTCTTTTTCCCACTTTTTGACTTACTCATTATCGAAATAGTATTCCTTCTTGATCTCGTAAAATAACTGTCGTCACAAATAGATCCTTGATAATTAACTTATCAAATCCCGTTGACCAAACATCTTTTTCAATTAGAAACCTCAAAACTATTTTTGTTCCATAAGCTAGTTTATAACTTATTACAAAAATAACGCCAAACACCCTTTTTATGTCCACAGTAGCCGGATCCCTCTAGTTGTACTAGCGAGATCCCTAATTCAAGGGATTCGAGGGAACCGTGTGACATAAACCAGCTATACGCTTTTCAAAATCAATTATGCTCCTTTCCCTCTCCTCACAAAACACAAAAAATGCAAGGTGCTATTTTCATCTCCATAGAACTTCATATCCTCAAGCATCCTTCCATAGAACATCATTGTAAGTAATTACACTAATATGTTCTAATCTTCATCATCTTCATCCTAGGGTTTATGGTTTTCAATGTTTCTTAATCAATTGGTAAAATTAGGTTTTGCAAAATTAATCACTATAACAGGTTTTCACATAACTAAGATTACATTGCGCTTACAACATTGTTAATACAAATCAAAACCATAAACCCATCTCAACAGATTTTACCTAATTGGAATATTTGTTTTCTAGGACCAACCATGCCTAAAGCTACCCAACAAGACCACCATGATATCGCCCACTACCTCACCAACTACTATCGAGAGAGGGTTGTCAAAAACCGATCGTAAAGTCTTCAAAAGACTTGAAAACGACTTATCCACGAAGGTCGTGTGGTCAAGGAATGTTTCTTTGAAAATATCGACATTCGTCAAGTCTTCTCGGCAATCAACTTTGATTGGCTTCTTGATATTGATGAACAAATTTGACCGGCCTTCATCTTTGAATTCTACAGAAGCGTTAGGATCATTCGAAATAGTGATGATAGCATTTCAATCGCTTTTATCATCAATAAACAAAACTTCACTCTACCCCTCAACACATTTGCTCAAATCCTTCGCATTCCTTGTGAAGGAATTTGTATGTACTCCTAAGATTGGGCAATATCCACCAAATCTTTTGCACTTGATTCCAAACCAATTTCATCAGACTCCTCTTGATGACCCCGGAATTGTTCGAGACACCATTTTCCAAATTAGATCCGACCAATCTCGCTTCAACCAAACAAAGAGCTCATTCACCGTGATCCCTTTCAAATAGAACTTTTCAAAATGCACTCCATCTATAGAAAATGGGAAGAAATTCTTAGGGAAAATGTCATTAGTTTGGTCAGAAACAAAGATCATCCAAATGCATGTCTTGTCTAAATGATTTATTGCATCATTCACCATAGGCCATTTAATCTCGCCTATTACATGGTGAAGAGAATGGCGGGGTATTCAAAGTTGCCAACATGGTACTTCCTTATGGTATGCTCCTAACACGACTCAGTGAGTATGTTAGCAGGTGCAACCATCTCCAATAAGCGATGATCATTTCCTTCCGATCACGTCCATGGTACCACTCCTTTCCGATCACGTCATTGTACCACTTACCAAACGATTCATGGTCAATGGAAGAAAACCTAAGGCTCTCCCGGACTCCTCAGACGAAGAAGAAGTAAATGTCAACCCCAAGCCAACGTCGACTTGGACCCCATTACCTACTTTCAACAACTTCCAACTCTTCCAAACGAGACCGCATAATTCAAACAATTGAAGGGTATGTTCCATTGCCTAGCTAACTACGCCGTGAAGTCGGGAAAGAGGAAAAGAAAGGATTGACATAAGAGACATTAGGATAATGTTTGATTTTAGACATTTTGTTTATCTATTTACAATGAATGTTTATGTTTGTGAAGCACATTAGTTTGGTAGTTTGATATTACCATTACTACTCTTGTCTATGATATGGTTTATGAGATATCTTGCTTGTTTTGTTGTTCTTTAAAGTAGAGATTAATAGAAATTAGTATACATAGTATAGTGCAAAATCTGCATCCCTTTCTGTGATGCTTCTGATTTGCAGCTGTTTGGATCCGTGAGAATGTACTAGACGGATCCCTCGTTTTAGGGAACCGTGGGATCCGTGTTGACAGATGAGAAATTCAGAATCCTACACATCAAAACAGCTCACTAGATCACTTCACACTAGCTAAACATAAGGCCTTAGGACCACTTAAGTCTTCTTCAAGCTTAGAAAGCTTCACACTCACCCATAGCTCATTTAGGATCACACTCAAAGTGCCTTTTAACTTGTCATATCACCAAAACTCATCATCCTTTCGCTCTTACACTCACACATCATCTATCACATGTCAACACAGCTAGTTTTATAAATTTCTCAATTTTAACAAATTGATTTTAGTCATCTCTTCCTCAAAATGGGTCAAAAAATAGTTTTTCAATTCTTATAATTTTTAAGGATTTTTCAAATTTTATTCCAAATTGTCATCTGATCTCTAGGATCATTTAACATGACTTGACACTATTAAAATTTCTAGTGTCATCCTTGATCACCCATTGGTGATCATAAAGTCTCATTTTCCTTCCATTAAAAGGCAATCATTAGCTACCACCACTCATTACCCTTGATCATTTAAGGCACACCTCATTTAAAACACTTAAGAAGACTAAGAAACTCAAGATGTATAGGCATTAGATTGTACCAACATCATTTTCTTCTTTTCTTAACTGCTGATAGCCAGATCCCTAAGATTAGCCTAGACGGATCCCTCATAGGAGGAACCGTGGGAACCGGCCAGCAGATTCAAGAAATCTGCCTAAAACAATCATTTCAAGCCCTTTTGGCTAACTTGAACACTTCACCCTGCCTTAAATAAACTCATAGATCAAGATACATCCGTGGTTGACTCTTGTGCATGCAAATCATCACATTTCTAAGGATTCTAGTGGCTTAAGTCTTTAATGCACTTCCCAAATCCTATCCCAATATAAGTCATCTTATTAGAATTTCTTAATCATCAACCACAACATAATTCTCATTATTTAGAAACCTTCTCCTTAGTCATTTCATCATGAGGAAAGCTCCTAGTGCTAACTCATCCACCAAAGAACCACCTAAGAAACTTGCTCGTGTTGTACACGAAATTTCCTCAACCGAATCATCTCCGTTAAGTCCACAAATGCTAGGATTTCTCCTCCACCAAATCAACCAATCAAACCAATCCCCAAGAGGATTGTTCCCACAAAATTATCATCACCAAACTTCACAATTCCTACTAAACCAAACACACCCTTTTCCACCCAACCATCATCTCCACCTCTCTACAATTTAGAGAACTTGCCTCCTAAGCCATCTAATCCTCCACCATTTCCTACATTCTTTTCAATAGAGAAGAACGTGCAACAAACCCAAGGTGTTGAATCAACACTTGCACCGGTATCCTTTTCTCCATTACCCTCAAATGGTCCATTTTGGATTATGAGGAATCATCAAAGTCAACCACCCTACCACATGGAAGTTGACACTTCTCTACTTCAACCATCATCCTTTGTTGAGCCACCATTGAATGTGCCTCCACCAATCCCTCCCTCTTTTGAGGATCCTAAACCCTCTTCACTTGATTCTCCACATCAAGCCGCTCCATTTTTACCACCACCTTTTCCAAGCCATGACAAGGACTGCTATCATTGTCAACACGTTGAAGGCTTGATACATGAACTACGTGAAGAGCAACGTTTCATGTTTTATCACCTCCTTGAACGTTTTGATGAGGTCAACAAACCTAAACAACCATGAGCTAAAGGATTCAAGTGGTGTTCTAGTCTTAAGCTTAACTTAGATTGTTTAGGAATCACATTTCATGTTTAATCATTCTCTTAGTTTTAGAGATTTGTAGATCATTTCTCGTAGTTTTATTGAATGAAGTTACATGTTTTATGCCATACTAATTTGAGTATATGTTTGTTGCTTGAATACATATCTCACTTTGATGTTAACATCATTTGTTACATCACCATTGCTGGATTCTGTTTTCAGACTGACGGATCCCTCCTTTATGCTTAGACGGATCCCTCCAAGAAGGGAACCATGGGATTTGTGTAACAAAGACTTGCTTTCTACTAACTTTTGCAGGAAATTATGCATTATATATTTGTTTTCTAATCTTTGTTTTGTAGATTTTCAATATACACATGAAGACTTTGACACCCTAAGCTAGGGGAGCTTTGTGTCAAAACAATACATTGCAAAACCATTTGCAATATAATCCTCATTTGACCGCATTTCATGACGCCCTTTTGCAAAGTTGCAATCATCAAAGGGAGCATTATCGTCACAAAGATGAAACCATTTGCAAACTTAGTCGCAATGCATTAGCTTAGTAATTGTTCTTACTTGAAGCCCTCACAAAGGGATGGACTCGTCGAGGGGAGTTAAGGCGAGAACTATTCTCGTCACTTGCTCTCTATATTTTTTTCATATTACATGTTTTTCTTAAAACAATGTGTTAGTTTCTTTCGGCTCTTTTGTTTTGACAAAAGGGGAGAAGAGTAAAATCAATTCAAACTTTTACAATTTCGGTTTTCCATAAAATAATTTTATGTTTTGTCATCAACAAAAGGGAGATTGTTAATACAAATAAGTCGTAAAAACGCTTATTTATATTTTACGATCTTCTATTGTTTTGTTGATAACAAACGTAAAATCATTTTAACGAAATAAATAAATTACGTAAATGGTTTGAGTCAATAGTTTACTAACACACTTACGTTTCACATAAAACACTAAACAAGTAAAAGTAGTTTTATGATTTAGTGATACATATGTACAACAACTAGTGTTTACATATTGGGCAAATCTATACATAACTAGTATGTATCATAATGGGTAATATAATGGGTAGAAGTTTAAGTATTTGACCCATTGACAAAATACATTTAATGTTGTTGGGTAAAACCCAAGATCCATGATCCATACCATGAAGCATAACCCATAACCCATTGCATGACATCATGCATAAGGCATATATGGATATTATCCATGACCCATGGTTTTAACCCATGACCCATGGACTAGTTGTATTGCATCTTGTAGATACATTGTATCTACTTGATACCCATGGTCCAAAGTCTAGGACCCATGACCCATAACCCATGACCCATGACCCAAAACCCATGGGCAAGAGGAGCATCCCGGATCCTCGGATTACATTGGACGGATCCCCAGTGAGGGATCCGTGGGCAAATAACTAAAATTCCTCTATAAATAGTGAGCAATTTCTTCATTTTGGGTTGCCACTCCCACACATACTTTCTCCAAGTATTGTAACCTTTTAACCACAGATCCTAAGGATCTCTCTATGTAGTTTGTGTTTTGTTTTTTTGTGATTCTCTAGGTTCCTCTTAAAGGCGAGATCACCACCTTTTGAAGTCGAGCAAGCTCAAGTCCATGAGTTTCCATGCTTCGTCATCATCAAGACTACTGAGGTTCTCTTATTGATAGTTCATTCTTCTTACATAGAAGTGTTGTGTCAAAGGCATTAGTGAACGATGTCGAAAGATTCAAGACAAAAGTATTAGTAAAAGGTGCTTAACGTTCGTGTCAAAGGCATTAGTGAAGAATGCCGAAGGAGTCAAGACGAAGGCTGATAACGCTCAGATTGTGCATGTTTTTAGTAGCATTATGTGTGCTTTTATATATGATATTTGGTTCTATTTGCGTGATTATAGTGCTTAAACGCATCAAAAGATATTTGTCTTGTATTTATAACCAAGTGCAGGGAAGCGGAAGGAAAATAAAGAAATGTTCAACAAATAGAAGATTCTCGTTTGATGGCCTAAATTAGTATCTCGGGGACCTTTGAAGACCATAGTGATTGAAGAACCAAGTTCTACAAGATAAAGAGAAGAAAAGATCAAGTTTCAGTAACTCAGAAATCCAACCGGATCGGTTACAAGCTGTAACCAGATCGGCTGGAATATGACCGAAAACACCAATATGACATCACCAACCGTTCGTCACCACCCGCAACCGAACGGTTGGCCCCTTTGTAGAAGACCAACCGGATTGGTTGGTCATATGACCGATCCGGTTGGAGAAGTCGCATCGCCAAATCTTCATCACTAAGTTTCTCCTTTGCATCCAAACGATTCTAGGTCCTTCTCTTGGTGTATTCTAGTCCCTTCCTTACTCCTTGAGGCCAACTTCAGCAATTAATACCCTAGGCTTTGGAATTAGTATAAATAGAGGCCATTTGTGAGCATATGAGACACACACTTCAAAGACAAATCTCTCTACTCATCAAACAAAGCTTTAAGCTCTCAAATTCGTCTTTAGAAGTCCAGGGAAGTTTGGAGTTCCAGAAGTTCCACATTTGGAGGCCAAATCACCAAGAAGTCCACCCCAATACTTTGGGAATCATTACTTCACAATTTGTAATCTTGTTCCAAGCATTGTAAGACTTTTAATCATGTTTTCTAATGTTCAAAGTTCTGAGTTTATGTTCATGTTTGCTATGAGTGGCTAGTTTCTTTATACACTTGCTTAAATGATGTTGATTATCATATGATTAGTTAGTGATTGTGTTAACATGTTTTAATTCAATTTCAAGTTGATTCTAAGATCCAATTGTGCTAAAGTTTCATAGTGACATTTGTTAATCAAGTTTGGCTAATTGATAGTAATCGTTGGGTTCGAAAGAACTTATTGTTATTCAACTAGTCATAATCATTTTGTCTATGGATGATTGTTTTTACCCATTATTCTTGATTATACAAAGGAACTAAGGTGTGGTTGTAATAGAAATGCTTTTTGATTATCAAATTGGATTGGTTGAAAACATCTAAAAGGTCGTAAGATTAGTTGTTGAGAATCAATTGTAGCCTTTTATCTATGATCGATTACCTTTTGTATTGACCATTTCTTAAGCAATTTGATGAAACAAGTGGATGTTTTTGTGTTTAAGTTTATGGATGTAGACTTATGAAACTTGAATTGATCTTGAATTGATTGGTTAAACGTAATGCTTGTTTTTATGAACTAAAATCTTGACGAAGGTTTAACTTGTTAGAACAATAGATTAGTCTTCCAACTAATTATCATAACTAACATGTTAAGAGGTTAACACAATCACATTAATCTATGATATGAAACTAGTTTAAGCAAGTGTAGTTTTTTAATCATCGAATTTCATTATATCTATTTGCTTTGTTATATGTTTGGGATAGACTCATTAATTCAAACTTGTGTTTAGATTCACTCAAATCCTAACGATCCCGACTTACCTTCATAATCTTGCTATAACGGACGAGTATACTTGCTCGTATGTGTTATTGGTAATATTGGTAATTCACCTTTATAAATTTAAAACTTGTACACACGTAGCACATCAAGTTTTTGGCACCGCCGGGATTTTATTGTGTTACAACAAGTTTTTGAATTTCCTCGGTCGATTCAACCAAAATTTTTCTCTCAGAAACCTTAACCGGATCCGGTTGTCCTCCAACCGAATCGGTTACGATTTTACCCATAACCCAACTGGTCTAACTGATCGGTCGCAACCCGCAACCGATCCGGTTACCCACTCTGACCCAGAAAAAAACTATTTTCGTTGTTTGTCCGTGTGTTTAGATATTGCCTGGATTCTCTAGGACATTGTATGAACACTCGAGCAGCGAAAATAGAACCAATTACACCTCTTACCAACCCCGAACGTTTGATTCGAAGAAGAAGAAGAACACTTTTCATACCATTGGAAAATCGTGTACCAAGAGTACCAAACCCACTGATAACGCTACACGCGTCGTTCGGGGTCAAAGGAACTTCCTTTTCGTCGAGCAAATTTTTCAACACCCTAGGCAGTGAACCTAATCGTTGTAGTGTAGTATTAGGGTAAGCCACGGGTATTGATATCATTCTCTAGGGGAATAGGAATGCTAGTGAGAAGTTACTACGCTAAGGTTGTGGTTGAGGAAGATTATTTTTATCTTTTATATTTTTAAGGAAAGGAAAGGTACGAATCTCGGGGTTTGAATTTGGGGGTTGGTATTGCTACCGATTACTCTACTTATCTAATTATCTAATCTAAGGTGTATGTAGTCTATGTCTTATTAATGTGTGCTCGTATGATAGTTTAAAGATGTGTTTACTTAGGTTTTACTACTCCTTAATTATCTCCTATTGGTGGTTGAATTGTCACGTCCTTATTCCTAGTTGCGTTGTGTGTCTAAGGTTGTAGGGTATGCTTTTCTCCCTAACTCTTTGAACTTACCAAAGGGTCTCGTCTACAAAACCCACTAGGGATAATAAACTCTTACTCTAAGGCACTCTTTGGATGGTTTAGCTTACAACTACTCAAGGAGTCATATTCTAAGGTTCACAAAGATTTAATCAAGCATTAAGTACACAACGAATGACCTATCGCATTACTAGATCATTAACCAACTAAGATAAGAAACAACCAATCAATATTCAATAATTAAGTTTCATATTCCATAAGCAAACACACAAGTAAATTAGCCGGACATGGAAAACATGCAAGCATACACACAAATAATCAAAGACATAATTGTATTAATGAAGTAAAACACTTATCTTGGTGTAATATAGGGTTTGGAACCCTAAAATACTGTACAAGACAGTCTTGGTTTGGTTTAGGTTTTTACTCCAAAAGACTACACTCTAAATACTGAAAAATTCGGATTCTATATATAATATTACACATGCGACGCCGTCACTTTATGTTTTGTGACACCGTCGTGTCGCTGTCATTAGGGTTTCTTCTTGGCCACGTTAGACTTGCGACGGCGTCACCTTATGCTTGTGGCCGTCTCTTCGACTTCGACACCGTCTGGATTACATCTAGGCCGTCGAGTTGCGACGGCCTACTCTTTTATAACTTGACGTCGTCTTGAAAATGGGAGTTTTGGCTTACGCCCCTTCACAAAGATCCTCCGGCGGCACACTTAACACCGACGCCGTCACCTTATGTTTTCGGCAACTTTGAGTGTCTCGATTCGACTTTGGCCATTTTCTTGATATAATCGCGCCTTTTCGTCCAAATAAGTGCCATTCCAGCATTTTGCCTTCAAGAGACCTAAAAGTGAAAAGGAACGATATTAAGCAATAACGGATACAAAATGATCAAATAAGGGCTTAAACGACCCTCAAAAGGTACCTTTAAAACCTTATCAAATATCCACCACTTGGTATTTGCTTGTCCTCAAGCAAATGTGCTTTAGCCAATTAATTTATAAGTTAGAGATCATGAAACATTGGTTTAAAACAGTCCACAACACATATAAGCCCGCAAAAGTCATAACAAGCACGGAATTACATACTAGCACCTCACATAGGGTGTTTGGATACTCACATCTCTCGGGTGTATATGAAATATAACAAATTGGAAATGGAAGATAAACACTCATTAACCGGTCCTAGTACATAGATTACCATAGGCTTGAGAATAGATCAAACCTCCATCGCTTTGGCGTAAGCACCTAGGAAAGACTATCAAAGAGGTCTTTAAAGGGTTGTAATGTTAGGCTTACGGTAGGGAAACAAAGGGTTTGGTGGGATAGGCTATATAGTGGTGGTAAGTCAAAAATCTCTTATGTTACAAGCATACGAAGAATGGCGTTGCTAAGCCAAGACTCGACACTCTAAACTCTAGCTAACTGAAATAAACAAACATAAAATTAAAGGATAGATGTAGGATGGTAGCCCGTATATTTTTTTTTCAAACACTCTATTTTTTTCTTCTCTTTTTCTCTTTCTCTTTTTTTTTTTTTTTTTTTTCAAACACTCTATTTTTTTTTTTCTCTTTTCTCTATTTTTTTTTCTTACACTTTTACTCTACCATCCTCTACGGTAACATCAAAATGATAGGGATTTATAGAAACATCCCTACACTTGAGTTTTATTACTCTAACACTAATTTGACCGAATTGAAAAGATCATAACACTTGGGGTACATTATTATGCAAACAAAGGAATTTGAATTTAACATTCCCTTCCCGTCATTTTATAAACTTTAACTTTTCCCATGAATCCCAATCGTCCCAAAGCGTATACAAAGGATATGACTCGACTTAGCAACTCATGCAAGCAACGAGATAATTGAACTAAGGGTTTAGGGTGATAACAATAATGCACTAAAAGTGAGTGCATACAAGGTAGGCTAAAGCGATTTGGGTGTACATTTGGGGGTGGGGTGTAAACAATGCTCTTCATTGATATTCGGAAAAAACCGAAACATCACGAGTACCGCGAAAAGGATAGGCTCGAGGGGTTAACTAGGGTATCGTGTACTAAAGATGAGTACAACGCAAAGGGTGTGGGGAATTACTCAACCGAGGTGGAAGAAGTAATTATATTACGGGTATCAAACAAGGGTTATCCTAATGCCTCTTATCATTTAGTTATTCCTAACTACACAAGTGTAGTCTTACTTGCGATCTCGGGATGCATCACAAAACAAGTTCTAGAATCTAATATACTACGGTTCACACTCTAAGCATTGAAGATGAATGCTTTTAATTCCTACTAATCTAAGGGCGATCCTCACATTTGGGTGGAATTTAGGTGGTAAAGGGTTTTTGTGCTAGTCATATAACTTCCTATCCGTGAGGCGCTTTTGTTAAGACTAATGGCCCACTCCTATATATCATGAAAATTTTAAATTTGGTGCTAAAATTACCTAACCGACATTTTCTCATGGTTTATTACACAAATACAATTGGACAAAGCAAATAATCAAGGATAAGCATAGTTTCAAAGTTCCGTTTATTTTCCCTCCCTACACTTAAACCGAACATTGTCCCCAATGTTCCCGAAAGTATCAAAGTTATGATAATGGAAGGTAATTAAAAGCGAAGAAACTAGTACTCCCCGATTAGCTCGGTAGGATCCGTGTGTGAAGTAGTGGTTAAATTCTTTCCAAGAAGAATTTATCGTGAAAAGCTCCTTCCAATCTTATGTAACTTCTTCTTGATAAATTAAACATGCACACTTGAAGAAACAAACGAAACCTTCAGTAAAATCGGTGGTAATAATATATAAGACTCGATTTAAACTAGGATATAATGCTTGTGGAATGGATGTTTACAAAATTTCTAGAAAATTAAGACACGAAAATTCCAAAATTTTTAGTAGCTCGAGAAACGAGAAAAAAGTAATCATTGTTTTACTCCTTCACGGCGCCGTCGAGTTGCGATCTGACGCCGTCGGTTATCCCGACAAAAAGCGGTCTCGATTTTCGAAAAAAATTACGGAAAACTTACATCTTTAGAATCGGAAAATTTCGCAAAACATCCATTATGACTCGATACAAGCATTTGACTCGAACAAACACACAAATATATCTTTTAATGAATTGTTATTCTCATGTTTACATTTCCTTGAAAAAGTGTGTAATCCTCCTACACTTATCCCTTATGTAAAATACCTTTATATGCAATTAAGGCGAGGTTAAAAACAAAATAAAGCTTTTTTACAAATTTAAACATGAGAATAAACAATCGATAAAAGATATATGACACTAACAAGCAAACAATTAAGCATGGGTAGCCTCTCACGAAGCGCTTTTCTTTATTTAAGAGTCTTGTAGCTAGACTCGTAGTCGTGCTCCTACGTTACTTCATTACCGCCACCTTAACGGTCTCTAATGGGGGATTCCATGTTGTAGAAGTGCCCTATAATGCACTTCTCTAAGAGTTCATCTTCTCCCCAATCGGTCCTATATTCCGGTCGTAGGCTCACGCAATCCTTATAGAATCCGAAAATCTTAGCCATAACATAATCTACACCTTTCTCCCTATCCTCATCATTCCTATAATTGACCGACAGTTTAAGTTCCTTTTCATCATTAGAGAGTGATGAAAACTTCTCAATCTTAAACGGCATTTGGTAAGCTATGTCATCAGTCTCATCCTTGAATCGCACTACTCCTAACGAGGATTATAGGTCATCCGGTGCTTTCTATGAAAGGTTTTCCTAGAATAACATGGGACAAGCTAGGTCTATGGCGTGCTAATATCATCCACAATTATGAAGTCCGTAGGAAGCGTGAAACTACCTACATAAGCGGGCAATCCCTTAATTCTTTGAAAAATTGCAACTAACATTAGGATCATTGGGGTCTTGCCTAGTTGGAATAAAGCTTCTTCAATATCCAATTGTAGTAGGTGCTAGTCATTATCTTGATTGGGGACTTGCGATCAATGTAGGCCTTTGCCACAAAAGGTGTCCTATGCAACATGGTATGTTAAGATTCCAAGGGTTCCCAAACTTGATTCTAGGGCTTTTCTAACATACATGTGACGGAGGTCACGCACTAAGTGAGGTGGTGAGATAGTTCTTCTTCGTAGGAAACTTATTGAAATAGTCATTGTCTACTTCATCTACTTCCTTGGTTGTTTCATTATTCTCAAGTGTATGATCCTCTTCGTCATTTATTCCATTAGGTTTAACTAAGGCGATGGTATTGACGAATTGAACGTCTTAGCTAGCTTACTTGGGTCCTTAATCTCTACACGGAAGGCTCGGGAGTTGAGATAGCATTAACCTTCCTATCACTATTAGTTATGGCATTCAAAAGGTTGTCTATCTTCCTATCCATTTCGGATTGTTGTTGGTTAAAGCGGTCCGAGAGCTTAGCTATTTGGGATTCTTGGGATGCGACAAGGTTTTGCAACATCCCTTGATGTTTTGTTGGTTAGGACCGTTAGGTGGGGGCATGAAAAATCATTGGAAGTGAATTCCTTGGTTTGTCCCGATGAAGTCGGGCTTGCCTTTCCATGCCTCTCGGGTTTCATTGAAATTCCTAGGTCCGGGTATTGTAGGGAATCTTCCTTCCGTTCAATTAATATGTGAGGATGCGTAGTCAACGGAAGCATGTTCGGGGTATCGAGTGCAAGTGCGCGTGTTATGAGGATCACAAAACGGCTCACACGAGGAAGAAACTTTGTTCACATGGTGTGAAGATTTAGGATTTTCGTAGGAACTCATTAGGAATTTTACTTGATCTTCAAGTTCAATCATCCTACGGTCGGAAGGAGGCAAGGAGATTGCCTTAATGGTTTTGGGCAGCTCACGGGGTCATCCCAACTTTCGTTGTCATAGAGGCGAGGTCCTCTACCATACCCCATGATTCTTCCGTGGTGAGATCACTAAGTTTTCCACGGTCGCTTGGTCAATGGATCGCTTGGTGGGGAAGTTGACATGATCATAGAAAATTTGGACTTGGAGCCAAAGATCAATGCCGTGATGAGGGACTTTATGAAGTAAGTCCTTGAATCGAGTCCATGCTTCGTAGAGAGATTCACCTTGACATTGTTGGAACATCAAGATGTCATTCCTAAGCTTAGTTGTAAAACCCTAAAATCGTGAACGCGTTAAAAAGACTATTATAACCCTCATCGTAAAAATAGTCGTAAAGAAAAAGGAGCTCGTTAAAGCATTACATGTCTACCTTATAAATAATCACACAATGCATACAAATAAAACTTATATATAACTTGCTAATAATTATGTAACACCTTAAAATGTTCTATATATGTGCAATATACCTTTTATGGACAAATAATAAATATGTGTACAAGTTATTTTGGAAGGCAAAATTAAATAGGTAAATTGTTTTGTGATTGCCCATAATCGCTCCAAATGAAGCATGATCCACGATTTCTTGGCCCCATTTTACACGCTCAAATCCTTTTAAAAGTCACCATATCTCATTCAATGTACACCTAATAATAATAAGGAGAAACCTAATACCTCTAAGAAAGTCACGTGAAAATACTCCATCCTCCATCTTTTCATCAACACTAAAACTCGGACCAAGGTAGGTTCGAAGGTGATTGTGGGTCGTGAAAACACGTGCTTGGTATGGGTATTGTTGTGTTTGATCGTGGGATATTGCTTGTCTTTATCGTAAACCCTAGGGTGGAAAAGGGTTGGTTACTTTGTTTTGGACTCTGTTTTCTTCTTCTGCATGCCGACCATCAAGGTATATCATACCTTCACTTTATTTCCATTTTCCAAGATTGGTCGTGGCTAGAATCGACCATAAACGTTGCTTTTGGTATTACCATCAACATGCCACATGAAAGATTTAATAACGAGCCTAATATGTTGTTACATGAAATCATACATGAATCGCCTATATGTTATTGTTTTAGTGTCGGTTCTACGGGTTGTTGTGGATGTCACGTTACGGTCCCTTTTGTCAACCATTTGAACCTCTAAACGAGCCTTTAAATATGCTATCTGAAACATGTAAAACACGAATAAAGAGTGGTTAAAGCGAAGGGGCGTTGGGTTTAGTTTGGTGTCGATCTATCAAGGTGCGTAACACATGACTTAGATGATCAAATGTAACAAGAATCACGGGAACAAGTGATGAAGAGCGAGTCGATTTGGATCATGTTTACGTAATAAGGTTATACAAAAAAAAATGAATTGCATGCATGGGTTTTGTAGCAAATGAAATGAAATTGCATAATCTATTTTAAACTCATTATATATAAGCGTGTGTTAAACATATTGCATGGGAGTTTGATGGCTCATGGGTTAAATGAAGTTTTTTCTTTTCCTTTGCGTTGTGAATTCATGGGTAGGTCATGGGTTGCGATATAATCTGTTTTAATGCACGAAGGGTATGCATGGGTGTGTTTTTGAATTGAAAGAATAGTTATATTAGGGTGCAGTGATGCCACGTATATACATTTGCAACATATAATAAACTCGGTATCCATGAGTGAAAAGATACAAGACATATATAGTTTCATAAATATAGTCAATGGTGTCGTTATTTATAATCTATTTATGGTCGCGTGTAGTAGTGTGAGTAGTCTAGGAAATGTGTAGTTGATGTGATTTTTACCCTAAGGTAATATAATTCGGTCCATTACTAAAGATGAGAATACGGTTAATAACTCTAAAAATATTAATACGATTCATATAACCAATAAATCCGTTATGACTTAAATGAGTTAATAAGTATTTTACCAACCGCAATCTGTGTAGATTCGTTGAAGGAGACGTGACGTTGTGTCTTCGTGTTCATTCATTCGTTTGCTTTCCTTTCATTGGCGTTAAGGTACAGATGTTCTATCCTTTTTCAGTAGGGATTTCTCATGACTTTTCGATCCTTGACTTTACTTCACTTATGATATTCCTTTGCTACGATTTCCTTATGCTATGATCCTTTTGATATGATTCTGACAAAATCCTTTGGTTTGATTCTGTTCGCTATGATATTCGTTGTTATGATTATGAACTTCTGATTATGAACTTCTGATTATGAACCTTATGATTATGAACCTTACGATTATGAACTATCGATATGCACCTTTGACTTCGAACCTTTGATATGAACCCTTATGATATGATTATGCTTTGACCCTTGGGTTTGATACCGAGCCAAATATGTGTTCCTAGTCATGGAGTACCATGACCATGTCATTGATGCCGGTGTGTACGGTGATGTTACACACGTCCCATTATGATATGATTATGAGCTCATTATATGTATATGATTTGGCCACTATGTTTCGGGGCGATGGATGCATCCTAGATATGATATGATATTAGTGGATTTAATATGATATGATATGATTTATATGGTGAATGATGTAGGTAATGCAATCGCGTCTTCACATTCAGGAGCTAGCTACTCCATTTATTCTTGATGTCTCCTCCTACTATATATGGTATTAGAGGTCACCCTCCGAATACAATGGTTACTATGATATGATATGATATGATATGTTTCCGGGCTCGTGGTGACAACCCTTACACCTTTGATATACCTATATTGTACCTTTTGTATTCCCCAACGCACCATATGCTTTCGTTAATTGTTCATTACTCGGTACCCTTATATGACTCACTATACTACCAAGATATATATATATATATATATATATTCCATTTCTTTGATCATCGCTCTCATTCCGTTATTTGGACTATCGTTCCATTCACGTCATCGGGTTATTATGTGTTTATTTGATTTGTTTATGCTATTTATGTTTTATGTGACTCACGATTATCCTGCTATGATGTGATTAATATGCGGTTATCTCGAGTTACTGTTTTCATCGATGATATGTGATCTCACTATTATGTGAACCTTTGAATTGTCTCGGTGACCATGCCAATGTGTAATCGATAGTTTTGTCGGTTTATTATGTGTGCTTTGTTCGGTTAATCTAGTGGACTATGACTATCCGTTGTATTCTTATCATTTATTGTTGACCGCCATGTTTACATTACGCCTATACTACGGTTTGATTGGGTAAATGGTTCAATGTGTGACGTATGGCTTGTTAATTTGTTGTCTGCTATGTCCTTGATTCATTCAATTATATCGTATGTTGTATTCCTACTTGTTACGTGTAGCGCCATGTGTTGACTCTTTTGGTACTTCATTGATTATGATGTTGATTATGTTTTCAAATAAGGGTTTTGACATGTGTGTTTGCCATGTTCACTTACTAATTAATTGCTTCGCTTGCCTTAGATTTCTCTTTGACTTGTATGGCTTATGATTTCTGAATTGATTGTATCTTTGTATATGTTGTGTGGATATGACGTCTGCTATGCTTGCTTATGCTTGATGCTTGTATGCTGGTTTGTATGTGCTTGTATGCTTGTCATGATGCTTTGCTTTGCCGTTCTCCTTGTTATATGTGCTTTGGATATCAGTATAATTGTGTTCTGCGGGATCCTCATTGACTCATTATCCTCATTTATTGCGACTTTGTTATCGGTTTCATTTGTTTTCCATTTCGCATTTATGATTTTATTTAGCTTTCATTTTGTTATATCATTCCTTTGGGCTTTTAAGCTCATGCATTTCTTTTTCTGCGGCGGGTTTTAGGTTGGAAGATGGGCTTGATGGGTGAGAGTTAGAGTATCCGAGTGGACCAACCCTAGCACCTTATTACTTTGGGACTTATTTTGAAGAGCTTTTGTTTTGAGTTTTCCTTTCATTTTGGATATTGTATTTCCTTGTCGGTCAATTGTTCATATGATTTGATACTTCATTTTAAGGTTTTCGTTTGCAAAGATTTTAATTGTATGTTCTTATATGACACCAGAATGTGACACTTCTACCCTTGTCGGGTTGAGGTGTTACATTAGTGGTTCTCCCCGGTGGGAAAAATTGAGCAAGAAAGCGAGAGGTAAGATCATCCCAACTTGAGATGGAGCCGTGGGAAGTCACTCAAGCCATTACTAGCTTGGTCCCATAGAGAGAATTGGAAGAGGCAGCATGCGTGGTCTCCCGAGTAGTAGCATCAAGGTCGATGGAATCGACAATTTTGAGAAATCCCTCGGATCTTGATTTGGATCTTGAACGAAGTTCATGGAATGCACATCCGTTTTGCACCAACGGATGGTGTCGGATCGCAGGGCCGTAGTTTGGGCTTGGTCGGGAAGCTCAATGGTGTTCCTATAGCTTTGAGTGGCTTGGTCTTGAGTAATCACCAAAGTGCGGGCTCTTGGCGGGTCAATTGGTGGTGGGTTGATGAATGGTGGGTGGTTATCACCTACATGATGAAAAGTGATGGGGTTACGAACAAAGGTCACGAAGAAGGGGATAGACTAAGAGGAAGCTAAAATGAGAGAAAATAAAGTTTACTTGATAGGAATCAAGTAAAGAAACCTAAACGATTGGACTACTAACTAGCTATTCTATTCCCGTGGCGCGCCAAAAACTTGATAACGCTACACGTCGTTCGGGGTCAAAGGAACTTCCTTTTCGTCGAGCAAGTTTTTCAACACCTAGGCGATGAACCTAATCGTTGTAGTGTAGTATTAGGGTAAGCCACGGGTATTGATATCGTTCTCTGGGGAATAGGAATGCTAGTGAGAAGTTACTACGCTAAGGTTGTGGTTGAGGAAGATTATTTTTATTTATTTATATTTTTAAGGAAATGAAAGGCACGAATCTCGGGGTTTAAATTTGGGGGGTTGGTATTGCTACCGATTACTCTACTTATCTAATTATCTAATCTAAGGTGTATGTAGTCTATGTCTAATTAATGTGTGCTCGTATGATAGTTTAAAGATGTGTTTACTTAGGTTTTACTACTCCTTAATTATCTCCTATTGGTGGTTGAATTGTCACGTCCTTATTCCTAGTTGCGTTGTGTGTCTAAGGTTGTAGGGTATGCTTTTCTCCTAACTCTTTGAACTTACCAAAGGGTCTCGTCTACAAAACCCACTAGGGATAATAAACTCTTACTCTAAGGCACTCTTTGGATGGTTTAGCTTACAACTACACAAGGAGTCATATTCTAAGGTTCACAAAGATTTAATCAAGCATTAAGTACACAACGAATGACCTATCGCATTACTAGATCATTAACCAACTAAGATAAGAAACAACCAATCAATATTCAATAATTAAGTTTCATATTCCCTAAGCAAACACACAAGTAAATTAGCGGGACATGGAAAACATGCAAGCATACACACAAATAATCAAAGACATAATTGTATTAATGAAGTAAAACACTTATCTTGGTGTAAGATCGGTTTGAACCCTAAAATCTTGTACAAGACAGCCTTGGTTTGGTTTAGGTTTTACTCCAAAGACTACACTCTAAATCTTGAAAAATCGGATTCTATATATAATATTACACATGCGACGGCGTCACTTTATGTTTTGTGGCGCCGTCGTGTCGCCGTCATTAGGGTTTCGTCTTGGCCACGTTAGACTTGCGGCGTCACCTTATGCTTGTGCGCCGTCTCTTGACTTCGGCGCGTCTGGATTACATCTAGGCCGTCCGAGTTCGACGGCCTACTCTTTTATAACTTGCGTCGTCACTTGAAAATGGGAGTTTTGGCTTCGTCCGTCACAAAGATCCTCCGACGTCACACTTAACACTGGCCGTCACCTTATGTTTTCGCATCTTTGAGTGTCTCGATTCGACTTTGGCCATTTTCTTCGATAATCGCGCCTTTTCGTCCAAATAAGTGCCATTCCGACATTTGCCTTCAAGAGACCTAAAAAGTGAAAAGGAACGATATTAAGCAATAACGGATACAAAAGTGATCAAATAAGGGCTTAAATGTTGGGAATTATGTGAAGTTTGGATTATCTTTGAAATTATTAGAAGAGATTCTCTTGAAGTAGTGTGGATTATAGAAGACATAATCTGCTGAAGTTTAATAGTTATTAGTTTGTTTACTCATGAAGTGATTATTACGTGTTTAGTATATTTAGTTTGGATATACACGAGCTTTATTAGGAAGTGATTGTGTATATTGATTCGTGCCAAACCGTCAAGCTTTCTCACACAAGTCGGCCACTTGTGAATGGCCGACCGTAAGAAACTTAAAACAGTTCAGACACAGAATGCAATGAAGATCAGGAGAGTATAGGGTTTCCCCTGGTCGTTATGTCCCAGCGAGCTATGCAATGAATCACCAAACGTATAGTGATCGAGAGATTTGAACGGGAAAGAGTTTGAATTATTATAACTACAGAAATAGCCTATAATTACAAAGGCTTAAATGCAAATTAAAGAAAATTAAAAGATAAAAATATTAAATAAACGCTATCACTATATTTAAAATGATGTTTTTGATTTTATGTTTTATAAAACTTGAATTTAAAACTACGCGACGTCTGAAATGAAAATATGAAGCTGAAGGTATTACTCCTAAAAATATGAAAATGATATTTTACAAACCTAATGATAAAATAAAATTTTATAAAAGAAAATTATTTTAAAACTATTTATCTAATTATTATTAATTAAAACTAATTTTAACTATTTAATAATAGCCTAAAATACAAGAAAATAGGAAATAAAGCTAGGAAAATAAACTTTTGACTTGGAAAAATCTAAAATATCAAAGAGAATTTTCAAAACTATTTTGTATTTTTCGATTATTTTGTATTTTCTAGGAATTAAAACTATTTAAAACTACTTAAATTACTTAAAATACAAATTTAACTAAGAAAAATCTAGAAAAATATTTTTTGACTTTTATATTTATCTAAACCTAAGAAAATGAAAAATTATTTTTTGAAACTTTTACGATTTATTTATATTAAATGCTAGTTAAAAAGTGCTAAAATTGATTTAAATAAAGAAAAATAGCAAACCGACTTGGAAAAATCTGAAAAATTCAAGAAAGCCTAAAATAATATTATGAATCTAGGAAAATAGAAAACAGGGCTTATGTGAAGGAATAAGAAGCTCTATGCAAGTGCTTATAAATAAGCACTTTGAAATAACAAATGAACACCCAAGGCCACCAACCGATTCTGAGGTGTACTATGCTAAAAGAACTCAAAAGCAACAAGTACCAACTACTCTTAACCTCTGAATTGCATGTTACAAAGATTTGGATGATTTGGCTCAAGTGATAAAAATCGATTGAGGCCTACTTTGGAACCTAAAATAAGCACTTAAATAAGTGGAAACTAGATAACAACTGTTGGAACATAAACTAGACACAGCTAGGTAATTCTAAACCAAAGGTTAGCCTCGGACAAGCTCTCAAGAGCTGGTGCAAAGAAACTGCAAGACCTGTCTTGCGAACTCGATGAATCTTGAGTCGATTACGAGGCATTTTCCCATGTTGCCAACCCATTTTGAAGCTTATAAAATTTGACAAAATCTATAAAAATGATGATAAGAAATTAGACCGGTTGAAGTTTGTAAAACCACAAGTTCCACTTGATTTGAACCGAAATGAAGCTACTAAAATCAACTCGGTTAGGCGTAAACCGACTTTTGCAAGTTTTTGACTTTTGACAATATTGATATGTTGACTAAGATGAACTTGGATCTTGATTTGCCAACCGAGTATGATGTTAAATGGTATAATAAAACTACGACAAGCTACTCTAGTGATTTCTAAACATGAAACAAGTTCTTGGTTTTTTAAATCCAATGAGATAAGCATATTAAGGCAGTTTAATGCAATGTTGACTTTGAGCATTTGCAAGTGAAATATTAAGGCAGATGTGAGTAATAATGAACTCAATAAACCTAGGATAACAATCTCAACCACGAGCAAGCCTCAAATCTGGTTTAAACATCAAATCCAAACCTGACTTTAGAAAGCGATATGCAAATAAAACAAAGTTACCAAGAACTAGCTTGAAATAATAATCAAGCGAGTTTGCTCAACCTAAATACAACTAATTAAACAGGTTTAAACTATCTATAACTACAAATACAAGTACAAACACAATCTGCAAAATGAAGTGGAAATGAAAATGAGATATCTACTCACAGGTGTCCAGCTAGTTTGCAGGCTAAAACAGAACCTAAGATCACTACACTAAGCCATTTCCAACCCAAATCCAAGTCCTGCAACACCATAAACCATATCCATGCCTGCTTAACCCAATTTTCTTCTCAGTTGACTTTCATTGACCAATTATTACAATTGCTTGAAACTATTTTCCAAGCTCATCAAAAGTTATAATAAGCTTAAGTTAACTTGTTTGAATGAGAAAATAGGCTATTGGAAGCTTTAATATAGGAACATGAGTTTGAAATTTTTCACAGTAATCACAAGAACAAGAATTTTAACCAAACTTTGAAATTGATTCTTAAAAACAGATTACAATGATAACATAACTTGAGTTTGAATCATAGAAACAAAAGATTACAGATTTTAAGCTAAACTAAGACATTGATAAGAAAAAGCGACATTAAGGAAATTTTAAACTAAATTCTACTACTCTTTTCTTGCTTCTCTCCTCTCTTTTATACACCATTTCTCTCTCTCTACGAGCATATCCCACCATTTTCATGACCATTGGATCGGTGAGGAGTTTATAGCCATAGGATCACTTTTGGCGGGAAAACTAGTTTTGACTTGTTGGGGTTGAGTGCAAAAGGAGGAGGGCATTAAATGCTATTTGGAAGGTTGTTGAGGATGAGGGACATGGAGGTGATAGTGAGGAGGGGGATGGGTGTTGCGGAGGCTAGTTGTTGGGAAGGCAGGGAAAAGGCGCGGTAAAGGGGTGTTTGTTTGACTTATGGGTTGATCGGGTTGTATTATTGCAAAGGGTCCAAAATGCAAAGGTCCAAAGACTTGGCGGTCATAAGTGTTTGACAAGGCCAAGGGGTTTAAAGGTTATTAAACAAGGGCTATATTGCAAATTCAAAATACAAGGACCAAAGGCGCCATTTTCACAAAGTTGTTCGAGGGGACCATAAGTGACAAGTTTCAATAATGCAAGGACCAAAATGGACATTTTAATTTTCCAAGGGCCATTTTGCCAATTTTTAAACTTGGAGGACCAAACTTGTAATTTCTCAAAACTTTTGATATTTTCACCAAAGGACTAATTCGACAAGTTATGATTTTAAAAGGACCTTTGGTGATTTTTCTTTTGAAATTAAGTGCTCGGGGACTTTTTCGACAATTTTTGAAACTTGGGGGCTGAAGCGCCAATTATGCAAGCTTAGCTCATTTTCATCGATTTTAAACATTTTGCATCCGAAACATATAAAATGCAATTTTGAGATATTTTCGATATTTTGATGCATTCGAGCATTTTAAGCGTTTTGCGATTCGATTTAACCAAAATGATGAGTATTTACACACTCATCAATCCCCACACTAAACTATTGCTAGTCCCTAGCAATCTTTTGAGAAAAACTTAATGGATTTGAATCTCTTTACCAAAAGCCATTACTTGGAGTAGCCAAATGTTTCGATTCAAGTAAGAACTATGGTACACCGATAACCATGTGATTTTGAGCAAACCACCGACTTCAACGGATTTGATTTGTCTTTACCGAGCCGTTTGCTCTGGACTAGCCAACTCTTAGATAAATTATCGATTATCTTTGGTGAGTGATTACCAATTATGGTTTTTCCACGCCTTTACCACAAGCCATAAACTTGCGGGCTGCCAACTCTTCACTAATTAACGATATGGTGAAATTTGAATACCATACAATTTTGGGCAAATTGCAAGCCGTCAACAGATTTGAGATATCTTTACCAAGAGTCGTTTGCTCTGGATTAGCCAATCCTTTTGTTTTTTAGACATGGCGGATGATAACCAATTGAATAAGTGCAAAACACTTACTCCAAAAAAAATTTTGGCCAAAATGGGGAATTAGGCGGTATAATTACATGATAAAATTCGTGAGAATTCCCCACACTAGAAATGAATATTGCCCTCAATATTCATAATACCGCAGTTATGCCGAAACAAAAACGTAAAGGGAAATACTACGGCCATTATTTAGAATGATTTTTTTTTTTTTTTTAGAGAAAACTTATATACATATAATATGTGGAAACCCCCACACTAGGGTGGTGTGCACACGGTGAAAACCCATGTTAAACTATTGTTTTTGATTACCGAGTCGCTAGCTTGACTCGACCCAATTCATTGGTTCATGGGGAAGTAAGTGGAAGAGACAATCTCCATCGGACTTTCATTCAAGATGTTTGGACAAACATTTGAAGCGCGAAAGTTCCACACGATGAGATATACATAGAACCGGCTCACAAATAATAAATGAAAATGCGGGGTCCAAGATAGTGTCTTCATTCCGAAGGAGTGAAGATGAAGAGAAATCACAAGATATTTAAGGAAAGGAAGAAAGATTTTGATAACAATCAAGATCCATTCTTCATCCTCAAATGTAGACATATCGGGAAGAAGGGTGAGGGTAGTATTATCAATAAGCAAACTCGTATGATAGAGTACACCTTCCTCCGAGCCAATATCATCCTCAAGATCAAAATAGAAATGATCATGTTCCGGAGGAGATATGTCATGAGAGAGTTCACCGGAGAACTCTTCATGAAGAGAATCATTCACATGAAGTGAAATTGTGAACTCTTGTTCCATAGTGGGCTCATCACTATCCTCGGTCTGAGTATCAAAGAGTGGATTCTCAGAATTTAAAGTGAATTCATAGTCGAATTCAAATAGAGGATTGGTGAAAGTAGCTTTGAATGTTTAGGGAACAAAGTGATCAACATTCTCTATTGAATTTATTAGGGTGAGAAGTGAGTGAGCGATCATTATAAGGGGGACTTTCAATCTCTCCAGTTGGCTTGAAATCAAAGAGAACATCGTTGCTTTACGATGAAAGTGGATTGATGTGAGTGAGTTCATCGGTGAACTCCTCGAGAAGAGGATCGACATCAGTTGTGGAAGTGATGCCTCAACATACTCGATGTCTCCATATGATGCACAATCTTCGCTACAATTGGAGAAAGTTTCAAAATGATCTTTTGAACACTCAAGAGGGAAAGAGAATCACACATATGATCGAAGTTCCTGTGACTCTCTCGGGATTGGGACAAGGTTCTCGACACTAGACTTTATGAATTAGTCCGATTCCTTTTCGAGAGCAGTGTCAAGATGCTCGTCCCCATGTTCGAGAGTGAGTGGGAGCTTGGTGTGATAGCAGTTGTTTGAGAATGAATCTCAGCTAGCTGGGATATCATCGATGAACTTGATGAATCTTTATAGAGTTGAAGGATATCAAGTGTATCCTCATCATCAACATCATCGAGAATAAAGCGAAATTGAGAGCTAGATCATTTGCTTTTCTTTTGCAATTGATTCCTAATAGATTTTTCAAACGCAATTTGGGAATTTATTTTAGCGACACCTCTTGATAACAATTCTTCCATGGATTTTGATTTGGATTATCTTGGGAATGTTTACATTCCTTGAAATCTTTCACTAAATCCAAAGATCAAGGAGAAGATTTTGAGGAAGTGGCTCGGTGAGGTGGTGCTGATTCATTTGGTCTTGTAGAGGTTGGTCATGATATGAAGAGTCGTAATTGTTACAAGGAAATGGATTCCTTGTTTGACAATCGAGCTAAAGTGAGGACCTCCACAATACTACTACAAGATAAAGCGATGTGGTGTGAGTCATATGTGTTGTAGTCACAATTGTTATCGAGACACCTTTCATGAACAAGCGTGTTTCCAATGGACAATCCTGGCTGGAGTGTGAACCACCACGGTACTCACAACAATAAAAGCTACTTTGTCTCGCGGTGTGGTAGTGATGGAATAAATCGGTTGTGTTATGGTAGGAATAGGGATCACGGTTATAGACGGACCGTTTCTGATTCCACCATGCTACAAGCGGGGCAATTGCCACCATTATAAGGACCACCACACATTGACAACCAAGAGGGTGAGGATAAGACATAGAAAGAATCAAATGTTTTCGGAGGGTAGGGATGAAGAATCAAAGATGTGAGAGGGTAAAGATGGATATTTTTGGATTTTGGATAAACATGTTGTAAAAATAAGAAAGAAAATCTTTTGGGTTTTGTGTTTGTTGAAAACTTGAATAATAATAATAATAAATGTTTTGGGTTTTATAAGAAAATATAAATACATATGGATGGTATGAACAAGGGTGAATATCCAAATCACTAATCGCTAAGCGTAAGATAATTAGCACGACTCCCCGTGGCGTAAAAATTTGATTAGTACTGACACCGTCAGTTTTCACATGGCCGCCACTTGTGAATGGCCGACCGTAAGAAACTTAAAGCAGTTCGGACCACGAGAATGCAATGAAGATCGGGAGAGTATAGGGTTTCCCGGGTCGTTATGTCGAATGAGCTATGCAATGAATCACCAAGCGTATAGTGATCGAGAGATTTGAGCGGAAAGAGTTTGAATTATTATAACTACGAAATAGCCTATAATTACAAAGGCTTAAATGCAAATTAAAGAAAATTAAAAAGATAAAAAACATTAAATTAACGCTATCACTATATTTAAAATGATGTTTTTGATTTTATGTTTTATGAAACTTGAATTTAAAACTACGCGACGTCTGAATGAAAATATGAAATCTGAGCGGTATTACTCCTAAAAATATGAAAATGATATTTTACAAACCTAATGATAAAAGAAAATTTTAGAAAAGAAAATTATTTTTAAAACTATTTATCTAATTATTATTAATTAAAACTAATTTTAACTATTTAATAATAACCTAAAATACAAGAAAATAGGAAATAAAGCTAGGAAAATAAACTTTTGACTTGGAAAAATCTAAAATATCAAAGAGAATTTTCAAAACTATTTTGTATTTTTCGATTATTTTGTATTTTCTAGGAATTAAAAACTATTTAAAACTACTTAAATTACTTAAAAATACAAATTTAACTAAGAAAAATCTGAAAAAATATTTTTTTGACTTTTTATATTTATCTAAACCTAAGAAAAATGAAAAATTATTTTTTTGAAACTTTTCTGATTTATTTATATTAAATGCTAATTAAAAAGTGCTAAAAATTGATTTAAATAAAGAAAAATAGCAAACTGACTTGGAAAAATCTGAAAAATTCAAGATAAGCCTAAAATAATATTATGAATCTAGGAAAAATAGAAAAACAGGGGCTTGTGTGAAGGAATAAGAAACTGCTATGCAAGTGCTTATAAATAAGCACTTTGAAATAAGCAAATGAACACCCAAGGCCACCAACCGATTCTGAAGGCATACTATGCTAAAAGAACTCAAAAGCAACAAGTACCAACTACTCTTAACCTCTGAATTGCAAGTTTCAAAGATTTGGATGATTTGGCTCAAGTGATAAAAATCAGATTTGAGGCCTACTTTGGAACCTAAAAATAAGCACTTAAATAAGCTGGAAACTAGATAACAACTGTTGGAACATAAACTAGACACAGCTAGGTAATTCTAAACCAAAGGTTAGCCACGGACAAGCTCTCAAGAGCTGGTGCAAAGTCTGCAAGACCTGTGCGACTCGGTGAATCTTGAGTCGGTTACGAGGCATTTTTACCATGTTGCCAACCCATTTTGAAGCTTATAAAATTTGACAAAATCTATAAAATGATGATAAGAAATTAGACCAGTTGAAGTTTGTAAAACCACAAGTTCCACTTGATTTGAACCGAGAAATGAAGCTACTAAAAATCAACTCGGTTGGGCGTAAAGCCGATTGTTGCAAGTTTTTGACTTTTGACAATATTGATATGTTGACTAAGATGAACTTGGATCTTGATTTGCCAATTGAGTATGATGTTAAATGGTATAATAAAACTACGACAAGCTACTCTAGTGATTTCTAAACATGAAACAAGTTCTTGGTTTTTAAAATCCAACAGATAAGCATATTAAGGCAGTTTAATGCAATGTTGACTTTGAGCAATTGCAAGTGCAATATTAAGGCAGATGTGAGTAATAATGAACTCAATAAACCTAGGATAAACATCTCAACCATGAGCAAGCCTCAAATCTGGTTTAAACATCAAATCCAAACACAACTTTAGAAGCGATATGCAAATAAAACAAAGTTACCAATGAACTAGCTTGAAATAATAATCAAACGAGTTTGCTCAACCTAAATACAACTAATTAAACAGGTTTAAACTATCTATAACTACAAATACAAGTACAAACACAATCGCAAAATGAAGTGGAAATGAAAATGAGATATCTACTCACGGTGTCCGGCTAGTTTGCGAGGCTAAAAGCAGAACCTAAGATCACTACACTAAGCCATTTCCAACCCAATCAAGTCCTGCAACACCATAAACCATATCCATGCCTGCTTAACAATTTTCTTCTCGGTTGACTTTCATTGACCAATTATTACAATTGCTTGAAACTATTTTCCAAGCTCATCAAAAGCTATAATAAGCTTAAGTTAACTTGTTTGAATGAGAAAATAGGCTATTGGAAGCTTTAATATAGGAACATGAGTTTGAAATTTTCACACGGTAATCACAAGAACAAAATTTTAACCAAACTTTGAAATTGATTCTTAAAAGCAGTTACAATGATAACATAACTTGAGTTTGAATCATAGAAACAAAAGATTCTGATTTTAAGCTAAACTAAGACATTGATAAGAAAAAGCGACATTAAGGAAATTTTAAACTAAATTCTACTACTCTTTTCTTGCTTCTCTCCTCTCTTTATACACCATCGATTTCTCTCTCATCTCGAGCATATCCCACCATTTTTCATGACCATTGGATCACACGAGGTTTTATAGCCATAGGATCACTTTTTGGCGGAAAAGTAGTTTTGACTGTTGGGGTTGAGTGCAAAAGGAGGAGGGCATTAAATGATATTTGGAAGGTTGTTGAGGATGAGGGACATGGAGGAGTGATAGTGAGGAGGGATGGGTGTTGCAGGGCTAGTTGTTGGGGAAGACAGGAAAAAGGCGCGGGTAAAGGGGTGTTTGTTTGACTTATGGGTTGACCAGGTTGTATTATTGCAAAGGGTCCAAAATGCAAAGGTCCAAAGGCTTGGTAGGGGGTCATAAGTGTTTGACAAGGCGAGGGGTTTAAAGGTTATTAAACAAGGGCCTATATTGCAAATTCGAAAATACAAGGACCAAGGCGCCATTTTCACAAAGTTGTTCGAGGGACCATAAGTGACAAGTTTCAATAATGCAAGGACCAAAATGGACATTTCAATTTTCCAAGGGCCATTTTGCCAATTTTTAAACTTGGAGGACCAAACTTGTAATTTCTCAAAACTTTTGATATTTTTCACCAAAGGACTAATTCGACAAGTTATGATTTTAAAAGGACCTTTGGTGATTTTTCTTTGAAATTAAGTGCCGCGGGGACTTTTTCGACAATTTTTGAAACTTGGGGGTGAAGCGCCAATTATGCAAACTTAGCTCATTTTCATCGATTTTAAACATTTTGCACAGAAACATATAAAATGCAATTTTGAGATATTTTCGATATTTTGATGCATTCGAGCATTTTAAAGCGTTTTGCGATTCGATTTAACCAAAAATGATGAGTATTTACACTCATCATATATCTTATTAGTTTTATGTTTATCGTTTCTTGGGAAAGCAGTTTAGGGTTTTGTTTAGGGTTCCTTGTCTATAAAAGGAACACAATAGTATGAGTTATGTCTGGATTGGAAAAACAAAGTTTTAGTTAATATAACGATCCATAGAGGATCATAGAGTTCTTAGTTATTTGTGTTACTTGTATTTATATTCACCGATAAATATAAGTAGTAGAGATTGTCTTTTATTGTGCTTGTGATTACATAGGCATAAATAACGATCCACGAACTCAAGATCTATCAAGGTGCATTTGTTTCAACAAGTGGTATCGAGCCTCGTGAGAGTCTCTCGATACTAAGGACAAGTTTTTACGAAACCCATACAACCATAACAAAAATTATCATGCACGGATCGGATGTTGATGTTGAAATCACCAACAACCAAAACTCCACCCATCTGCAACAACTAAGTCTCTAATAGCAATGCTAAGTTTCCTTACCTAAAAGGGAGGAGTATGATCTTCGGCGATGAAGATGCGAGGCGGATCTCCAACATTGATTGGAATCTATGGGAGATAGTCTTGAAGGAAAGCAGTTTGAAGAGAACTACCACGGATCTTGGGTAAGATGACTAATGTTCCTCCCAAACTACTTGAAGAATTCTTGGCGGTTCGAGAGAAACCAAGGTTAGAACCATTCTTCTTCAAGCTATTCACGAGGATCACTTAAGTGATTTTCACTTCATGCAAGATGCTAAGAACATATGGTTAGCAATTAAGGCAAAGTTCGGTGGGAATGAGGAGTCTAGGAGGCGAAAAAGTCCATCTTGAGACAACAGTTTGAGTTTTCAAATCTCGAAGAGGAAGGAATTCACAAGGGCTATGACAAGTTTCACAAGATTTTAAGTCGATTAAATCGATTGCGAGCAAAGCGAGATAATGATGATTGAAATTCTAAGTTTACGAGGTCTTTACCTCCATCACAGCTACACGTAAGCATTGCTTTAAAAGCTAAAGGTGGTTTGGACATGATTACCTTTGATGAGTCAGTACCACAAACTTAAAGCTCTTGAACATGATTTAAGAAGTCCTTTTAGATCATCTTCTTACGCTAGTCACACAACATTTGTTGGAGCCTCTACCCCAAAGATAAGTTATGGTCCAAGCCCATATTCATCATCATCTTATGCTACTCCTTCATCAAGCTCTCATTCTAAATCGAGTGGTATTATGGAAGATGTTCTTGGATCCTTCTTTCTTGATTATGATCCTCGGCGGGATCGGCCTATGAGGATTTTGATCGGGTGGACCCACTTGAGATGGAAGAGTTGAAGTCGAGGTGGCGGTGGCCATGCTTTCCATGGATATCAAGAATTTTGAGCGCAAAGGCGGCGAAGGTTTGGATTCAAAGGACGAGATCCGGCGAGGTTTGACAAGAGGAAGGTTAAATGCTTCACATGTCAACGGATGGGTCACTTATCTAGAGAATGCAAAGGCAGGAAAGGCGGTGATGAGACAAGATACTCTTCTTATCGCAAGTGATGTCGGAAGGAGGCGGAACTTCAAAGGGATCACCGCTTTGGTCACTCTAGATAGCAATGTGGACTGAAGCAACATGGCGGGAAGATAATGATGGTCCCAGTAATGATAACGTTGGGTTGATTGCAAAGTTTGTACTTGAGGATAGGCATGATCGATTGCCTTGATGGGCATCTCTCAGGTACAAAACTGTTTGTTTGGTTGTAGTGAGCGTTATAATGAACTCAAAGAAGCTTATGATATTTTGGAACCTAAATATAATGAATGCTATGTGGAAGTTGAAGCTTATAAACAGGCTTTAAAAACACTAGAAAGATAAAAGGTTTGGTTTCAGAAGAATCAAATAGCTTATGATGAAAAGATAGGTGTATTAGAAAGGGATCTCGAATGTGCTAAAAATGAGTTAAAGTGGTCTGAGAAGTTAAGAGCAGATGTAGTGTCAGAAAATTTAGAGCTTAAAGAGAAACTTAATGAGGAAATTGCTAGGCATAAAGAATGGATATTAAATGGAAACAAGTTAGCAAGTCACATCTATGCTAGTCAAACTCCTAATACTACTATAGGTTTAGGCTTTAAGAAGTATGTAGGATTAGAAGCTAGAGATGACACTCATGAATCTACATCGTGAGCCTAGCTAATTTTGTGAAAGAAGGTGACCTACATCTTTGTCACGTGGACCTATTAGAGGTGAGCACATGCCCATTGACCTTTCCATTCTTGTTGACTTTGATGGATCACACCATCTCTATGGCAAAAGTCAAAGGATTTGCGGACCACGATACTTCTTCTAATGACTTTGTCTCTTGTGTTAACATGACAAGTCCTCCAAGCAAGGGTCTATAGAGTGTGATTCAAATTACAAGTCGACCTTCCCAAGTCTTCACCCCCACTGCACCCAAGGCTACCAATAAGCATGTTAGAGTTCTTTGCAAGGAATCCACTTCCAAGGCAGTTGCCTCTCGAAGACTTGCTTTTAATTCTTTGCATAATAGTCTTGTTAAAAACAATTCTTTTCATGGTTTTGGTTTGAATACTTACGCTTGTAATAACACATCTTTTGGTTTGAATAAATCTTCTAAGCAGAAGACATGTTTTGTGTGTGGAAGTAAATTTCATTTAATTAAGGATTGTGATTATCATGAGCAAAGGATGAGTAGGTGTGGTGATTCTAGAAATCTAGACCAATGTGGACCAATGTTAATGATATACCACCTTATGTTCCACAAGCAACTAATACTAATACTCCTTTTCCTTGGAGAGACCGGTTGTAAAACCATATGTTCAACCAACGGTGAATATTTTAAAAATGGTTTTGGCCCGGATATGTTAACCCTATGGTGATGGGAAAGAGTCTTGGGATCTGCTTGTCAAGACCTCGTGAGTTGTTCTTGGAACAAACAGGACCTAAGTTTCAATGGAAACCCAAGAACAATAGTGGATCTTATACATCGCATGGCGTAACTCATATGATCCACAAGGCGGGGTTCAAGTCGGCAATGACTTGAGCCTCCATAGTGTACTAATTCTCTGTATATTTTTGTTGTTGTTGTAGGATCATCCCTTAAGCATAAAGATGTTGGCATTGTTGATAGTGGTTGTTCTAGAAGTATGTCGGAAAGCAGGGGATATGATGCATAACTTTGTACCCATTGAAGGAGGAGGCAATGTAACCTTTAGAGAAGTGATGGAAGAATTATTGGGAAAGGGACCATCAAAACACCTCAATTTGGACTTTGAGAATGTATATTATGTCAAGGAACTTCAACACTTTAATTTGTTTCGATCTCACAAATATGTGACACCAAGAACAAAGTACTCTTCACAGAGGATGAATGTCTTGTGCTATCTAAAGACTTCAAACTCCCGAAGAAACTTCAATTACTTTGAAAGTTCCTCATGATCACAATCTTTATACATTTAACTTAGCGATGTCAAACCAAAGGGTGACTTAACGTGTTTGGTGGCTAAAGCATCCATGGATGAGTCCACCAAATGGCACGAAGGATGGCCCATGTCAACTTCAAGACCATCAACCACTCTCTAAAGCGGGCCTTGTTGAAGGTCTTCCTTCCAAAGTTTTCACAAATGATCATAAGCGTGTTGCATGCAACAAAGGAAAGCAACACGAGCCTCATACAAAGGTGTTCTATTCTTCGCTATAAGCATTATTTTGAACCTCTTGGTTGCTTCATATGGATCATTTGGTCCAACTCAAGTGAGAAGCATTGATCATAAATATTTTTGTGTCGGTGATCACCGATGGTTATAGCAAATTTTGTTGGGTATTCTTTCTAAGGACCAAAGATGAAACATCTGTAGTATTGAAAGACTTCTTTACCCTTATTGAAAATCAGTTGAACAAAAGGTGAAAGGAATTAGGTGTGATAATGGGACGAGTTCAAGAATGCTATACTTATAGAACTCTGTGGGTCAAAAGGAATCAAACGGGACTATAGCACTCCAAGAACCCCTCAACAAAATGGGGTGGCGAGAAAGGAAAAATAGGACCTTAATAGAGGCTGCAAGATCAATCTTGTGGACTCTAAACTTCAACCATGTTTTGACCTGAAGTTGTTAGTACGACTTGTTATGTACTAAATAGAGTGTCCATTACTAGACCAAGTCTCAAAACACCATATGAACTTCTTTTGGGAAAGTTCACTGTTATTCATTACCTTAAACCGTTTGGTTTGTCAAGTGACAATTAGAATACAAGTGATCCGTTGGGCAAATTTGATGAGAAAGGCGATGATGGTTACATTGTGGGATATTCGGCTCATAGTAAAGCGTACGGGGTTTACAATGTATCTGCTAAGAAGATTGAGGAGACATTGAATCGAGGTTTCTAGAAGACAAGCCTAATGTTCAAGGATAGGGTCATGTTTGGTCATTTGACCTTGATTATAGCGATTACTTGGGTTATTCTAGACATATGGCTAACCAACATGCGATTCTCAAGCATCTCCAACTACCGGTCAGGGGGACTATGGATGCTCATTCGGCGGTGGAGTGCGAAGATGATGAACAACCCATTGTAGTGCCTTCTTTCTCCCTAACAACTTTGTAGGTGACACTTCTAGAGATTATCTTGATGTGAGTGAAGATGAATTCCATTATCTTTGAGGACCTTGCGGATGAAGAAACAAGAGTATGCAGCCAATTTAGGCGCTAAGAGGAATGTTGAGGAGAGTGCCGGTGAAGCAATCGGTGGAAACATCAATTCTGCGAAAGTGATTCTGTTTCTCCTTACCTCTCCCATTCGGTGAAAGACATGTTGACTCTACTCCCATCTCTACTAGAGTGTCAATGCACCTTGGAGAACCTTATACACGGTTTCCAAAACCTTGGATCTTGGTCATCATCAACCTAAAGCAGGAATCTTCAACACACCTTCCTATGACACCGACTTTGAACCTCATGACTAATCTTGATTCCTCCATTGATGTCAACACCACTACTACTACAAGGATCAACAATGCTCATCCACGGACTAATATTATTGGTGATCCTAATGCACTGTTAGAACAAGGGTCTTGTAGCACGTTCTAAATATGGTCGGTGGCTTTTATCTCTTATGTCTCAAATCGTGAGAGACAATCACACGGACTATGAACATTGTTTGTTTGCTTGTTTTCTCTCACAAGTGGAACCAACCAGTACTACTCGGGCTCTTGAAGACTCCGGTTGGCTTGAAGCAATGCGGAAGAGATGAAACAATTTCAAAATCGGCGAGGTTTGGATATTGGTACCACTACACGATGGTAAGTATGCAATTGGGACTAAATGGATTACGAAGAATAAGAGAGATGCACGGTGTTGTCATTAAAAACAAAGCGATTAGTTGCAGGGGTATAGACAAGAGGAGGATAGATTATGATGAAGTGTTTGCACTGTGGCAAGAGTTGAGGCCATACGGATTTTCTTAGCTTATGCATCCTATATGGGTTTTATGGTCTATCGGATGGATGTTAAAGGAGCCTTCTTGTATGGTGAAATTGAAGAGGAGGTTTATGTCACTCAACCTAAAGTTTGAAGATCCAGATCATCCTAATCGGGTTTATAAGGTAGTCAAAGCTCTCATGGACTACATCAGCACCCAGAGCACAGTATGCTAGGCTCTCTACATTTCTTCCAAGCATGGTTATAGAAGAGGTGCAATTGATAAGACTCTATTCCTTAAGAAGAATTCCACGAGACATTATTCTTGTGCAAGTGTATGTGGATGACATTATTTTGGATCCACAAAGGAAGCTTGGTGCGGGGAGTTTGAGGAGCTTATGAAGGAGAGTTTCGGATGAGTGCCATGGGAGATGACTTTCTTTTGGGTCTCCAAGTTCGTGAACCTGATGGTATATTTATCGGTCAGGGACAAATATGTGAGGACATCTTGAAAAGTTTGGTATGGAGGGTAAGGGCGCCACTACACCTTATGAAGCTCCAAAGACAAAGACCAACAATGAAGCGGATCCACTTGTGAATGTTTATTTATCTGGTCTATGATTGGCTCTTTGATGTATTTAACGACTTCAAGGCCCGATATTACTTTTCTTTGTGAGTGTTTGTTCATGACATCAAGTTACTCCATGACTTCCCATCTCAATCTTTGTTAAGAAGATCTTTAAGTACCTCAAAGGCCAACCTCATCTAGGTCTTTGGTACCCAAAGAGTCTCCTTTTAAGTTGGAAGCTTATAGTGATAGTGACTATCTTTGGTGCAAATTTGGATAGGAGGTCCACCACTAGAGGTTGCCAATTCCTTGGAAGAGATTGATTTCTTGGCAATGCAAGAAACAAACTATTGTGGCTACCTCATCTCTTGAAGCGAGTGCGTTCTTCTGCGCCGATTCTTTGTGGGCGGGTTCTTTGGATTCAAAATCAATTGTTGGATTATGGGTACAATTTCATGAACACAACAATTTTATTGATAATCAAAGTACCATATGCATTGTTAAAATCCAGTTTTTCATAGTAGAACAAAACATATTGAAATCGAGCACCACTTTATAAGAGATGCATATGATAAAAATTTGATAAAAGTGGTCAAAATTCATCTTGATAATAATGTGGCGATTTGTTAACAAAGGCTTTTGATGGACCAAGGTTTCAACACCTTGTGGTCCATATTGGTATGCTTAACCCTTAACGCAAAGTTTAAGGAAGGCATAGGCCCTCGGGGAGGATTTGTGTACACTTTGCATTTGCTATGTAATTTTGTATATTTGTTTGCTTTTATCTAAATCTAACCGACTAATGTAATCTTAGTTTGTTTTTCTTTGTTGGTTTGTGTATTTCTGTATTTGTTACATTTTGCGATTGGTTGTTTATTACGAATATGGTCAAGAAAGCTCTAAAGCTTGTTTCTCTTGAATTCACGCGATCTTGAAGTGAGTCATTTGTTTCCTCACGAAGACAATGTACCGTTATATGGTTCATTCAAAAGAAGTCTTGAAGCAAATTGTTCATTCATTCATTCAAGAAACAGTTTACGACTTACAGTTACTGAGTACAATCAACATCAAAGGTATCTACATGATCCGCTAATCCTAAACTATTACATATCATGTATTCCAACATCTAACAGGCTGTTGGATATGCATGATCGCTCACATCTTTCACACTAGATGCTGGATATGCATTCGTGAAGTCTTGCATAACCACCCATTCATTCTATCTCGATGGCTAGAGATGCATAACTACTATGATGAGGATGCTAAAGATCAAAATGGAGAGGATGGATTGATGCAAATCATGATGATGAAGAAAAATAATATGTCCTTTGTGCTTCATCTATTGATTTCAACCAAAATGCAATCAATCAACCATCTTTAAGCATTTCCTCTATCGATGTGTGTGATGCACCAAAACACGATGCGAAGACCGAGAACCACCTCTCTATCTTTAGGGAGTGGTGGATTTACAGCTCGTGGCCTTCGTTGAGGCCGAGGTCTTTGGAGGTTGGGAGTAAGATGTTCTCTCCTTATAGGAGTCATCGAATCATCGTGATTCACTTGGATTCACTACACTATCATCTTATGAAGAAGGGAGAAAGGGTGATTTCTTTGGTCGTGGATATGGTTGTGGAAAGTAATGAAGCCATGGATTTGAATCATCACTTGATGATAATGATGATGATGATGAGGATAATGTTGTGAGATCTATGATCTCAGGTTTGGTACTCATGGTTTATTGTGGTTAATTGTGGAGCATTTATTGAATTAGGGTTTGTGATGATATTTGGGGGTTTTTGATGAAGAGATATGTGTGTATTGGGATTGTTTTATAGACGGTTTCAAGTGTTAATGAGATTTAATGCGAGTGGGTGAAACGGTAAAAGATATTCTTGAAGCTTCTTGAATCGTGATCTATTTACTGCGATTGGTATTCTTCAACAGAATGGCTAGTGTTTCTACCGAGTTGAAAGTGAAATTGAGTAAAGATAGAAGTCCACGTCAGCATTGGTCAACTTTGACCAAAATTGGGAAATTCCTACTTATTCTCTACTTGCATATTTTCATCTCATATTAAGTGATTCTCTTTTTACTCTCGTTCAAAACACTTCCATTTGTGTAAATCGTAACCCTAACTTTCAAAATCTCTCATGGCGCTTCAATTCAAACATGATCATAATAAGGTCGCTTTTCTGGGAACTGCTAAGGGTGACGAGTTGTATAAAATGAAGCTCCAATTACCACTGAGCAATCAGTTGGTGAAGCTGAGGATCCTATTACACTTACTTCAATATATGCTCTAGTGAACAAGTATGCGGTGAGGTGGTGATCTCGAAGGAGCTTGCGAGACCAAGTCTACTCTTGGTGGTAAGATTGTGGAGTTGCGACTAAAGTTGAGAACTTGGAGGAATTACTTGGAAAAGGGGCAAAAGAGAGTTTTGGTTTCTTCGAAGAGGAGCAAGAAGAGACTCGGCATGCATCACTAGGAATTTTGGCTGATGCGACTCTTACATCCGATGTTTCTTCTCTATTCTTTGAATCTTCAAGGAGCAAGGTGCCTATTATATTTGCTAGAAAAGAAGAAGACAATATCCGAATAAGGTATCTACCGAAACTTCAAAGGAGCCAAATGTTGTTGATACAACTGCGATGTTCTAGTTGAGGAGGTTGTTTCGATCATGGTCAAGCCTCATTTGTACAAGAACAACCAAATTCTTCACCTTCAGAGATAATGATGAAGTTTTTATGGTCGGAGAATTTTTAAGTTGAATTCTCCTTGAAGTTTTTCTACACATTGAGGAATTGTCTCAACATGTTTCTTCCGATGATGGTTTGGGTGTTCCTTCGAAGCTCAAATTGGTTCTGTGAGGAATCTTCGACAAAGGAAAGGAAGGCATGATTGATGATATGATTGGTTCAGTGCGGTATCTCAAGAAGAAAATCAAGCTCAAGCTAGGATGTTTCTTGATTATGAAAATATGCGGAAGAGTCGTGTAGTTGTTGAATTTCTTCAAGCTCGATCGATTCTAATTTGTCTACGAAAGAAAATTAGAGCTTGATGCATTATTTCCTAAGATTATCGATGATGAATGGGATGCCTATACTACTCAAGGTGCATCTGATCCAAATCTTGCAAAACTTATATTAGGAGCATCTTTTGATAATGAGAATTTTGTGGATCAAATGGTGGCTCTTGGTAATCAAAAGAAGCAAGAAGCGGCTGCAAAGAGGAGAGCTCTTATTGCTCAAAGACATAAAGCAAAAAGGGAAAAACCAATGACTGTAGCTCAGAAAAGGGCTCATATGAGGAGAGTTGTGAAGAATCATAGTTCTACTATTTATAATTCTGGCATGTCAATGAAGCAAATCTCTGCTTTGTCTGATGATGCTTTGATCAGACAGTATAATATGATAATGAAGTTTTCTTCATCTGGTTCTACTTCTTCTTCTAAATTGGAAAGGATTGCTACTATGTCAGATGTTCCTAAAGCAAAGAGACCTAAAACAGTTGATATCGTGGATAATTTTGATGCTGTTTTGCCTCTGGTGATCTCTCCAGTTGTTACTTCTGAAACAACTTCTGAAGCTAATCCTTCTACTGATTCGGTTGTTTCTGCTGAGTCTTCTTTTGTTTCTTCTGAAGCATTGCCAAGTGTGGATTTGGGTGATCCATTGAGTAAGAAAGATGATCTCCGATTGATACAGATAAAATAGCTGGTAGGAGGCAGAAAAGTATGGCTAAAAGGAAACTTAATTCCTTAAGGAGTTCATCGGGATCGGCTAGGAAACATCTTTCAAAGAGTATTTCTTTAGATCTCAAGGCTGCTGAGTCAACTTTTATTAAAGTTGGACCTGTTGAGGTTTTTCCTAAAGGAACACATGCGGTATTGATCAATTGGAAAGCTGGGAAGCTTAACACTGTTTATCGACTGGATAATACTACTATTCAGTTCAACTTCTTGAAGGACATCTTTCATTTGGTGAATAGACATGATTTGAAGATGTTGTATGAACATGTCACTCAGTATTATACTATTCATTCGCCAACGGGTTCTGGTTTATATTTATTGGGTGATCTTCAAGTCTTGTTTGATTCTAATTCTCCAGAAGGTAAAGGGTATTATATTTGGAAGAATTCACATCAGTGGGAGATTGAGAATTGGAGTTTTATCCTATGCCTTGTGTTCATGTGGTTCAGACCACCTGTGGTATGATTTTGTGTATGTTATCGGATAAGATTTATCCTTTGTCGGTTGCTTTTATGGAACGATTGCTTAGACAGAAGTTGGAAGTACCTCCTAATCCAGTTGGCAATGATGAGCTTCATGCTTCTCAATGTGTTGGTTTGATTAAAACTCAGCTTCTGCAACATAAAGGTTCATCTTGATTGTAATAGTTTGTTTATTTTGTAATTTTTGTTCTCTTTATTTATTAGTTTAAAAAAAAAAAAAAAAAAAAAAAAAAAAAAATTGTCTAACTTTTATTGCAGGTTTGTTGTATACTTTTGATGGTTATTGACTCACCAGATATACCTTGTGTATGTCAAAGAGTTAGCTAGTCCAAGGGGTACAGCTTTGGTAAAGACACATCAAATTTGTTGATAGCTGTAATGGTTTGCTCAAAATCATAGGGAATGCAACCACCCATGCTTAATTGATGAGTGTTGTATGGTTTTCAATTCACCATGATTTATTCCTCTTTGGAATCCAAGAATTGACTAGCCCACTTGTATATGGCTTGTGGTAAAGGCATGGGAATACCATATTTGGTAATCAGTTCACCAATTCTAAGAATTGACTAGTCACGAGCAAGCGGCTACGGTAAAGACATCTCAAATCCGTTTCTATGGTTTCGGTTTGCCAAGAAATCGATGGTTATCGATGTCCCATAGTTTCCGAACTTAAACATATGGCTACTCCGTAGTGATGGCTATTGGTAAGAGACATCAAATCCATTATTTTCAATGATTCACCTCTCACGGAGTTTACACACCGGATGTGATGAGAATAGTATGAAACTAATATGTTTTGATGTACCTGTTGTCATTTGTTCTTTGCAAAGATATGGAGTTTCGAGTTTCTTCATCAAAGAGATGTTCTTATTTGGATTCTTTCTTTAACATTGTTCGTGCACAATCCTCTGGCTACCGTCTAGTTAAAGATCTATCAAGAAACGGAACTTAACCAAGTCAAATTCCGGTTTAGGGAGGATTGTTGGGAATTATGTGAAGTTTGGATTATCTTTGAAATTATTGCCGAAGAGATTCTCTTGAAGTAGTGTGGATTCAGAAGACATAATCTGCTGAAGTTTAATAGTTATTAGTTTGTTTACTGCGAAGTGATTATTCGTGTTTAGTATATTAAGTTTGGATATACATGAGCTTTATTAGGAAGTGATTGTGTATATCTTATTTAGTTTTATGTTTATACGTTTCTTGGGAAACGGTTTAGGGTTTTTGTTTAGGGTTCCTTGTCTATAAAAGGAACACAATAGTATGAGTTATGTACCGATTGGAAAAACAAAGTTTTAGTTAATATAATGATCCATAGAGGATCACAGAGTTCTTAGTTATTTGTGTTACTTGTATTTATATTCCGCTGATAAATATAAGTAGTAGAGATTGTCTTTTATTGTGCTTGTGATTACATAGGCATAAATAACGATCCACGAACTCAAGATCTATCAAGGTCTGTTTGTTTCAACATTAAACGACCCCTCAAAAAGGTACCTTTTAAAACCTTATCACCCACCATTTGATAACCTCGTAGAAGCCAAAGTTGTTTACAACCCTTTCACCAATTTACCTTTTCCCATGGCGGACGATCAACCCATGTGGGGAACCAACCGAGCCATAGCACCAACCCCGAAAGTGCTATTGTTGTTTGTCAATCTTGGTGACAACTTCACCGTGAAGGGACATCACCTTTCTATGATCAAAGACCGTCAATTCGATGGCGTGCTGTGGCCGATCCGCACAAGCACATTGTTGAATTCATCGAAATTTGCAACATGTTCCGTTATGGCGACACCGATGTAAATACCATCAAACTCAAACTTTTCCCATCATCACTCGCCGGAGATGCTAAAGTATGGTACAATGAATTAACCCCAGGAATCATCAATACTTGGGAGGAGATGAGGCAAGCTTTTGTAAACCGATTCTTTCCACCTGCCATGTTTGATCGATTAATGGGAGAAATTTGTGCTTTCAACCAAAACCCAAACGAATCACTTGTCGAAGCGTGGCTTTGAATGAAAGATTTGCTTCGTAGTTGTCATGGACATGGACTATCAAAAGGAACCATTATCCAAATTTTTTACCATGGACTAGATGAAATCTCTCAAGGCATCCTTGATGCTGGAGGAATTTTTCTTTATAAAACTCCCAACGATGCACATCAATTGCTCGAAGATCGAGTACTTCTCAAACTTGATTGGTCCAAAGATTCCAAAACTAAACCTCTCTGAAAAACTATTGCTTTTGTCGAAAACACCGATACTTCAAAACTCATGGTGAAGATGGAAGCGTTAACCTCAAAAATCGACTCGCAGTACAAAGATATCAAAGATGAAACGAAAGAAATGCGAGACGGGTGCAAAAATTGTAGAGGAAATCATCCATCATCTGAGTGCGACGATAAACCTATGGGTGGACCAAAGGAAGGAGAAGCGAGTTATGCTCAAGGAGGATACCGTGGAGGAGGATATCGTAGTAATTATTACGGTCGAAATTCTGGAAATTGGCAAGATCTCCGACCAAGGGATGACAACCGTGATTCTCAACCACGAACCGACGATCCACCACCACAAAATCCCGACAAAAGATGGAAGAAACCAAATTCGAGAAAACCATGAGAGAATTCGTGGCGGTCAAAAATCCGCAAATGATTTTATCAAAATCAATTTTCAATCTCAAAGCCAAAGTTGAGCAAGGATAGAAAATCATCAAGCATCTATCCAAGATCTTGAAAACAAGTTTGGCGACTTTCGACCAACATTCCTCTAGACCGTCTCGGTTCATTGCCAAGTAATACCCAATCCAACCCAAAACCATCAAATGATAAGGCGTCATCCACCACAAACGAGACACGAATATGTCAATGCTATCTTCACAAGAAGTGGTCTCTTGAACGATTCCAATCCAAAAGCCGTTGTTTCGCGGTAGAAGCAACATCAATACCGATCATGCCTCATTGATCGAGAAATTGAAGCTCTCCACAAACATCGATACCCAATTCATAAGCATACGGAGGGAGATGATGGAACTGCGAAATAATCACCACGCTTCAAACCACGATGCCGAGGATGACACGCCGATGTGTGATCCCATCAAAGCGAACCACGCCCAACATGAAAGATATCACCCAGGATATCACGGAAGATATTATGACCAAAATTCCAGAAATCCGTACTCCTTTCCATACCACAACCCAACCCATGCATATCCTCGATATCAGCCATGGAATACAATACCACATCCATCACAACATTTCAATACACCTAAAACCTCACCGGAGGAGATGATGAGAGAATGGATGGTCAGTCAAACAAAAGCCAATGAGAATATGACGAACCTGTTGGTTTAATTGGAACATAAAGTCGATCAAGGAAGAAGGAACCAACAAGCAATAAGCCAAGACTTGGAGAGGAGGATAGAAAGATTAAGTAAGGAACAAAAAGTCCATCATGCTGAATCTCTTCCTTACACCACAGATTCCAAATCGAGACATGAATTTGTCTACAAACCACCCTCAATTCAATACGAGAACAATAAGGGTGAGGTTGAATTTATCGAAGAGGACGAGACCGAGCACATTCCAACAACGCCTAATCTAAACCAAATCATGTCTAACTCACCAACCGTATCACCTTTTCTTGAGGATTGCACCATGCATATCCCAATGACTCAATTAAAAGGTTTTGAACACAATGTATTTCCAAATCATATTGGTGATAAGAAGTTCAACAAAACTGGTGACAACTGGAATGGAGAACTGGAAAGAAAGATAGACAAATGGTCTGAGCCATAAAATCCAGTTTCTTTAAATCAAAGGACTAAGCCACCTCCTACAACTCACCTTGAGAATGTGGATGCAATATTCACTGGGAGTGGAAAGTCAAATGACCCTTTGAAAAATCAAAAAGATCCGCCACCTGCCCTCATTTCTAATGAAATTGACCAAACATTCGAAATAACGAAAAGAGACGTAACATGGTCAAACCAAAAGAATCAAATGTATTCCCATCCATTGTGTAGTACAAACCAAAGATTCCATACCCTCAACGTTAAAAGTCGAAATTCCCATTTGAACCGTATGGTCAAAGTATCCTAACCGGGAAGATTCGAGTCGGTGATGACTCGGTAATAAAACAAGCGCTTCTGGAGGCAACCCATGTGTTTTAGATTTGATTTTCCGTGGTCACTCCCCAAAGTTTAAACCTTTGGTTGAACTTAAGTGTGGGGTGCCACCTTTAATAAAACCTTTGTTTATTTATAAGATTGTGTGCGGTAATGATTTCTCCGGTGGGCGCTAGGAATGCGTAGAAGAATTTTAAGTCGATAAACTCATTGACATATCTGGTTTCATCTCTATTTTCCCTATTTCTATACTTTGAAGTTCGTTTTCATTGAGGACAATGTCTAACTTAAGTGTGGGGGTGAATAGGAAAATTAGAGTTTTCATGCTTAAATTTTAAATTTTGTTTGCCTTGTGATCTAGTTGTTTTCACACTTTTAGGATTATCTATTAGAATAATCGGATCAAACCACCGGTAAACGGTAATATTTGAAACTTTGAGATGTGTTCGATTACTATTGAAATCCATTCGGGATCGATAAACATTTGCTAGCACATATTATACCTCTTTTCCACTAAATTGTGAGGATTTGAACCTAATTCATAAACAAAGATACATCTTTTATGCTTGGATCTTCTCGCTATCGATGTCGTGGGTGATTTTATTTATTCTAGAACTTGTGCTTGTAAATCATTACCGGTGCAGTGAGATTGCATTCGTGCGATATAAGTAAATTAAATCGATAAAGAGGCACCTTAGGATTTAACCCAAATGGCCTTCCATTTTACATCTAATGATATATTAGCTAGCCACATCGGTTAGTTAACCAACCACATGGACCCATTTGTAGTGCTCTTTTTTGCACTAGATACCCTAGTTACACCTTCCGAGCCATCCTTTTCATTTTGCTTCACCCGAAAATACAAAAGATTTTGCACTTTAAACCTTAGCCTATCCCATATCAATGTCTAAACAGTTGGTTGCTAGTCGCCAGGAAAGTGAAGATTGTTCAAATGATTATGAGTACCACATCCTGTGAGATTGATTGAGCCATGCATTATGTTATGTTCGTAAAGAAACTGTATTGAAAGTATGGAAATAATAGCCAATGTGCTATGATTGAAGAACAATTGTCATGGCAAAGCAAAAAGTTGTGGAAAGCGGAAAAGAAGAAATTGAAGCTATAATCATTTATTTGGTTCATGGAATGTTTGGTAGCTAGCAACACGGGTATTAGACTTGATTTCATTTTTATTTTAACACCAATTTCATAAACACCTCCATGCCTTATCCATACCCTTAACCCTAAGCCATATCATTATAACCCGTATAAAAGCCCTCTTTAGATGTTTTTACTTGGTGCTCACGCCACGTCGGTGGAGTTTTGTTTCTTGTACAAGCTTATGGTAATAATCTAATCATGGTGAGCAATGAGTGTGATTTATCTTGTTACTCCACTAAAATGAGTGATTGAGTGAATTATATTTCGTTCCTTTTTCGTGAGGTGTTTTGAAATGTCAATCATGCAAGAAAATCATTGAATATTGTCAAACATCTTGATGTTTCACCTTTAAAAGCATAATTGATGAATCTTCTCTCGTATTTATACTCGATTGATTTGCATCACATTTTTCATAATCACGATCTTGTACCGGTGGATGTTTTTCCTAGATTTGCTTGAGGCAAGCAAAGTTTAAGTGTGGGGAATTTGATAACGCAGTTGTGCATGTTTTTAGTAGCGTTATGTGTGCTTTTATATATGATATTTGGTTATATTTGCGTGATTATAGTGCTTAAACGCATCAAAAGATGTTTGTCTTGTATTTATAACCAAGTGCAGGGAAACGGAAGGAAAATAAAGAAATGTTCAGCAAATAGAAGATTCCCGTTTCAATAAGCCTAAATCAGTATCTAAAGGACCTTTGAAGACCATAGTGATTGAAGAACCAAGTTCTACAAGATAAAGAAAAGATATATCAAGTTTCCGTAACTCGGAAATCAACCGGATCGGTTACAATGTAACGGATTGGTTGGAATATGACCGTAAACACCAATATGACCATCACCAACCGCTCGGTCGCCACCCGCAACCGAACGGTTGGCCCCTTTAGAAGACCAACCGGATCGGTTGGTCATATGACCGATCCGGTTGGAGAAGCTGATCGCTAAATCTTCATCACTAAGTTTCTCCTTTGCATCCAAACGATTCTAGGTCCTTCTCTTGGTGTATTCTAGTCCCTTCCTTACTCCTTGGAGGCCAAGTTCAGCAATTAATACCCTAGGCTTTGGAATTAGTATAAATAGAGGCCATTTGTGAGCATATGAGACACACACTTCCAATACAAATCTCTCTACTCATCAAACAAAGCTTTAAGCTCTCAAATTCGTCCTTAGAAGTCCAGGGAAGTTTGGAGTTCCAGAAGTTCCACATTTGGAGGCCAAATTACCAAGAAGTCCACCCTAATACTTTGGGAATCATTACTTCACCATTTGTAATCTTGTTCCAAGCATTGTAAGACTTTTAATCATGTTTTCTAATGTTCAAAGTTCTGAGTTTATGTTCATGTTTGCTATGAGTGGCTAGTTTCTTTATACACTTGCTTAAATGATGTTGATTATCATATGATTAGTTAGTGATTATGTTAACATGTTTTAATTCAATTTCAAGTTGATTCTAAGATCCAATTGTGCTAAAGTTTCATAGTGACATTTTTTAATCAAGTTTGGCTAATTGATAGTAATCGTTGGGGTCGAAAGAACTTATTGTTATTCAACTAGTCATAATCATTTTGTCTATGGATGATTGTTTTTACCTATTATTCTTGATTATACAAAGGAACTAAGGTATGGTTGTAATAGAAACGCTTTTTGATTATCAAATTGGATTGGTTGGAAACATCTAAAAGGTCGAAAGATTAGTTGTTGAGAATCAATTGTAGCCTTTTGTCTATGATCGGTTACCTTTTGTATTGACCATTTCTTAAGCAATTTGATGAAACAAGTGGATGTTTTTGTGTTTAAGTTTATGGATGTAGACTTATGAAACTTGAATTGATCTTGAATTGATTGGTTAAACGTAATGCTTGTTTTTATGAACTAAAATCTTGACGAAGGTTTAACTTGTAAGAACAATAGATTAGTCTTCCAACTAATTATCATAACCAACATGTTAAGAGATTAACACAATCACATTAATCTATGATATGAAACTAGTTTATGCAAGTGTAGTGTTTTTAATCATCTGAATTTCATTATATCTATTTGCTTTGTTATATGTTTTGGATAGAATCTGTTAATTCAAACTTATGTTTAGATTCACTCAAATTCCTGCGAACGATCCTGACTTACCTTCATAATCTTGCTTTAACGGACGAGTATACTTGCTCGTATGTGTTATTGGTAATATTGGTAATTCACCTTTTATAAATTTAAAACTTGTACACACGTAGGAAATCAAAGGCATTAGTGAAAGTTTCCAAATGTCCGTGTCAAGGGCATTAGTGAAGGATGTCAAAAGAGTCAAGATGAAGACATTAGTGAAAGGTGTCAAACGTCCGTGTCAAAGGCATTAGTGAAGAATGCCAAGGGTGTACAATCGATGAGGTGCATTGATGTACAAATAGAGATAGGTTGTATTTAAGGATATTGATATCATTGATGATGTTGTAATAAGGAGTGGGTCTCCTTTGGGATAGGTGTTGTGTAGTGTTGGGTAGTAGTTCCTCCTTTGTAATGGAACTCGGTATCTAGCCTAGTACCGGATAAAGGGTAGGCGACGTTGTGATACGTGTGGTTCTACCTTGTGGAAGAACCTGGTGTTTAGCCTAATACCGGAAAAAGAGTAGGCGACATTGTGAAGGCTTCTCCGCCATAAGGAGTTGGTGTCGTGTAGTGTTTACGAACTCTCGAGTAGGTGACTCGGGGAGTGGAGTAGGGAAAGGAAGGTGTCCTTGTAGCCGAACCACTATAAATACTTGTGTCGTGTTTATGTGTTTCTTACTCTTTATCTTTACATTACACATATACATATCTATCTATCAATGTCCAACATACACATCTAAATAGATTAACATAAGTTGATCTAAATATTTTAAAACGGGGTTTTAATCGGTAAAACTATTCAACCCCCCCTTCTAGTTTTGCACAAAGACCTCAAGCAACTGCTATTACATCATCACCAACAACTTACTCAAGATTGTTGTAATTCATTACAAACACTTAGAGGGAGATTGTTGGAATCACTTCTAAACTATATTTCAAGTGTTAGTCATTAATATGTAATAGGTTGCTTAATTAGGCTTTTATGTTAGTAATTAAGGCTAGGCTCATGTAGAAAGCCCATGAGCCTATGCAAAAGCCCAATAAGGAAAGGAAGGGACTAGATGTGTTGCCCTAGCTCCCTTCTCCTAAAAATAGTCTTGTAAACTCTCATTTGAGGGTTGGTTGTTCACTCTACATAATCTACGCATAACCTTTGTTTATCTTACTGTGTGTATTGTGTTCATCCGATCACTTTCATCTCTATTTCTCACAAATTGATCCATGTGTTAACTTATGGTGACCTAACACAACGAAACTATAAATTAGTAATTACTAAAAATTTCCATAAATATGAAAAGGCCATACGTAATTGGAATTTGTACAAATTCTATTAAGGCTTATGTAAAAACGTTTATTTATATTTTACGATCTTCTAATGTTTTGTCGATAACAAACGTTAAATCATTTTAACGAAACAAATAAAATACGTAAACTGTTTGAGCCAATAGTTTTGTAACACACTTACGTTTTCACATAAAACACTAAAACAAGTATAAGTGATTTTATGATATACATATGTACAACAACTAGTGTTTATATTTTGGGCTAACACATACTTAACTAAGTATATACTAAAATGGGTAAAAACAAGTAAATACTAAAATGGGTAAAAACTAACAAATGGTATTGACCCATAACCCATGGTTTTGTCCAAACCACTTAACTAGGTTCATTGTATTTTAGAGATACATTGTATTTAGAAAGAAACCCATGGATCAACCCAAAACCCATGACCCATGACCCATAACAAAAAATACCCATGCGCAAAGAGGAGCGTCCCACGGATCCCTAGCTTTACGCTATCCGGATCCCTTGTGGGAGGGATCCGTGGGATCCGGGGAACAGCGAACTTTCTCCTCTATAAATAGTGAGCCATTTCTTCCTTTTGGCTTACCACTCTCACACATACTTTCTCCAAGTATTGTACCTCTCTAACCACTGATCCTAAGGGATCTTTCTATGTAGTTTTTCTTTTGTTTTTGTGTGATTCTCTAGATTCCTCTTAAAGGCGAGATCGCCACTTCTTGAAGTCGAGCAAGCTCAACTCCATGAGTTGCCATGCTTCATCATCATTAAGACAACTGAGGTTCTCTTGTTGATAGTTCTTTCTTCCTCCGTAGATGTTGTGTTGAAGGCATTAGTGAAGGATGCCGAAAGAATCGAGACGAAAGCATTAGTGAAAGGTGCTTAATGTCCGTGTCAGAAGCATTGGTGAAGAATGCTAAAGGTGTCAAGTCAAAGGCATTAGTGAAGGATTCCTAGGAATTAAATCAAGTGGCATTAGGGAAAAATGCCTAGGTCGTATAATCGATGAGGTGCATCGCTATACATATAAGTATTAGTTTATTTCCAAGGATGGTGATATCCTTGATGGTGTTGTAATAAGGAGTGGATCTCTTTAAGATTAGGTGTTTTGTTGTGATGGGTAGTAGTTCCTCCTTAGTATCGGAACTAGGTTCTTAGCCTAGTACCTAATAAAGGGTAGGCGACGTTGTGATAGGATTAGTTCTCCTTGGAGTGAAAGAACTCGGTGTTTAGCCTAGCACCGTATAAAGGGTAGGCGATGTTGTGTTAGGTATGGTTCGCCTTGGTGTAAAAGAACTCGGTATTTAGCTTTGTACCGGAAAAAGGTGTAAGCGACGTTGTGAAGGCTTCTCCGCCATAAGGAGATTGGTATAGTGTTTACGAACTCTCGAGTAGGTGACTCGGGGAGTGGAGTAGGGAAAGGAAGGTGTCCTTGTAGCCGAACCACTATAAATACTTGTGTCGTGGTGATGTGCTTCTTACTCTTTATCTTTCATTACACGTTTATATATCTATCTATCAACGTCCAACATAAACAACCAAATAGATTGACATAAGTCGATCTAAATATTTAAAAAGAAAATTTTTAATTGGTAAAACTATTCAACCCCCTTCTAGTTTTCCACAATTGGCATCAGAGCTTCGTTACCAAGTTTCTTAGAGTATGTTATACTTTAAAAACTTGATACGATCCGTGTATGTTTGAAAACTACAAAGAAGGATTTTTTTTTGTCATGTTTTAAAAATCACTATAATGTTTATTGTTGGATAATGATAGAATGTTCTAACCTTTTTCTTGTTTAGTATTATCCATACTTGGATTTGAGGTTACCAAGAAGATCATGAAGAATCTATCTAAATATTTCTTTTTGCAAAAAGAATGTTTAGCATTGTCCTTCTCACAACATGAATCTGGAGATTCCAAGAAGATCACAAAACATTTCATCTAAATACTTCTTTTCTTAAAAAGAATATTTAGCAAAGGTATGATCGCTAATAATTTACTTTTAATTTTATTATTGTTAAAATCTTAGTTGCATGATTTATTAGTAATTACTTAAGTAGTTTTCTATATTAAAGTCATCATCAAGAATAGTATTCTTCAAATAATTTGTATAGACTACACTATGAACTCGTAATAATGATATCCTGTTATTCGATAGCCTCAATCATTATTCATCACAAAGGGCTTATTGACACTTCATCTATGTCAATAAATATCCATGTGAAACTTCTTATATTATGATAAAATGGGATTTTATTATAATGTTTGAAAACTTCCTAAGAATTATGACTAATTCTTAAAAAGGGAACCACGCCTAATAGGAATAGTATTAAATCTTCAAAACCTCAAATCACAAGTTTTAGAGCCTTAACATCAAAACACTAGGCGTTTAGAACCCCAAACCAAAGTTATCAAGGAATGTTTGAGTTGATTTGTGTTGTCATGCCGGATCCTGCGTTTACACTAGCCGGATCCCAAATGAGAGGATCCGCGGGATCCGTGCAATGTAAGACAATATAAGTTAAAGAATGATCACCGTGGATGTTCCACAATTATATTCACCTCAAAGACTCACGAACAAGAACTCAGCTATTGTTCAAAGGAGCAATTTGATCATTTCTATCAAGCTTAACAATCACTTGTGTAAGTATAATCTTCACTACATTGTTAATTTAATTCGTTGATTTCTAGGATTACAATTTCTTCATCTTTAAGAGTTGGGTTCAAATGGGTTTATCATAATTTGTCACCACATTTTTTTCTAAGATAATCTAAATCAAAGAATTAACATTGTTAATACAAATTAAACACATTTCTTGAATTCAACAAAGATGATGAGAGCAAAATTGTGATCAAACCCTCTAGGTTACTATTCACAATTAACACCACATTCTGGTTGTATTGTTTAGGAACAATCATGCCAAGCAACAAGCAACAAGATTACCAAGACACCGCTCACTACATACCCATGTACCATAGGAAAGATGGACTAAGTCCAGACGATAGGAAAGCCTTTAAGATGCTTTAAAAGAGACTCTTTCACGAAGGTAGAGTTATTGATCCATCATTTCTTACAAATACCGACATAAGGGAAGTTTTTGGAACTATTGGGTTTGATTGTTTATTGGATATAAACGAGCAAATTTGCCCGGTCTTTGTGCTTGAGTTCTACAAGACAATGGGGATAATTATAAATGATGATGGGTCCATCTCAATTGAATTCACCATAAATGGACATGAGTATACTCTTTCGCTTGAGGAGTTTGGTAGAATAATAGGGATTCCATATGATGGTGTTTGCATGTATTCTAATGAGTGGTCGTTGGAGGAGATACACTCTATGGTTGATCATCACGAAATTTATCACACGATAATCCCGGAAGCAACCACGGTGAGGGATACTGTGTTTATGCCAAGAGCATCCCCATCAAGGGTTACTAGCAAGTCGAAAGTGATCTATAGGGATCCTTTTCAAATGGAGCTCTCGGAGATGTACGGGTTGTATAGGAAATGGGAAGATGTGATAAGGAAGAATGTGGTGTGCCTAGTAGGAAACAAGGATCACCCCAACGCGTGTCTAAGCTTCATGATCTATTGCCTAGTGACCGAGACTCGCTTTAACATTGCCTACTACATGATCAAGAGAATGGCAAGTGTAAGAAGCATGGACAAGATGGTGCTCCCGTATGCAATGATCCTAACCCGTCTCGCTAAATTCATCTTTGCATTAGATCCTTCTCCATAAACCTATGAGCATAGCTTTTGCAACAAGGTTATGGTATCATTGACCGAGGGAAGAACCACAAGGTTTATGGTAGATGGAAAAAGGCCGCACCCACCCACGGATTCCTCGGAAGAAAGGGAGAGGCAAAGAGAAGGTGAAGGAAGTAGCAACCCACTCGAAAATACCAAACTCGACCCCTTGGAGTATATCAACCAATTGCCGGACGTTCCTGGTGCATCACCCAAATGGCAATAAACCAAGGGAATCTTCAAGTGTTTTGCTAACTTCTTGAAGAAAAAGAGGTAGAAATGGTATGATAAAGAGTGGAGGACAGGTGAAGACGGGATGGGGAGGAGAAATGAGGTAAGGTCATAGGACCTAAATTTGTGAAGAGCAATTTCAAACAATGGGTTGTAACACTTAAACAATGCTTATGTAGGATACTGTAGTATGTAGGTCTTGCCATATCTTGGCACTAAACAATATTAACTTAGGAACTTGTAGAATGAGATTTTACGACCCCTTAAAAACATTCAAGTGGTCGTTGTCACTCATTTTAGGAAATCTTAGGTCTCCTTACTTTGCTATGCCTTATATTTGTTGTGTTCTTGCATTCAGTCCTTATAGAAACAACTAGGAGAAGCATTTACAAAAAGTGCAAAGTTGCACATTTGTCGAAAGCCTTCGATCTGCAGAGGCGGATCCCAAGATTAAACTAGCGGATCCTCCCGAGAGGGAACCGCGGGATCCGTGACCACCGATGCACAACTCGAGACTTGATTACGCCAAAATAGCACACTAGATCACATCACACTAGCCAAACATAAGATTTTAGAACCAACTAAGTCTCCCACAAACACCTGAAAGCTTCACACTTACTCATAGCTCATCTAGGATTATATTCAAAATGTTGTTGATTTATCAACTCATTAAAACTCACCATATTTCCGCTCCAACGTTCACACATTGCTTCTCACATCTCATAACTTTTAGTTTGAGACACCTTTTAATTTTAGCAAATTGATTGTAGTCATCACTTACTTATAAATAAGCTTAAGACTAGTTTTTTTTATTTTTCTCTATTTTTTTTATTTTAGTGAATTTCCCTTGAGTCATCATCTAGCTTCTAAAACTAGTTATCACCATCTTTCCATTTAAAATAAAATGGAATCTTTGTCAAACACTTAGTTGGACTACCTAAAGTAAAAATTTCTTACCCAAAACCATCATTAAGCATCCTCACTTCTTATGGTTAAGCATTTAAGACACCCATCGCCTAAAGACTTCAAAATTAAGTCAAAACCTTGAAATCCATAGATAATAAACCTTACAAAAGCATAATCATTTCACCTAGAACTCGCTCGACAATTTGGATCCTGGTCTATAACCAGCGGATCCTCACGAAAGGATCCATGAGATCCGTGTGCAGTAAAGCCCAAATCGCTTCCATATTCAATTTTAAGTCACCTTTTGGTTATTTAACCACTTTTAGCCTTCATTTATTATCCTCCTAGAGTGATCAATATCCTAAGTGCATGCTTAATCCTCTAAGTGGCCAAGAATTTAATTTCCTAATTCAAATTATCCTTTATAAACCAAACAACCTTAGGGTTAAGGCACCACTCTCACTTACCTCTCAAAAATCAGCAACTAGAAGTTTATATTAGCATCATCATCACTATGACTAAGGCTCTTAGCAACAACTCTTCAACCATATATAGGATCATCCAAAAGAAAGGGTCAAATGATCCATGAAATCTCATCCACCGAAACATCTCCCATTAGAGATAATAATGCTAGAATCCCACCTCATCAAACTCATCCAACAAGTGCTAAGAGAACCGCAAGGATTAGCATCAAACCTTTCGGACTAGAAAAAGGATCATCTAGTTCAAAACCAAACATGGCTAGTTCTAGCAAGCCGTCAAAACCCTCATTCCTTGAGCATGGACTACACTCCTTGAATGAGCCTCTTCCTCACCCAAACATCTACTCATTGGATCATTTACCACCAAGAGCCACTCACTCACCAACCTTTTCATTGAATAAGGAACCATCGACAACACCTACTAGTCCATCATGGGAGACAAGGAACAACCTTGATCATATGGAAGAATTTCCATTAACACCCTCATTTTTAGAAGCTCATCCCACTTCTCAAAATGAAGACCCACAATCACACATAGAGCCTCCTCAAAATATCTATTTCCCTCCGGTTCCAAACCAAGATGATAATTGTCCAAATTGTCTAATCACTCAAGGACTCATTCAAGAAGCACGAAATGAGATACATTTCATGTTTAATCATCTTCTTGCAAAGTTGGATCAAATCAACAAGTCCACTCATCCCTAAACTCAAGCACATTGTCGCGTTTTAAGTCTAGTAACTAGTTAGTATTAAGTAGTATTTGTATGGCTAGTTCATTCTCTTAGTTTTAGAGATTTGCTTGATTATCTCTTGTTTTTTATTGAATGAATACTTATATACCATGATTATTTTATGTGTTGTGCTTGCTACATTATACACATATCTCACCTCTTCATTAGCATTGTTTGGCATATCTTCATTGCTCAAGAAACTGTCACCAGACACATGGGATCCTCCAAATGCCTAGACGGATCCCTCCACAAAGGGAACTCTGGGATCCGTGGTCCAGAAACACAAATTACTACTACTTGAGTTTTATTTGCAGGAAATTATGCACTATACTCTTGTTGTCTAACCTTTATTTTGTAGATTTTCAAAATACACATGAAGATTTTGACACCATAAAGCTAGGGGAGCTTTGTGTCAAAACCATACATTGCAAATCCATTTGCAACTTGATCCTTATTTGGATTACTCTTCATGACACCCCATTGCAAAGTTGCAATCTTCAAGGGGGAGCATTTTTCGTCACAAGGACAAACCATTTGCAAACATAATTGCAAATTATTAGCTTACTTATCTTTATGTACTTGACGCTCTCACAAAGGGATGGACTCGTCAAGGGGGAGTTAAGACGAGAACCATTCCCGTCACTTACTCACTTTACATCTTTTCTTTTTACATATTTTTCTTAAAACTTTGTGTTAGTTTCTTTTCGACGCTCTTTTTGTTTTGACAAAAAGGGTGAGAAGAGAGTAAAAACTCCAATTCCAACTTTTATGAATTTTAGTTTTTTCCTTAAAATAATTTTATGTTTTGTCATCAACAAAAAGGGGGAGATTGTTAATACAAATAAGCCGTAAAAACGTTTATTTATATTTTACAATCTTCTAATGTTTTGTCGATAACAAACGTTAAATCATTTTAACGAAACAAATAAAATACGTAAACTGTTTGAGCCAATAGTTTTCTAACACACTTATGTTTTCACATAAAACACTAAAACAAGTATAAGTGATTTTATGATATACATATGTACAACAACTAGTGTTTACATATTGGGCTAACACATACTTAACTAAGTATATACTTAAATGCGTAAAAACAAGTATATACTAAAATGGGTAAAAACTAACAAATGGTATTGACCCATAACCTACATGGTTTTGTCCAAACCACTTAACTAGGTTCATTGTATTCTAGAGATACATTGTATCTCGAAAGAAACCCATGGATCAACCCATGACCCATGACCCATAACAAAAAATACCCATGGGCAAAGAGGAGCGTCCCACGGATCCCTAGCTTTACGCTAGTCGGATCCCTTGTGGGAGGGATCCGTGGGATCCAGGGAATAGTGAACTTTCTCCTCTATAAATAGTGAGCCATTTCTTCCTTTTGGCTTACCACTTTCACACATACTTTCTCCATTGTACCTCTCTAACCACTGATCCTAAGGGATCTTTCTATGTAGTTTGTCTTTTGTTTTTGTGTGATTCTATAGGTTCCTCTTAAAGGCGAGATCACCACTTCTTGAAGTCGAGCAAGCTCAACTCCATGAGTTGCCATGCTTCATCATCATCAAGACAAGTTAGGATCTCTTGTTGATAGTTCTTTCTTCCACCGTAGATATTGTGTTGAAGGCATTAGTGAAGGATGCCGAAAGAATCAAGACGAAAGCATTAGTGAAAGGTGCTTAACATCCGTGTCAGAAGCATTGGTGAAGAATGCTAAAGGTGTCAAGTCAAAGGCATTAGTGAAGGATGCCTAGGAATCAAATCAAGTGGCATTAGGGGAGAATGCCTAGGTCGTATAATCGATGAGGTGCATCGCTATACATATAAGTATTAGTTTATTTCCAAGGATGGTGATATCCTTGATGGTGTTGTAATAAGGAGTGGATCTCCTTAAGATTAGGTGTTGTGTTGTGATGGGTAGTAGTTCCTCCATAGTAATGGAACTAGGTGCTTAGCCTAGTACCTAATAAAGGGTTGGCGACGTTGTGATAGGATTAGTTCTTTTTGGAGTGAAAGAACTCGGTGGTTAACCTAGCACCGTATAAAGGGTAGGCGACGTTGTGTTAGGTGTGGTTCGCCTTGGTGTGAAAGAACTCGGTATTTAGCTTTGTACCGGAAAAAGGTGTAAGTGACGTTGTGAAGGCTTCTCCGCCATAAGGAGATTGGTATAGTGTTTACGAACTCTCGAGTAGGTGACTCGGGGAATGGAGTAGGGCAAGGAAGGTGTCCTTATAGCCGAACCACTATAAATACTTGTGTCGTGGTGATGTGCTTCTTACTCTTTATCTTTCATTACACGTTTATATATCTATCTATCAACGTCCAACATAAACAACCAAATAGATTGACATAAGTCGATCTAAATATTTAAAAGGAAGTTTTTAATTGGTAAAACTATTCAACCCCCCCCCCCCCCTTCTAGTTTTCCACATTGTAGATAATGAAAATGTATTAAAGTGATATAACAATTAACTTAAATTCTAAACAAAGCTTCTTTGTAGACATTATTAGTTGTTGATGTGCTCCAGTATGCACGCATCAGGATTGCTACCACGTCCTGGAGTCCAAGCATTACCCGCTGAAGCTGCACTCTTTGCCTTTTGAGACGTACGGAAGCACGGGAGTCAAAAAGTGAACGTTTTAGGGAAGATACTCTGCTCCCTCTTTCCGGATTTTCCTGTGATAAGAGTAAGAAATGAGAAAATATGTATCGCTTATTCATGAACAACAAAAGAAATGATATATGGGTGAACATTAGAACCTCGGTGGCATCACGTCAAGAGCTAGCATACCGGCTTCTACACAAACAAATTTTCGGTTGTGCTCCATTAAAATCATCCGTAGACCGATCCAACTCTTCAAACCGTCGACCGGTCCGATCGGCATGAGCAAAGAATCAAAGATAAGAAATTCCTCCGCACAATTTTAACTAAAATTCCAAACAATTAGATATTAAATTTAAATGATGATGGTAAGTGCAGATCCATTATGGCTACATGTGTTTCAAACTTTGCACACCTTGTCAAGTAAAATCTCAAAGAGAGTAGGATCGGGAATGGTCGATGATACTTTTAACTTGAAGCAAGCCCAGGTATGATAACCACTTCCGCATAAAAATCCCAAGAATTTACTTTGATTGCTTAGAAACAGTTTTTAATTGTCATGTCATAGTGAAGACATAACTCACTTGGTTCAATCCAAGATAATCGAATAACCTGAGTTCCAACAGATGTTGGTGGGCGTTAACCAATCGACCAATTAACATTGATGGAGTAAGCAACTAAAAGCAGACAATATGTTAATTTCATGAACAATAATCATGATCAATCATGTAATTGAATTCTATAAGGTGGTTAAAGACCTTGTATTGTTGTATACTGAGTGGAATGCCAATCTCCGGGCTGCGTACAACATTTAGAACCCGCAATGTTTTACTCATCTCCTGAATGCTCTCACGTTGAAATTGGTTGCCAAACCCAACTGGACATCACTACCGTTACACGTGTACTTTAGTATGTGTATATTTTATGTTGTTCGCAACTAATAAAAAAAATTACGAAGCAATGACCAGTTGAAACCCAAAACCATGTACAACCATTACCTTCGATCCACCATGACTTGCACTTTCCCACCAGAACCATGCAAATCACAAAAAGTTACATTTGGTGAATACCATATGTTCCTCACACGATCTGAAAATAATGCAATTATCAACATTATAAAAGGAACATATATAATTATAAAATGTAAGATCGTGTACCAAATTATGCTTACCAGCCAAGGATTCTTATGCACCTTCCCGATGCTCCCCATTTTCTAAGTTTTCATACTTCTGTCTATATTTCGGAAAGGAAATTGTTTGCTGGAATTTGTGAGGATACGGGTATGACTTTTGGTTTTTATTTTTATGATTTTGTGGATCAAATATATACTAAAAAATAATTAAAAGTTAAATGAAAGGGTTAAGATATATAATTAATGTTACTATAATCCATTAAACGACTAAAAGCAGGTAAGTACTTTGATTTGTTCGATATATTATTTAAAAAAAATTAAGATATTTGTAATTTAAAATTATATTGTTTAATATAAATTAGAATAAAAGGAAAAAAGTTATTTGAATGTAACTTATACTTATAGCTATAGTATTGATAATTTATCAATTCTTAGAAACGAATCACCATTGTTGATTGATATAAACCATTAAAATAAAAGTACACCATGTAGTACAAAACGTTGTTTGTTTTATCAGTGTAGTTACTCAATCGGTCGTAACAAAGAGCTCTCAACCCTTCTTTGCTCTTAGCCCTTGAAACAGTTGCATACAACTGACCATGAGAAAACCAGGACGCTTTAAAAAAAGGTCAACTTTTGACAAAGTTTGCCCTTAACTTTTATTGATAGTCATCGCAAAACACATTGATATCGGGAACTGTCTTCTGTTGAGTTTGAATGGCATTTTCTTGTCAGACGGGTTTACGACCATACGTGTCTATGTGATATTGCACATATTTGACCAAGATCACCTCAAGATATAATCCTCGCCTCAATGTTGTTTACTTCCAATCTTAAGATTTGCAACCTTGTACCATTACAAAGTCCGGCCCTTTGATCAATGTTACAAAGGTACATATCAGGGGCACCTACTTCTAATGTAAATTGGTGGTGAATCTCATATATAATATTGGGAATGGATCCACTAAGAATAAATAAAATAATAAGAATGAGAAATGTTTGTAGCCACACATTTCAAATGAAGAAGCAAAATTTCATAGGAGATGCATCTTATTTTGTAGGTCCATCTGAAATGTGCGACTGTGGTTACTTCTCATTCTACATTTATTTCTCGTTTGATCCTTACTCATATAATATTATTGTTAACATTATACTAAATATCACTTTTGAGTAAATGTTTGTAATTTAATAATTGATCAAATGGTATTTAAAATTGTTTCGATTTTTGAATATCATATATATTAACTCAGATGCATAGACCGACATCTGTAATTAAATATATATACGATCCGTAATTAAATACATATGTTGTTTCATAAAAAAAGTGAAAAAAATGCAACGACATTACTAATAAAACATACGTAATTACAAAGTTGTATATTACATTTTAAATATGAAATAGAATTATATAAAGTAAATTTGATCTATTCTTAATCTTTCGTGAACGCATTTATATCTTGTCATCCCATTGAAAATTTATTCATGTACAATGTACAAAAAAGGTGGGTAAAAAATGGCTGCAAAAGTGTCAAATGAATAAATTAAGTAACGGTTAATGAATTATAAACACTGTAAAATATTTATACGGTGAATAGGGAACAAAAAAAATGAATGGTAATCCGATATGATTAAATAAAACTTAATGTCGGTCCCAAACTTTAAATGAAATCGTCATCAAATTAAAACATGATAACATAAAACCTGTTGCTCCAATAAAGATAACTAAAGAGCAGAAGAAATTATTATTGATATATGAATGAATGCAGTATTTACAAATCAAGAATCTTAAAGATTAACTTGATTTTTTTTTACACAAATAGATAAATAAATAAAAGTAAATACTTGTCGGTTGATGTCACGGTCTTTGTAAATACCAAAGACCAATAGCACGCTCTATTTATGCAATGATGGTTTCTTATACACTACTTGTTTTCCAAATAGAACTAAGGGCGATTTGCAACGGAGCACTCGTAATTCACATACGCCAACCAAAAGATAGCTAACTGCTCATTCTATTATAATGAAAACATGATTTTAAGAATGCTTTCAACTGCCCACTCAAGCTTGTGGCCGTTGTGATTAAAAGAAGAAACTTATAGTAGATACTATAATGAAGTATAAAATTATACACGAACTTAAACCTTTCATTTACTTTGAGACTGAGAAAGTACGATCTAAACTGAGAAAAAAGTGTATATTACCTTATGCCTTTTCTACACTCTCAGTGGCCTCTACTATTACTTTATCTGTCCACGGTGTTATCAGTTCCATATTGCAAGCATTTCGTATACTGCTTTTTAGCATTTTCAATTTCTCCCACTGCAAGGTAACAATTGCATATGTACAAATTATACCAATGAAAAGCGATGAAAGTTACAGTAAATGATATGAAATATAAGTTTAGATTAGAAGACCTGCAGTACCTTTATGGATATAGAAGGACCATAAATTAGTTAATGGTTGCTATGTTCAACTATATAACATCCTATATAGGTAGCTAAATGGCCCGAGACACACGTCTATATTTTTGAGCTACATCGAAAATATACACACGTCTATATTTCTCCATCTTTTACTATAAACCTTTTAAAGTTTATATGCATTAGAAATTATATAAGTACAATTCGGGCCATTTTCCCTTTAGCTAGTTCTTTTTTCCCTCAAAAAAGACGATAATCAATTCGCAAATATAGATAAGAACTTACTCTGGATCAAGATAACATGTCGTGTCAGTAACGTTTGTTAATATATAGGTAGTGTGATCATCGAAGACCCTTTGAACGCATTTAAAACTCGCTTCACCAAGGCCCATCTAGCCGTGGTAAATGTAACCCAACATCCTTGGCCTATTGTGGATGTGAAATTACTCATTGCTTTATATCTCTGTTTGATCCAGAAAAACAACAAGATATAGGATAAGTATATAAACTTCAACAAAATAGCAGTTGAATATACTCGAGAATACCATATTTGACATACCGTACTCTAGAATTCCGTGTCGCAATCGCATGAGATTTTTCGCCCACTAAACCAAAACAACATCCTATTATTTATAGACAATCTTGCTGACTCTATATCCATCGATGAGTCTGATAACATTGTACATGAGTCGAAGCCATTTGCTCACATGGGGACAGTTGATGCTCTCCTATAACTACTATTACCTATCTGAGATTGTCTCTAGTGTAATCTAAAATATAGTAGTCCTATTATTACTAAAAGTACTCCAATCACTACCATCAACGACTGAGATTGCACCACCATGATATTGCATATTGTATCTGGTTCATGCTGGTGTACCTAGTCCAGGAAAGTGGGTAAAGGTTCAGTAAATGATTACCATCATGTCCTTCACCCGAAGGGTTACCCCGTCCATCTTCGAGTCTTACATAGTGTGCATGTGTTAATTAACATAATTTGTAACAAAGATGCTCATTTGGGTAAACTGACTCACACATCACATGGGTGTTTAATCCTACAAATTCAAGAGCGACTAACTATTTTGTATGAAACACGTTACATGGCTGCGTGATTATATTTTTATGAGTTTTGCTACAACCTCCTACCATTTTATCCTACAAATTCTCCTATACACACAATAATATTATATAGTTTTTTTTTCACTCATTCTCTCTCTGCATCCAAACCATCCGTCCTGACATTTGTCAGAATCTCGTGGGTAGGATATTTTGTAGGAAGAAGTTGTAGGAGATTTTAGCATTTTTGTATTTTTATATTAAATGACTAACAAACTTTGAAAATAAAACCTTCATGCACTCTGGTTATCTCTTAAATACAACCACTAAACAAAGCTATTAGGAACAACATACCTTGTTGGTAACCAATGGATCTCGTATACTTAGAGCTTAAAGTTAACAGGAATCAACAAAATTAAGAAGTATCTAGCTTTTAGCACCGTGAATATGCAATTACTCGATAAAATGACCGTATGTGCTGCATCATAACATCATATTTGGGTAACTTCACACAAGATAACCCGTGAAAGTTGAGACGATAACACTGAATTAAGACGTTTGAGCCACATATCGTCTCATTTCTTTCCCCTGATTGAAGAAATTCAAGAAAGGATGGGGTTTTCGCAAAAAACATCAAAGAAGCATGTGGAAAAACAAGGAAGCAATGACCACCTACACTCTCTCCCCTCGATGTTTTCAATGAATCGAATCATACACCACGATGTTGATGATGAATTGAAGACAATGAGCCATGTATGTCCAATTAATCGAGCAGTGTGAAGTACCATAAATATCTCGTGAGAATCAATCATTGATCAAACTTCTCAACTCATTCATTATGTTGATCATCAGTTGTGTCATTGTTGTTGGAAACAGTTTGATCTCTTGTTATCAGAGATTCGATTGAAGGTGCATCTCCAGCAACGGTTGTTGTTGTAGATTCAGGGTGTATCTAGAATTAGAATATGATCGGGTTGTGCAATGGAAACATTAGATACATCCGGGTTAACGACTTTCTAAAGAATCTCAAGCGTTGGAGCAAACAAAGTTTCAATTCTTGACGATTGAGTACAATGATGGTGCGGCTGATGGATCATTATATTTTAGACGGTGAGAAACGGGTCCTAAGCAGTTGTACTTAGAAACCATTGTTGTTGTACCTGTATAGAAAGAAGAAGGGGGCAAGAAAGAAAAAACATGGATCCCCAAGCGTAGCTGGGTTCCAGATGTTAGAAGCATAAAGTTGTAGTGTCAATTATCTTCTTGACACCTGAACACACTATTTTGATGATTTCCTTTCCTGTCTCAGGGATAGATATGGAGGGTTTCACATTAGTTATGGAGCAACTACTTAATATCTTGCCAGTAGGAATCCATCTAAGACCAACAGTTTTGAAAAATCTACCCGTGGGTATCCATTTAAGGTTAGATCTAAGGGATGTTGAAACTTCTTTTGGAAAGAGTCTTTGTCCTATATTGATCCACCTGTTAGGTTTCTGAAATTTTTCAATGGTTTTATTTCTAACTGTTTGTTGAGTACACTTAGGTTTTGTTTTGCCACTACTAGCATTGTGATGTAATACAATAGAAGGAATCAAACTAGGTCATGAACCTAAGATTCCATCCTTTTGGAGTAGTGCCCTTTTCTAGATCATAGTTCTTGTACGCGTCATTTGAATCATATGATTTTTAATTTTAATGCTCGGTTTAGACACAGTGTTCGAACTAATCCTAGATGGGCTAGGTGCAACAACTTGTTGAGGTTTAACAGAAACATGTTTAATAGAAACAGGTTTAACAGATGCAGAAGCATTTATCTTAGGCCATGAATGTGGATTGACTGGTTTTATCAAATGATTTTTCTCAACAACTTGGGAGGCAAACCATGGTTTTGAAGATTTTGATCGTTCAGATTTAAAAGCAGTTGGTTGTCTAACTACTGATAGGTTTCTGATTGGTTGTAAAGACGATTTCCCCAAGATTATTTGTTTTGCAAACTTAGTATCCACACTCATGCCAGTTAATCTTCTTAATTTGTTTTGTAAAGCAACATGTGCAAGCCCCTTTGCTTGAATTTGAGCCTTTAAATGCTCATTTTCTTTTACTAATGTATCCACACGATTACTTTGTTCATTCAAAGATTTACTATTTGGCTCATAATTTAAAAAACTGTTTTGCATTTTGAGTTCAAGAGAGATGCAATGAGCCTGTAATTTTGAAAAATCTTTTTGAAACTGAGCAATGGTCTTTTTGAGAAGAATGTTTTGATTCAAGAGTTTGGTTTGATGTATCGGAAGGAAGATGTTATTTGGACAATGTACAACACATTTGGTCAACCTCTCCTTCATTTACGAATTCGAGTTGCTCGGTTTGTTGTATTGCATTTGCGAGCATAATATGACCAATGATGGGTGTACCTCAACCATACATTACGTATGCGTGTCATAGGTGGGTACGATATCTTCCTCAACCATTTGTTCTTTGTCAAAGTTGGACTCTGTGTCATAGTTGGGTATGATGTCTGCACAGTTAACATCAATATCGTCCCCTGATCTGTTGTTGTCCTCCTGCTTTTCTAATTCTGTCCCACTGCTTATCATGACAACCAAATTAGCATCCAATATTGTAGCCATATTAACTTCCTCTTCTTGAATCTGCAACTTCTGTTCTTTTACTCTTTTGGCATGCACTTTTCTATGAAGAATCTTTCAGCGATTGTTTTCTCAATAGCTTCCATGTGATGGAACAATGTATCTTTGAAATTTTGAGTCTGCATTTGAGTGAACGCTAATAAATGCTTAGTTGTCATTTCAGTGTCATAGAATCGCGAATCGATGTACTCTCGAAAGCTGTTCATGAGGACTCTAAAAGCGTTGTGGATTCATTCTCGTTAATTTCTTCTCTGTTGAGTTGGTATTCAAGTTGATTTACGTTGTGAAACATTGTATCAGTGAAGATATCAAAGTCTATTCCAAAGAGTGATGGAAAGGCTCGTTTGAATCCATACTCGGGACGAGTTCCTGCTAATTCTTTGTTTGAGAGGACCTTAAGGTGTGAATAAAGTGATCGAAATTGTACCATGCATCGATTCATCAAATGTGTTTCAATCTCATTCATCTGTGACCTTGATTGATACATTCTCTCTCCACTTGATTATTGTGAAGAAGTCGGACGAATCAAAGAGAAAAGGTGCGAAGTCGATATAGCACAGAGAAGGCCGATATAGTGATTTTCAAATTTTCCCTCCAAAAATAATTTAGAAAAATTTTATCTCCCAAAATCTGAAATTCACTATAAAATGCAATATTAAGGTTGTAGGAAATTTTTGAGTTTTGACAATTTGACCCGAAAAATTCGAATTTTGGCCCAAAACTTTGAATTTTTGACCAAAATTTTCGCAGTTAAATCAAAATTTGAATCTCGCGTAAAAATTGAATGTTTAGTCTCCCCTAAAAATTAAATTTTACTCAAATTTTCCCGCCAAAAAAACTCTGTAGATGATGGATCTTTGTAGTCGAATGAAACTTTGTTTCTTGAAGAAGTCCTTAAGTGTAGAAAACCCGCTTAGGCGTAGAATGAACCTTACGCGTAAATCCCTTCTTACGCGTAGACAGAAGCTTACGCGTAGGAATAGCTTATGCGTAGACTTGAGATAAAACTTAGCTTAGGCGTAAGCCAAAGGCTTAATAGTAAGAACCTTATGCGTAAGATTTCCTTAGGCGTAAGACAAGCTTATGCGTAGAAAATGCTTAGGCGTAAAGTGTTTACTCGTAAGCTTTTATGCTTAGGCGTAAAACTAGGGTTTTATCCCAAAAAATCCTTTACACTTGTACTAGTGTAAAGATATCCAAAATCCTTTACACTTATACCAGTGTTTTCAGGCTTATCCAAGCAAGAAAACACTGAGTAAACCAACAGCTCTGAAGATCAAGTGATGAATTGCTTATGCGTAACTGCTGACTTATGCGTAGAAGCTTAGGCGTAAGATTGGGGTTTCCTTATGCGCAAGAAAGGGGTTTTCTTAGGCGTAAACTCAACAGAATACACCAAAACGAATTTTTATGCACTAAAATGTTTTGTAAACTCGTTTTTAATGAAGAAACAGCTTCAAAATCACCAAAATAACAAGAAAGTTTTAACTTGATGAACCAAGATGTAAAACACGTAAAACAAGATAAAAACGAGTTCAAAACCAATGTAAAACACGTAAAGTTTGAGACTTTTTGCAAAAACTAGAAACCTTAACACTATATAAACCTTAACCCACAAGAATCTTGAGTTTTCAAGTGTAAAAATCAAACTTTTATGCGCGAGAAAGGTTTAGAACGAGAGTAAACTTACGCGTATCACTACAAAACTTCAAACAAAACGTTTCACCCAACTAGATGGCGAATGATACCACTGTTAGGTCACCATATTGTAACACAAGCATTAATGTATAAGAAATGAGATAAGAAGTGATCGGATGAACAGTAAACACAATACACACAAATGACTATAAACCTTTAGGCGTAGGAATTAATGTAAAGTGAACAACCAACTCCCAAATGGGAGTTTACTACATTATTTATAGGGAAGAGACTAAGGCAACACTACAAGTCCCTTTCCTTTCTTATGGGCTTGGGCTAAGCCTTATGGGCTTTCTACATAAGCCTTGCCTTAAATACAAACATAAAAGGCTAATTAAGCAACCTATTACATATTGATTACAAACACTTTAGTTTAGGAGTGATTCCAACAAATATAAAAGAAAAACATGGCTAAATATCTCTTGATTTAGTCAAAATTAAATGATTTTCGTTTTTTAATTCTTCGAACCCCAAAGTGAATATTCCTATTTCATTCCCATATTCATATATGAAATTTCCATTTGAAGAAACAAAGTTGATTAATTTATGGAAGTTTCGTTATTAAACCGTAATTCAAGATCATCTTTGATCATGGTTTTCTTCTCAAATTCCTTGGTAATTTTAGTGGTACTATAATTACTATGGATATGGCGTTGATCACCATTGTTTAATTTTGGTAGAGATATCTTATGAATTGACATGTTTCTGTATTTTTTACCTTTTTTTAATATTATATTCTTTGATATTGACTTTTTCTGCCATTATAATAAATCTTCAGGTTCACGAGATTAAAATAGCCATGAACAAAGGCCTTTGTAGATAGATTGGAAGTTGTAACAAGTTTCATACAAATATGAAACAATACTATTGTTTAACATCTGTTATTTTATTTATCTTCACGTTAAAGTCTTGGTGATGTATAGATTGGAAAGTGCTATTGAGATAATATCGATGAAAATAGATATTTGATTTTGAAGCTAAAATCTGTGTCAAGTACGGTGTGTGGACAATTGTGAACGATCTGGTAGGTATGTAAGTCATTTTCATTATTTTTCCAACAACATTGTTCTAACTAAATAATATAGGCATCGACAGAAGTTCATTGTATTATCATTATTGATAAACATAATTATATTAGTAACCTATAGTTCTCCATATATTATAAGCTAGCTTTTTTGATAAAACTTACTTCATACAAATTTAGGACAGATTGCCTCAACTGGTTATTGGTTATGCAAGTTATCAAGTGCTATTGTAGTACCTTAATTAGCAATGCATATAGAAAGATCTTATTTTAAATAAAGTTAAGTCGTATATATATATAGGTAGAGATTCTATTGTACGTATTTCCTACGAGATAATTTTATATCTACATTATTATTGTGATATCCTTAGGTTCGGTACTAATTACACCATGACTAATATAGTATAATAGAACATAACTTTGAAATTCAAAATATATCAGGCTGACTATTATATGATTGTAGAAGGTCATATCTTATGCTTTGTGTCACACCCCAAATTACATTTTGCGTGGAATAGAATTCACAGGAATGACCATCATAGCATCAAAGTTATAGTTATATTGAGCGACCTAAAGTGTCGTTTGGAAAACACATCGTTTAATTTATTAAAACAATCAGAGTTTACAAAGTATAGGTCCCAAATGAAAATTAACTTGTGCGGAAATAAGTTTGTACAAGCCAAACGATGTTTTAAAGTTTATAAATCCCATGTGAGACGCGTCGTCACCACGACTCTATGATAAGTCCATATGCATGCCATGAAGTATATGCCTTAGATACCTGAGATAAAACATGCTAAAAAGTGTCAACACAAAGGTTGAGTGAGTTCATAGAGTTAGTGTTGAAATGTAAAGTCTTTAAAGAATATTCATGCAAAGAAAGGCATTGTAAATCCACTCGGTTCAAGTTCCGCCATACAAAACTTGCAACACGTGTGTTCACAACCCATTTGCCAAAACATAGTATTGTCAATCTTGTTTGTAAGTAGGACATATGTGCATCGATATATACAAGTACTTAATGCAAAGAATCACGTAATCGAACCTCTTGACAAGTCTAAATTGTTTGTTATGTTTCATTGAATAACAGATTATATTCACCCCAGTCACGTCATCAAGGACCCAATGGTGGGCGTCGACCGATAGTAATATCAATACCTCTCCGCCGGCTCCAGAGTTAACCGATTACTAATGTATGTATGTTGAGGCATAATGGAAAACAAGTTTAGCACATTAAGGCACATATCGCAATAAACCACACATAATGTCCAAAGAGTATAAGAAGTATAGTGTAACACGATTGTATAAATGGTTTGAGTATTCGCAAGAGTAAAAACAAGTATTTAAGCATGTATCTCCCCCAAAGAGTTTGTAAGAATTTAAACGAGTAAAAGCGGGGTATGAACTCATGGTAATCCGTAAAAGTTTAGAGTATTTGTGAAAGTAAATGAAAATAGTTGAGTATGTATCTCCCCCAAAGAGTTTAATAAAAGCATTAAAACAATTGAAAATGGGGCTATGGAACTCACGGTAATATGTAGAAGTTAAAATAAAGCAAGTAGTTGAGCATGTATCTCCCCCAAAAGTAGTATAAAAATAATTGAAAGTGGGGCTATGGAACTCACGGTAATATGTAGAAGTTAAAATAAAGCAAGTAGTTGAGCATGTATCTCCCCAAAAGTAGTATAAAATAATTGAAAGTGGGGCTATGGAACTCACGGTAATATGTAGAAGTTAAAATAAAGCAAGTAGTTGAGCATGTATCTCCCAAAAGTAGTATAAAAATAATTGAAAGTGGGGCTATGGAACTCACGGTAATATGTAAGTTAAAATAAAGCAAGTAGTTGAGCATGTATCTCCCCCAAAAGTAGTATAAAAATAATTGAAAGTGGGGCTATGGAACTCACCTGGTATGATTGATATGCTAACAAAATGAAGTGCACGAAAATGAGGCTCGGAAACTATCCGCGACCTAAAATGAATGATGTGCTCTAATATAAGTCATGAAACAATGTCGTGCATGCAAATCCATATGTAATCTATACCACTTGTACGTTTTTGAAAATAGAATTTATCGTCGAAATATATGTTTATGACATCTCGTCATGTTTATAAAATACTTTACAAGTATATACGTTGAATCAACATTCTACGATAATCGTTTTGTGATTTATTATGAAATTAAAACTTTTAAAAGTAAAATAGTGTCGTTGAAATTTTCATGAAAGTGAATATCGACCTCGAAAAACTAGTCATAAAATGGTGCACGTCAGTGTTAGAAACAAACTCAACGGTTTTGGGAAGCTTGTATCATTATCTCAAAGTTTTATCATTTAAGTTTACATCCTAAAGGTCTCGATCATGGAGATAAATATAGGTTTAGTATGGTACTTGTATCCAAAATATTGTTTAAGGGTGATTTCCGGCAAAGTTTGAGTGACCGTAATTTATTCATTACAACTCCGCTAGACAAACGGTCGGACATTTTGGAAAATATACTTGGCGAACTTACTTTTACTAGAAGACATCACTTTATAAAAAGTTCTACATCAATGTTAAAAACGACCTCCAACATGGTCTCTAGTTTTGCCGCAATACTTGTCTATTAGAAATAATATAGTTTTTCTTATATAATAAAATTACGGCAACTTTGTGAAAACGTGTATAATTTAATCGTTACAAGACCGTTTTCTCGTTTTATATGTCCTTAGATTCGTGTCAAAGTATACTAATATATTTTTGATAAGTCGACACTTTTAATAACGCTTAAGCCTCATTTTGACTCGTAAAGGGTGACATTTTCATCTTGAAATTTTGGAATTATTAGTTTTAGTCGTCAAACTTCAAAATTCATAACTTCTTCGTTATAACTCCGTTTTAATCCGTTCAAGCGGCCACGTTTTCGTTTTAAAGTGAATTTTCCAAATATCTAGCCCAAAATATTTTACCAACTGTCGCATTTTCCCAGATTTAAAAACATGGACAGACCGTTAACTAAAGTTGTTGAAATGAGTTTTTCACGCGCCAAACCTATTCCAACCAATTCAAAACAACTCCGAAGCTATTCTAATCCTACCATACACCTTCTTAGGGTGTCATGGGTTCCTAGGCATCACCACAAGTGATATGTTTCAAGGAGTAATTATAGGATGAAATATATATATAACACTTTATAACAATGAAAAAGTGGTACAAACATCATATGACTTGCATGTTTTCTCAAATATGATGAAATGAATATGAAAATGAATATGAAATATGATCATAAATATGAAAAGCTTACAAGTTAACTTGATGAGGTTTATGGACAATGGATTTCCTAATCACCCTAGGTTTTTATTGCAAAACCTAAATAAAGAGTGATACTAGTGTGTTAAAACCTTGTCTTGAAAATTTTTGTGATTATCTTCTTGATCTCCTTGGTTGGCCGGTTTGCAAGTGAAGAGATAAAAGAAATGGATTTGATCTTTTACACTTTGAAAAAAAAAGACTTGTATGTGTTGATATTTTGTATATAATACATTAAACTTGAGAGATATTTGGCAAGCCAATGACTCACCCTCCCCCTTGGTCGACATGTACATAAAAAAAAAAAAGACTAGTTGCATTTAGTATAATTAAGTGTATTAATGTAGAGTAAATGTGTAGTTAAGTTAAGAATTATTAGTAACTTGTATATATATATTTAAGCATTCAGGGTAGCGTTAACTAAAAATAAATTTTAACGGGTCAAGATAATATATATTGATGTCATAAAAATTATAAAAATACATTTCTTACATGAGTTGAGTGAAATAAATATTTATCGAGTTGAATTTACAAAAACCGTCGTAATTATTTATACATAACCATTTATATACCAAATAAATTGAAAACATCGGGTAAAATAATAATATAATTTTTATAGTCTTAAAATGAGTACAAAAATATATCGGGATAATTTTTGAAAGTGTCGGACCAAATATTCAAAATAAATGTTTACGCGATAGCGTTTATTTAATAGGAAAATAAACGTTTAATGAAAAAAATGCAAAACCATGCACGAACTGATATGAAATGATAAATATTGAGTTTGAGAAATGACCGGAAATTGAAAATTGTGACATTCTTCCCATGTCAGAGGAATCACGTCCTCGTGATTCGATTAATGATACTATGGCCCAAACCGCGACAAGGGTTCTAAAAGTTTATGCTCATGTATGGTCTAAATGATTATGTCAATGCTCATACATATATCGTGACTATATCCCATTCTAAAGACATGCTCCCTTATGATTAGGCTCGATGAGGCGAGCTTTCCATTCTCGAGCAAAATTTTCAAAGACTTTAGGTAACCGGTTTTACTTAATCCCACAACTCATCAAACAAGAGCATCATACGATTAGGCTAAATCGGTTTAGGTAACAACTTGTTTCTAGCTTGATCTTTGCAACTCATCAAACAAGAGCGTCACGCGGATCAAACTGAAACAAGTGGTTTGAAGAAAATCTTTTGAAAATTTGGCTCGATTACGAATTGCTTACACATATGAGACTACTACTCCTTCATTGCATGATTCTTCACGAATTAGACATAGGTGATCGGGCTATGTATAATTTAAGAGTAACTATGCAATGCTTGGACTAATCGACTCATATGATGTTTGGTGTTGAGTCATAAGTCCGCATGTATAAAGAATGTGCACTTATAATGATATGATGAGATGCTATGATGATGTAGTTATAGTCTAGGGTCAATGATGCAACCTAGTTCTCTATAACCGATTCTCTGATACCAATCATCACACCCCCAAATTACTGCTTTTCGGTGAATTGAATTCACAGGGAATAGACCGTCATAGCATCAAAGTTATAGTTATATTGAGCGACCTAAAGTGTCGTTTGGAAAACACATCGTTTAATTTATTAAAACAATCGAGTTTACAAAGTATAGGTCCCAAATGAAAATTAACTTGTGCGGAAATAAGTTTGTACAAGCCAAACGATGTTTTAAAGTTTATAAATCCCATGTGAGACGCGTCGTCACCACGACTCTATGATAAGTCCATATGCATGCCATGAAGTGTATGCCTTAGATACCTGAGATAAAACATGCTAAAAGTGTCAACAAAAGGTTGAGTGAGTTCATAGAGTTAGTGTTGAAATGTAAAGTCTTTAAAGAATATTCATGCAGCAAAGGCATTGTAAATCCACTCGGTTCAAGTTCCGCCCATACAAAACTTGCAACACATGTGTTCACAACCAACCGCCAAAACATAGTATTGTCAATCTTGTTTGTAAGTAGGACATATGTGCATCGACGATATATACAAGTACTTAATGCAAAGAATCACGATAAATGAACCTCTTGACAAGTCTAAATTGTTTGTTATGTTTCATTGAATATGATTATATTCACCCAGTCACGTCATCAAGGACCCAAGTGGGGTCGCCACCGATAGTACTATCAATACCTCTCTGCCGGCTCCAGGAGTTAACCATTGCTAATGTATGTATGTTGAGGCATAATCGAAAACAAGTTTAGCACATTAAGGCACATATCGCAATAAACCACACATAATGTCCAAAGAGTATAAAAGTATAGTGTAACACGATTGTATAAATGGTTTGAGTATTCGCAAGAGTAAAACAAGTATTTAAGCATGTATCTCCCAAAGAGTTTGTAAGAATTTAAACAAGTAAAAGCGGGGTATGAACTCACGGTAATCCGTAAAAGTTTAGAGTATTTGTGAAAGTAAATGAAAATAGTTGAGCATGTATCTCCCCCAAAGAGTTTAATAAAAGCATTAAAACAATTGAAAATGGGGCTATGGAACTCACGGTAATATGTAGAAGTTAAAATAAAGCAAGTAGTTGAGCATGTATCTCCCCCAAAACTAGTATAAAAATAATTGAAAGTGGGGCTATGGAACTCACGGTAATATGTAGAAGTTAAAATAAAGCAAGTAGTTGAGCATGTATCTCCCCCAAAAGTAGTATAAAAATAATTGAAAGTGGGGCTATGGAACTCACGGTAATATGTAGAAGTTAAAATAAAGCAAGTAGTTGAGCATGTATCTCCCCCAAAAGTAGTATAAAAATAATTGAAAGTGGGGCTATGGAACTCACCTGGTATGATTGATATGCTAACAAAATGAAGTGCACGAAAATGAGGCTCGGAAACTATCCGCGACCTAAAATGAATGATGTGCTCTAATATAAGTCATGAAACAATGTCGTGCATGCAAATCCATATGTAATCTATACCACTTATGCGTTTTGAAAATAGAATTTATCGTCGAAATATATGTTTATGACATCTCGTCATGTTTATAAAATACTTTACAAGTATATCGTTGAATCAACATTCTACAATAATCGTTTTGTGATTTATTATGAAATTAAAACTTTTAAATAAGTAAAATAGTGTCGTTGAAATTTTCATGAAAGTGAATATACGACCTCGAAAAACTAGTCATAAAATGGTGCACGTCGAGTGTTAGGAAACAAACTCAACGTTTTTGGGAAGCTTGTGTCATTATCTCAAAGTTTTAGCATTTAAGTTTACATCCTAGAGGTCTCGATCATGGAGATAAATATAGGTTTAGTATGGTACTTGTATCCAAAATATTGTTTAAGGGTGATTTCCGGCAAAGTTTGAGTGACCGTAATTTATTCATTACAACTCCGCTAGACAAGCGGTTGGGACATTTTGAAAAATATACTTGGCGAACTTACTTTTACTAGAAGACATCACTTTATAAAAGTTCTACATCAATGTTAAAAGCGACCTCCAACATGGTCTCTAGTTTTGCCGCAATACTTGTCTATTAGAAATAATATAGTTTTCTTATATAATAAAATTACGGCAACTTTGTGAAAACGTATAATTTAATCGTTACAAGACCGTTTTCACGTTTTATATGTCCTTAGATTCGTGTCAAAGTATACTAATATATTTTTGATAAGTCGACACTTTTAATAACGCTTAAGCCTCATTTTTGACTCGTAAGGGTGACATTTTCATGCTGAAATTTCGAATTATTAGTTTTCGTCAAACTTCAAAAATTCATAACTTCTTCGTTATAACTCCGTTTTAATCCATTCAAGCGGTCACGTTTCGTTTTAAGTGTATTTTCCAAATATCTAGCCCAAAATATTTTACCAACTGTCGCATTTTCCCAGATTTAAAAACATGGACAGACCGTTAACTAAAGTTGTCGAAATAAGTTTTTCACGCGCCAAACCTATTCCAACCAATTCAAAACAACTCCGAAGCTATTCTAATCCTACCATACACCTTCTTAGGGTGTCATGGTTCCTAGGCATCACCACAAGTGATATGTTTCAAGGAGTAATTATAGGATGAAATATATATATAACACTTTATAACAATGAAAAAGTGGTACAAACATCATATGACTTGCATGTTTTCTCAAATATGATGAAATGAATATGAAAATGAATATGAAATATGATCATGAATATGAAAAGCTTACAAGTTAACTTGATGAGGTTTATGGACAATGGATTTCCTAATCACCCTAGGTTTTTATTGCAAAACCTAAATAAAGAGTGATACTAGTGTGTTAAAACCTTGTCTTGAAAATTTTTGTGATTATCTTCTTGATCTCCTTGGTTGGCCGGTTTGCAAGAGAAGAGATAAAAGAAATGGATTTGATCTTTACACTTTGAAAAAAAAGACTTGTATGTGTTGATATTTTGTATATAATACATTAAACTTGAGAGATATTTGGCAAGCTAATGACTCACCCTCCCTTGGTCGACATGTACATAAAAAAAGACTAGTTGCATTTAGTATAATTAAGTGTATTAATGTAGAGTAAATGTGTAGTTAAGTTAAAATTATTAGTAACTTGTATATTTATTTAAGCATTCAGGGTAGCGTTAACTAAAAATAAATTTTAACGGGTCAAGATAATATATATTGATGTCATAAAAATTATAAAAATACATTTCTTACATGAGTTGAGTGAAATAAATATTTATCGAGTTGAATTGACAAAAACCGTCGTAATTATTTATACATAACCATTTATATACCAAATAAATTGAAAACATCGGGTAAAATAATAATATAATTTTTATAGTCTTAAAATGAGTACAAAAATATATCGGGATAATTTTTGAAAGTGTCGGACCAAATATTCAAAATAAATGTTTACGCGATAGCGTTTATTTAATAGGAAAATAAACGTTTAATGAAAAAAATGCAAAACCATGCACGAACCGATATGAAATGATGAATATTGAGTTTGAGAAATGACCGGAAATTGAGAATTGTGACACTTTGATAATCTTTCATTTTAATATTTGTGTGTCATCATCTTTGATTTACACTCTTCAAAATATATTAGTTGATGATTTTCTTTCTATGGTGTAGATATACTCACAAACCGTGAAGTACATAAATCCAATTATCTTCCGAGCGAAAAAGGAAACCTTCTTTGCTCATGCTCAAGCATGAACCATACCGTCCTTGATGAACTAAAAGCTCGATGATATAGAACATCGAATCGCTTCACAAGGAAAATATTGATAGCTACGTTGGCATTCATCGGTTTTGGTAAATCATGTGCTTGAGTGGGTCTTCCTTATGCATGCTAGAGATAAATTGTTAATCTTTTATGGTTTTTGAAACGCCCAAAAAAAATTTCTTTACACAACAGACTATGCTTTATATTAGACTCATACACCATATAAATCTTAACCACAATGCCATAACTGACACACTAGAAATGCTTTTTTAACTGGAAACCACAATGCCAAACATATGCTTTAAGGTTTCACAAGGTTTGGTTCCAATGGATCTTCAAATGGGGATGGTATTTAGGCAATTTGTAAAAGTTCCCATAATGTTCGAGGTAGTTATGCAATTTGCTTCAAAAGGGAAGGTAGGAACTCAATACCAATTTTCCTCTTTTTAGCAGTCAACTTGAAGAATTAGAACTTGACCCGATTTTAAATGCGGTCCTTTTGTGGCTATACATACATTTTCACAAAGAAACTGCCCAAGACTAACGATTGTAGATGTCTCTTCACAATAATTGTAATGGAGAAAATACCAATTCAAATTCAATGGATTCAAAATGATGTTCTTGCATGAATAGGGATTATAAATTTTACCATTTTCATCCAATCAATAGACATTACATTAGCGATGAAGAGAATCGGAAGTCTTGCTTCACCATTATAATCTTTCTTTGAATTTTAGATTCAAAGATTTCCAATCTTTACAAAATCCCGAACATAAAAAATAGCGGAGCGAATAAGAGATTTCGATTCGTTTGTTGATGGGCGGCACCCTGTTTGAGCGGGAAAAAGTTTGCGGTCCCATGCTTACCACTCGGCCATGCCGGTCGTTTCATTTAGACCGTAAACATGAGTTTCTATTGTGTGTATATCGGTTTCAAACAATAAGGCAAGGATATCTTTCAAAGCTCTTCAAACTTGAGGGTGACTCGAAAAGAAGGTTTTCATTCTTGGCAACCGAGGAATGTTAAGATTAATCGCTTGATACGGTTCGGCGATCTAATATCCGCTCGAAAGAAATAATTACGAATTTCTCCTTTTTAGTTGCTTAAGATCTACTTCTAACACGTCCACTATGTTGGTTGCTTTTACCGAGTTCTACTCATCATAATTTGTATATTATTTATGCTTAATCATAAATGCATAAGATGCTAGGATTTTACAATTGGTGTGTATATGTTAGTGTCTTCATCGATATCCTTGTGCGAGTTGCATTAATTCAATGAATTTTGATGACATTTTTTGAAATGCAAGGGGTCTAACTAGAGTTGTTTTTCTTTTGACTTTATTAACTGGACCCTTGAATTCCTATCATACATCGGAGAGCCTTTTAATCCAACTAGGCAATCTTTGAATTGATGGCTACAAAGGCAAAAGCAGATCTTAAGCAACTAAAAGAAGGTAAAAAGAAAAAAAGTGATATAACGAGCGTTAAAGAAGAAAAAGTGGCTATCATGAGTGTTAAAATGGTGCTTGGAGATGACATAAGGTTGGTAGAGTTACTAGGTTGGTGGAGTTCTTGGTGGGTTGTTGTATTCGATTGGTAAGGGACATAATAAGGAACAATATCCGGGCCTAAATGGTGTGCTTATTAAGTATAAAGATCAGGAGGGTGATTTTGTATATATTAATGGTAGATTGTTTGATGATATTTTTGTTAGTAGGGGGCTGCGAATCAACCAGACGATCATGTGATAACACTAAAGCGTGATCGAGGGTGGAGAACGTTTAAAGGCCAGGAGTTGATGTCTTCTTGGAGCACCTAGGCCAGTTTTATAAAATCATAGCGTATTCTAATCACCAACAGATGGTATGTACATTCCTTAATGTCCCTCTCCCTCTAATCTTCCAGAGAAAGTTGTAGAGGCAGTTGAAGAGGAGGAAGAACCAGTACCTGAAGTTCGTCAAAAGTGTGGTAAGTGACTTTGTGATGTAAACTGGAAGGAATCTCGAATATTACTGAATTTGTAGTGATTATTAAAAAGTGGTTTTTATGAATGTTGAGTTTGTTTATGGTTTAAGTGGCTTAGTAAAAAAGATGTTCTAACAAAGTTCTTATTAAGGTTATTTTTTATGTTTTAGGTTTCATGTAAACTTACATGCTCACAACCTCATATATAGAAAAAGAAATAAAAAGAATGTATAGATGTATTTGTGAGTGAATTTTAACGTTTAGGAGGTGTTAATGTATATTATATGGCACCCATCAATGACCATTTGTACCGTTTACATTTACTTTATGCGAACTAAACATGTTGGTTACTTGAGTTTGTTGTTTAGTTTATTCAAGGTTACATTCCATCACCAACTATTTTTACGTATGATTCTATATGTTAAGGAGTACTACTGTTTGGTTGTAGGTTACAAGTGAACATGAGGTTGAAAGGTTAAATTTCACATCGGTGAGTTATTCACTCATGTGAAAATTAAATGTCGTTCTTATTGGTTTTTCTTATTTGGCATTTCTGATTTTACTTATACTTTCGCTTAATTTGTCTAACTTTTACCAACAAAAGTAATCATTTCATCGGTTAACCCTTTTGATTTATTTCTTTCACGCTGAGGGGTTAATTTGCATCCACCATTTACACAAGTGGAATTTAGTCCATGGAAATCTTTCTAGATAATATTTTCGTGAGTGACAACCACACTATAAAGATAGGTGGTCTGGATATCACCAACAAGAATGCAAACCGAGGCACGTGTTTATTTGTTTATTGCAATCGAAATTCTTTGGTTTGATCGACTTATTAATTATGTTTGCATTTAATAGGCGTTCTTGGCAATCTGCATGCCTTGGTTCACATTATTCTATTCTATATGTCCAATGGAAGACACCGATTCGAAATCCATTGTCGCAAAAGGACATCAATAGGTTAAATATAGTTGGAACCAATCAAGAAATGTGGGATGTTTTCAGGAGGCTGGTAGTTCTTGCACCAGAAAGTTCAACAGGACCAACAATGTATGCCACTAAGTAAGTTTACTTTTTTGGTTTAACCCATTTGATTTGACTTATATATACTTAATAATAAGAAGGAATAATAAAATTTAATACCAAAGTTAGCGTACTTATACTGGACTATTGAATATATAGTTTTTGTGTTTCCGTGTATATTATTATTCTACAGCTACACATACACATACATATGCTTACACCAATTTTTATATTTGTCTTATCCGATAGTAATAAACAAGATGGTGTATCTACCTGGGATATTGAACATAAGTTTCCTAACCTATTTCGAGTCCTAGCACTGTTAATCACAGAACAACAATCCATTACAAGATTTGAACTAATAGCTATCTAATCTAGAGGCGGTGAAATGGGCAGTTTTCATAACGGGTCAAAATGATAACTTTTTAGTGTGGGTCACCAGCCAACACTTATTATCCTTTTTTCCAAATTAGATAAATGATTTTTGTAGTTGTTCGGTGCGTGATTTGCTTTGTAGGCTGGGTGGAGCTGGATTATGATTACATTGCAAAATAATACATATAACATTCTGATATAATGATTCCAAACATGTAAATACACTTAGACTGAATTTTGACCCATTAGGCCCATTTATTTTAGTTGAATTTCGACTTAATCCCATTTTGACACATTAGAGATGATACATACAACATTTATGCATTTATAATTAAATCTGTTGAAGCTGCTACCTATCTTGTAAATTACCTTAAACAAACCTATATCACTAACAAGCTCGACTAGGTAATACCTTGACGATGTTTATATCCATTTGGTGTTTGTGGCGGTGACCACAATGAAAGGCGCGAAGGCACTGGAGCTTTTAGGTCACGGAGAAGACAACCACACTATCAACAACCAAGTAAGTTTCCACAAACAAATCCCACAAATGGACACAATTTCTACAATTACAATTCTCACTTCTTAAAACATGCATTATAGTAACGCACTAATCAAATCAATTCAAAATGATGACTTTTTAAGACAATTCTAATTTTTTATTTAATGAATGGAATTAAGCGAGGCCTGAGATAAATATAGTTGTTCTGATTCAGTATGCGGGAATGACGGATATGATCTCCTCAAAAAGGTTAAGGTAATCTAGTGTTTTTATTCCTTAGAATTACTTAGAAAGAATCACATTTACAACACCAATGTCGTATTTCTTTATTTTGTAGCGTTAAGCGTTTACGTATGAGGAATCATCTAGCATAAAGAGATCCCATTGATTGTGGTCTCTTCCGAGAACGTCCCCACCGAATAGAGAGTAATCATCATCAAGACTTATTACACATGATGCAATGTTAATTTCTAAGCATTTAATTACGATGACATTGATGCTTCTATTCTCTGCTCATGAATAGGTGTTTACAAGAGGGAGCTCAAGAGTTCATCCCAAGCCCTCAAATAGTCGATATTAAGAAGCTAAGATGTCAAATCGGTTTTGCACCAATAAAGGCGAGTCTTTGCGTTGGAAGATAAAAATAAAAGAGCGATCGCTAAACCGAAGTTGGTTTTAAGGTTCATAGTTACGAACCCACCCTTTCCCTACTTGACTCAATATGACAATTATTTAATGAAAGGGATATTCGAATATGAAAGACATAAGTTCTTCCTGAAAAAGAAAACTATGTGGTTGATGGTGACTCTGTTTAGTCTATTCTTGATTAGGATGCTAATGTGTGTCTGAGACAATATATAATAAGTAATAGGAACATTTGGGTAATATATATTTCATTTTGAGTTACATTAGTCTAATTCGGGAGAATTTGTCTTGTATCGCTTGCATGAGAATTTGTGTGCACGACTTTTTTCACCATTTTCTTTATTCAATATGTGGTGCAAACATTAACAGATAGGGGCGTTCCTTCTCCTAACTTGATAGCTACCATTAGAAAGTTGTGTGACACAAAATTAAGGGTAAGGTTTTTTTTTTTTTTTTTTAATCATGGTAGAGCGGCATATATCATCACACGATTTGTTTACCTTCATCACATAACATGATACGGAGATTCTAATTCCTATATTACCCTTCCTACTAAAGAGGTTTGCTTCTTTGATTTTCTTTTAATGCAAGTGTTGTCCAGTTGATTTTCTTTTAATCCATTTTCTTTTATAATAGATCTCTTGGCAAGGCTTTAAGTGGCAATGTAAAGAAGTATCACTCCGTTGTTTTCTTTGAACAAAAAAACTTATAGTTCTTTGTTTGTCTCTATATCTAATATTCAAAATCATTCTTAGCACGCATCTTCTTCTCTTTAAAGATCCGGGAGGCAATTACAATATTGAGTTGGTCGCTAATGCTCAAATTATCGATGAGTACAATAGTGACCCGTCCAATTATTTAACGTCCCATTCGACAACCTTCACCATAACCTTTTTATTGAGTCAAATAAAAGTCATTGCAACAGATTACGCATGAAGTTTCTGAAGTTGGAAAGACTTTAATAGGAAGGGGAAAAGGGCGAGGGTGTTGTGACTACATAATATAACTTAGTGTATAAAGTTTTGTTAGAAATAGTACTTTGATTTAACAAAAAACCATATAGCATCTTTATTTCATTGGAGTGGTTGTCCTTTCCACTCATTTATATAATTCTAACAAAAACTACAAACCGATAGTAACGCTTGATTAGTACAATTTTGGAGATGTTAATTGATAGATGTTTTCTTAACTTTGTTGAACAGGGAAGGAACAGACAAGTACTTGCACCAAGAAAGAATGTAAACAGTTTTAAAGAATCAACAAAGGCTAAGGAAAGCCCAGGTATGAAGCCACAGAGGTCGATATCAACATATAAAAAGAATGTTGCTGAAAGGGAATCTTTACTGGCTGCAAAAGCTAAAAAACTTCTCCTGTCCCATCAAAGCGTTTGGTTCCTATCTAGGTTTTGGCTAAAGAGGAGAACCGGAAGGATGCAAGAGAGCATGCTATTATCATGCCTTTAAGATATAGGCAGCCTTCGCCTAATGGACGGAAACTGGCATCTCAAAGTACAAGGAGAATGTCGTTGTCGCCATGAAGGAAGTTGTTTGGTGGAGTTAAAGTTTCTCCTGCCACGGACTCTGGTAACAAGAAAAAGATGTATATTAAGGAGGTCGTGCATATGTATCTGTATAACATGTTGAATTGTATATATGGAGGGAAGGAATTATTCACAAGTGGAATCGACAGAGTTGTTTTGAAATTACAAGTATCTGGATACAATCTGGAGAACAACTACCACATATTATGATGAAGATGTAATCAAGTTTGTCATTGCAAAACACACAATTGATAAGGTATGTATATTACATATATAAATTACAATAACTTTTTCTTCAATTGATTTGAATGTTAATCATAAAATTCCAATGTCTATCGTGAAAGCGACCTATTTATGACGATCAAAACACTAATTCATAAGTTTAGGAAATATCTATTAGGAGAAGCAGTCTATTTGTGACGATGAAAACACTTCTTCACAAGTTGGAAGTAAACGGAAAAAACATGATGGAGAAACAAAAATAACCAAGATCGCAAAGACAAATGAAGATTGAACCTATTATACTTGATTTTTACGATTACATAGTTTCTTTTTTACTTTAAGTTTATTTAAATGGCAAATCACCTAAAATGTAGTTAACTTGCCACTTTTTCCCATTGTATGTAGCATTCTTTTTTTTTTTCTCATTCTGTCAATAAACTTCTATCGTTAGTCCTTTGTGTGTACCCGTTACCAAAAAAACCTGCATCGTTAGTCCTTTATGCTAACGATCGTTAATTAATAACTTAAAGAGTAAAGTCCTAAAAACATCCACTGGTTTGCCCGTGGTCTTGTATACATCCCTAAACTTTTTTGGCACAAAATCATCCTCCGTTAGTAAAGTTGGCACAAATACATCCTCCGTTAGCAAATTCGGTTAATAAGGACTAACGTTGCAAATTTTTCTCCGTTATCGCCACGTGTCATCGGGTCGGATCAATGATCGGGTCGGGTTGCGGTGGACCAATGAGGTGGTGCAGCGTGGCATTGGTAAAATATACCAACTTTTGGCTAGCAAAGATTGAACTTCGGGTCTTTTGTGTGAAGTTATGCCGTCTAATCGGGCTAAGCATAGCTCAATAATATTTACCCAAATCAAATATATAACCCTTCCAGAAGTTAAGGGTCTTAAATATGAGGTTCGATTTAGTTTTGGCTATCAATTTAAAAGGGTTATATGGGCGTCAAAAATAAATAAATATACCGTCGGACTCGTTTTTCGCGTCTTTCCAATGGTATGCTTGGGGAATTTTTCGACTTAGTTTGAACCTCGAAAATGCGAAAATCATCGTTTTTCTTTGTTTTACATTTTCGAGGTCCAAAACAAGTCGAAAAATTCCCGAGCATCTGTCGACTTCGTTTTTCGTGCTCTTTCTAATGGTATGCTCGGAAATTTTTAGACTTAGTTTGAACCTCGAAATATCGAAAATCATCGTTTTTCTTTGTTTTACATTTTCGAGGTCCAAAACAAGTCGAAAAATTCCCGAAGATACCGCCGGACTCGTTTTTCGTGCTCTTTCTAATGGTATGCTCGGGAATTTTCGACTTAGTTTGAACCTCGAAAAATGCGAAATTCATCGCTTTTTCTTTGTTTTGCATTTTCGAGGTCCGGACCAAGTCGAAAAATTCCGAGCATACCATTGAAAGAGCACGAAAGGAACCGACGAGCTTTCGAGAATTTTTTCGACTTGTTTTGGACCTCGAAATGCAAAACAAAGAAAACGATGATTTTCGATTTTTCGAGGTTCAAACTAAGTCGCTGAGCATACCATGGAAAGAGCACGAAAACGAGTCCGACGATATATTTATTTTTTTGACGGCCATATAACCCTTTAAATTGATAGGCCAAAACTAAATTAACTATTATTTAAGAACCGAACTTTCAAGCTGGAAGGGGTTATGATTAAATTGAAATATATTTGAGCTATGCTGGCCCATAAAAAAACATTGCTTCTCAATCAAACAACCCGGTTCGAATCCGAGGAGACAAAGTGGTGGTATTATTTACCAATGCCACGTGGCACCATCTCGACGGCCCACGCGTAACCCGACCCACCCATTTCCGACCCGACCCGACATATGCCGCCCGCCCGCTCGGCCGGACACGTGGCACCACTCATGGTGACACGTGGCGACCCACCGCGTTGACCACGGGACGAATTTGTAAATCTGATTATGGACTTTGGTTGCAATTTGTTCCTTGCCACAAGGACGATTTACGTTAAATTATGTGAGATAGCGGAGATATATTTGCACCGTTAGTCCTCACTAACCGATTTTACTAACAGAGGGATGTATTTGTGCCAACTTTACTAACGGAGGGATGATTTTCTGCCAAAAAAAGTTTAGGGATGTATACAGCACCACGGGGCAAACCACAGGGATGTTTTTAGGACTTTACTCTAACTTAAAATTTGGTTATCTTACGCTAAACTTGCGTCGTTGGTCCTTTATAGTAACAATCATTAAAAAATAACTTAAATTTTGGTTTTCTTACGTTTCCGTCCGTTTTTTTCACGTTTTCGTTCGTTTTAACACGCTTTCGTCCGTCTTTTCACGTTTTTCTCCGTTTTTACACATTTTCATTCGTTTTTAACGTTTTCTACATTTTTCACGTTTTCATATGTTTTACATGTTTTCATCCGTTTTACACATTTCACCTGGTTTTGCACATTTTCATTCGCTTTTACGTATTCGTCCGTTTTACGTTTTCTCCGTTTTTCACATCTTCATGCTTTTTACGTTTCATCCGTTTTAACACATTTTCGCTTTGGTTTATGCACGCTTTCATCCCTTCTTACGTTTCGTCCGTTCTAACACGTTTTCGTCCGTTTTTCACGTTTTCATCCGTTTTACATGTCTTCATCCGTTTTACATTTCATCCGTTTTCCGTTTAAATCCTCTTTACACGCTTTGGTCCGTTTAACACGCTTTCATCGTTTTTCACGTTTTCATCCGTTTTACGTTTACATCCGTTTTGCACGTTTTAGTCCGCTTTTCACGTTATCATCCGTTTTAACACGTTTTCGTCCGTTTTCACGTTTTGGTCCGTTTTAACACGCTTTCGTAAGTTTTTCACGTTTTCATCCGTTTTACACGTCATTACATCCTTACTACGTTTTCGTCGTTCTAACGTTTTTGTCCGTTTTCGCGTTTCATCCGTTTTACATGTCTTCATCCGTTTTACGTTTCATCCGTTTTCCACGTTTTCGTCCGTCTTTACGTTTTGGTCCGCTTAACACGCTTTCATCGGTTTTTCACGTTTCATCCGTTTTACACGTTTACATCCGTTTTGCGTTTTCGTCCGTTTTCGCGTTTTCATCCGTTTAACACGTTTTCGTCCGTTTTCACGTTTTGGTCCGCTTTAACACGCTTTAGAAAGCCACGCGTTTCATCCGTTTTACACGTTTACATCTGTTTTACGCGTTTTATTTGCTTTGCACGATTTGTATGTTTTACACAATTTTTCGTTTAACACATTATTTTCCATTTTCTCGTTTTCCTCCGTTTTACGTTTTCATCCGTCTCTGCGTTTTCGCTTTTTCACGATTTCATCCGTTTTTACACAAAATGTGCAAACACGAACGAAAACATGAAACAACAGATGGAAACATGTAAAAGCGGATGAAAACGTGAAACAATGGATGAAAGTGAAACGGACGAAAACGTGAAACAACGAACGAAAACGTGCAAAACAGATGAAAACTGCGTAAACGGATGAAAACGTGAAAATGGATGAAAACGTGAATAACGGATTTAAAACGTGTTAAAACTATGAAATGTAAAACATACGAAACACAAAACGGATGAAAACGTGAAATGGCGTGATGAAAACGTGAAAAAAACATGTTAAACCATGTTAAACGGATGAAAACGTAAAATGATGAAAACGTGAAAAATAGACGAACCCGTGTTAAAGCGACGAAACCATGTTAAAGCGGATGAAAACATGGAAAACGAACGGCTGTGCAAAATGGACTAAAATGTAAAATGGATGAAAACGTGAAAACGAATGAAGCGGGGAAAACAAAAGAAATGTGAAAATGTACGAAACATGTAAAACGATAAAACGTGAAAAAGGAAGAAAGCGTGTTAAAGCGAACGGCGACGTAAAACGTCTAAAACGTGAAAAACTGACGAAACGTAAAAACCAAATTTTAAGTTATTTTTAACGATTGTTACTATAAAGGACCAACGACGCAAGTTTAGCGTAAGAAATTTTAAGTTATTAATTAGCGGTCGTTAGCATAAAGGACTAACGATGCATGTTTTTTTTGTAACGGGTACACACAAAGGACTAACGATAGAAGTTTATTGACAGAATGAGGAAAAAAAATGCTACATACAATGGGAAAAAGTGGCAAGTTAACTACATTTCTAGGTGATTTGCCCTTATTTAAATACTAGGAATTTTATATTTTAATATTCTAGGTGATTTTTTGTTTTATTTGATTTCAGTAGGATTAAATTGTTTTTCCATATCTTTTTGGTCCAACTATTTTGAATTTAAAAGATAAATAATCGTTTTGAAAACATGATCAGATAGATTTGTTACCAGGCAGGATGGCGCGAGTAACTCTAAAGTTGAAGAAAAGGTAAAAAGTGGATCGTTGGTAAATAAATCCAAATCGAGTCATATGATGAGAAATTCGACTCATATGGATTTTGACGACATACATTATTCTAACGAGCTCACGGATTTAAACTATTAACAAACCAAAACTTGGTAAAAAAAACTTTATTGTCAAAAGGTTCTGACGGGTAATATGCAATTAGGTCATGTTTATATTTTCACATAATGGATTGTGCTTGACATATGTAATGCTAACATTACATAGGACATGTTGAGTTAAATCCAAGCCGAAACCAAATATAAGTACCGAGCTTAAGCTCCATTTCTTTTGTGATATAAGCGTGTTCAAAACAACAACATATTAGATGTTTGTTTTATCGATAAAGTACTAAATAATGATCACCGAAGATGTATAAGCAGCGAAACAAAGACAAAGATAACGATCGTGATCAACAACAAATAAAAAATTTAAAAAAAAGGAAAAAGAATGATCGGTGCACGCGTAACTTTAATACATTTTCATTATGGAAAAAAGCTATAAATTCAAAATGTACTTTACAAAAAACTCATTATGCTCTATCTACTTCACTTATTGTTATAATACATAAACGTTTTCATTTTATTCGCTTATTTTCTGTCTGTTTTTATCCGTTTTCGTAAATCTTCCATTTTTATCCGTTTTCATTTTAATATGTCCGGATAAAAACAGATAAAAACGGATAAAAACCGTTTTAACGTAGTAAATAGAGCATAATGAGTCTTTTCGTAAAGTACGTTATGAATTTATAGTTTTTTTCCTTTCATTATCTACAAGTTTACACACATGCATATAATTCATAATGTTGTAAAAATTATATATGTTGTCTAATTAACCATCCATTCAAACCATACAATTATTTATAATTCTTTAAAAAAAAAAAAAAAAAAACAAAAAAACAAAAAAAACAATTGTCTTATAATATTGTTTGACAATTTTTAAAAATGTATTTAAGTTAACAAAACAACAAACAAATAATTATAAATTAAACTATCCCGTTGGTAACAACAACTAGTATATATATATATATATAGGGAGGCGCGTTTCTATCGATCACACTATATTATATCTGATCTTTCTGATCTTCATTTACACCAATCATAATTTAGTATTATTAATTCTTTTTAATTAATTTAAAAGGGTAAAATAGTAAAACATATTTTACTTTATTTTGTATTTTCTAATTAAAAAACGTTTTCTTAAACTCCTTAATTTTGAATTAAAAAAATTATTTTATTTTTTATATGTTTTTTTTTTTTTTTTTTTTTTAATTCTTTGCATACCTATTGTGCATATATTTTTGTTGTGCATATGTGTTATTTTTAAATATTGTATACTCATATATTTCTTGCGTTTAATTGTTTTGAGGTTAAACTTATTTTGCTTAAAATGGTAATTGCATATATGTTTTAGTGTACATTTTTGATCTTGATATTTATTACCGATAGCAAAAACATATACATGTAACCTTTAAAATTTAAATAACAAACCAACAACATAAATAGTATACATAAAATTTGATATAAAATGAAGGGCTAATTCTAAAATGCATCTTTCGCTTCAAGAATGTCATCACTTTTTTAGGAAAAAAGTTTGGGTATTTCAAAATAAACCTCGAGACTTGACTTTTTTCTTCCAATCTAAGATTGCAAGTGTCTTGACACTTTTCATGCTCAATCATTGAAATTACCTTTTGTACCTATGATTTATAATCGACTTATATCCAATGACTTTTTAAGATTCGGCGATTTTATTTTTTATATTTTCGGGGAAAAGTCAAACTTTGGAAAGTATTATTTTATTTCTTTTGCTCCTTCCCAATCTTTGGCGACTTAAGCGTATTACTTTGAGCGTCTTTTTAACTTTGTACTTTTGTACTTTTATATTTTTTTACATAACTTTTAAATACTTTTAAATTAAAATGACTATTGTACCCTTAACTATTTTTACATGTTGAGCATCTTCTTTCCTTTAACAAAACCAAAATTAGCCTACTACTACTACTAATTCACTTTTTAAACTAAAAACTATGAAACTAAAACTCTAAAGCTGTATTGGCAATTGCTACCAATTCACACTACAAGAGAAATTCCATTTAATGATGAAACTTTGATATGCAGAATAAAAGTAAATAAAAAGTCGAACAAAACAATAACTCCTCATTATTTCTCATTTCAATTAAAACCGAAGTTTTATCTCTCTCTCTCTCCGCCATCAACTCCGGCTATCAACACCTTCACCTCCCCACCATCACCGCATTCGGTATCAACACCTTCACCTCGGCTATCAACACCTTCATCTACGGTTTATCTTACTATCTCCGGTCAATTCACTTTGTCGATTTAAGGTATTATTTCTCTAATTTTAATATACATATAATAATTAGTGTTTCATTTACACCAATTGTTGTGTAAATGAGCTTCGATTATCACCAATTGTTGTGTGGACTTAGTATGCAATAGTACGAGTCCCGTATTGATTAGAATCAAAACAAGCTAGCAGTGGTAACGACAAGAAACTAGCAGTGGTTTCGAGAAACGTAGCAGTGGTTTCGAGAAACATAGCAATGGTTACCTAAATATACTAGCAGTGGTTTAGTAACACTAGCAGTAGAATAAAATAAAGTAGCAGTGGTTACCTAAATATACTAGCAGTGGTTTAGGAACACTAGCAATGGAATAAAATAAAGTAGCGTTACCTAAATATACTAGCAGTGGTTTGGTAACACTAGCAGTGGAATAAAATAAAGTAGCAGTGGTTACCTAAATATACTAGCAGTGGTTTAGTAACACTATGCCCAAACACTATTTTATTATCTGCTAATTGAATACGCAATGACAACATAATCCCTTTTTAATAAAAACAAATGCCAAACACCCCTGTAAATTCACCCATCAATGAACCTACAACTGCTTCATTAGCTTATGGTTTCGAAAGGAAGAACAATGAAACCATATTAGTGTTTGACCTCGGAGGTGGTACTTTTGATGTTTCAGGTGAGAGACTTGGGATAATCACTTTTTACTGTAATATACTTAGAATCAAAAAATAGTGTTTATCAAAAAATAATATACTTGGAATAAAAAAACTAAGCGTTAATCCCGATGAGGTTGTAGCCTTGGGTGCCGCTGTACAGGTATATTGTAATTATTAAATTATAATCTTAGAATCAAAAAATAGTGTTTAAATGTGCTTGTGAGTTGTGATGTCTGAAGTTGTAATAGTCACAGTGCTTGAAAAATTCTAATCAAAAAATAGCTACACCGAAACTAATTTTACTTCCAATATTGGTTTTCCGGTCTCTGGATACCCAAAATAGTTTTTTTTATAAGTTTGTAACCTATCTAGGACAGTTAAGACTACCACCGATAATAGAAGTGTAAGGAAAGTTGGATACCTTTCTATCCACTTGGCTCTTAAAACTCTAAGCTCATTTGTTTTAAACAAAAGCGATACATGGTAATCGCCATTAATTCAATGCAGTACAAAGAATGGTTAATGAAGCCGAGAAGTTTGCAAAGGAAGACAAGGAAAACGTGACGCCATAGACACCAAGAACAAGCCGATTCGGTGGTTTATCGGTGAAAACAGCTTGAAAGAATTGGGAGAGAAGGTTCCGTCGTTTATTAAAGAAGGTCGAGGAGAAACTTGGATCGCTCAAAGAGGCCATATCCGTGGCTCAACACGGACCATTAAAGATGCTATGGTCTTGTTAACCAAGAAGTTATGCGACTTGGCTAGTCACTCTACAACCAACTGGTGCACCGGTGCCGGTCCATCACTGGCGATGCCCACGAGCCGAGTCTCATCAAGGCGAAACAAAGCTCTGGTGCATCTCCAATATGCTAAGTTTAGCCTCGTAAAATTCGTTGTGCGAGAAGAGATCGAAAATAGTTTGGTGCACTTGTTTACACAGGGAACCCAATTAAAGGCGATATGATGAAGCAGGGGCACGATTGAAGGCGGCGATGAGGGGTGATGAAAAGAGAGACGGGAAAACTTGGTGAGAAGCTTACGAGAGAAACAAAACGTCTGAAGGATGAGAATGGCGGTGTTCAAAGTGGCGTTGTTGACATGGATATCGAAAATGGTCATCACCGTGGAGGTCTTTCGATGGCGAATAAAAGTGTGAGCTTCCTTTAGCTCATATAGGAACCTCGACAAGGGATACAAAGAAGTTCATGTGCCGACATTGAAGCCTAAGCCTCTTCTGTGATCACGAAGCTTATATCCGTTAAACACGTGCCGAGTTGGGCTCAACACCTTTTTCGTGAATAACATTGTGCATAATCTGAGGAAATGTAGTCCTTTTGGTGAATTGGTGATTAGCATTGATCGGTTTGAGCTATAGACCTCATTCTGATGATCCCGAATTTGTTAGTGAATGTAGCACAATCTGGTCATAAAATGGTGGCTTTGGTGTTCGCTCTAAGCACATTTTGACTTGCATCGATAGCTAGAGTAACAGCTTTACAAATTTGAGGAATTTTGGCACTAACGTATTTACATCCCGGACTCTTCGAAGCTTAAGAATGTTATGTTCAGTGCAATCGATTGATGGTAATATCACACGATTTGTTCGAGGTCTTGACTTCATTCTAGGTGTTTCAGATTGAGGTGGGCTTCGCTTCATCCCGCATTATTGACCCGTCGCGCCTCGTATGCACGTTTGCGATACACTCTCTTTCCATATTCTTCATTCCTTTATTGTAACAAAACATTTAAAAACTTATGAAAGAAAGATAAACACATACAACTAGTTCATCATTTTTGCTAGTTGCTTTGACAAAGTCATATACAAACTTTAACACGTAGGAAGGCCAAATTCTTGGAGCATCTTTCACGCCAAAATTCTTACAATAATATCTTCTGAAAGTTATTTGTAATGGCTCTCTTTTGTAACACATCTTGTAATAATACCATCTTCAAGACCAACACTATACCGAACATTCTTATAATCTTGTACTATTCTTCAAGATCGTGACCGGGCACCTCTTGTGAATAGATGCCCTCTTGAAGTTTTCATAAATCCTATAGCTTTTGCTTTATTTCATTTCATTAAATGCCATGCAAAATAAGTCGGTTTATGTGAGTCCACTTTTCTTTTCACAAAGTTCAACATGTAAATCGGTACCAAATTAATATATTAGACTTTGGTACCACCCAACCCACAACCAGTAATATGTGATCACCATGACGAACACGAATGCACTCAAAATCGTAACCTTTAAACCTCTTGTTTTCGATATCTTTGCCACGTGAATCATCATGCTTACCATGTAGGAAACCGTATTCACTAGATTACTCTCAAATTCGAGTTTGGATTGATCATGTATGTTTTGCATATGTTTCTTAGCTTATATAACGGATGAAATCAATGAAGCATATGGAAAGCAGTGGCCCAAGATTGACAACCGCATGACTTTTGGTTTGACCGCTGGGTGGGTAATGTCTTGTGATGGATGAGCATCAAATATGGACTTTATTACATATGATCTTTGGTATCTCATTTAGTCTTTCTTGCATTCGGAATTTGAGCAACGAAAATGGTCGGTGGGCCTGATATTGACTTTTTTACATACCTTTACAAACGCATACAACTTGTGACTTTGTGAGATTGTTATGCATAATGAGTAGTTGACCATGTAAGTTAAATGACTCAATATTTTGTAAGTTAAGCATACATTTGGTATGTAAAATATCATATCGTGTTCTATAGCGGTGGTTTCGAGTGCAGTGGTTACCAAGAAACACTAGCGATGGTTTCGAGATAACTTGGCGATGGTTTGAAAACTAGCGATGGTTTCGAAGCTTAGCGGTGGTTTCGAGTCATGATAGCGATGGTTAAACATGTATCGTTTGGCGTGATAAGCAACGGGTCGCTTCGACCTTGATGATGTTTGTTGGCTAGGATTAATGTTTGTCCTTTGAATCAATATACCTTTTGGATAATCAAGTTATTTGTTCGATGCTTAGGCTTTTGGTTGTTCTTGTTGGTTGGTTATTTGACTATAAGACTATTGGAAGTTCATATGAATTAATAACATTGGGTTTCCCAAGTGTTACTCGACACTATTACAACAGGAATTCTAAGCCACAAAAGAAACACTTGAGCTTGATTAAAGCGCAACTTGTGACCAATCTTAGTCTTTTATGCGTTCTAATACATGAGTTTTACAAATATCAGTCCTTGTGTGAGATTCGAGTTACTAATGAGTTCATTTGGAAGGATATGGATATGGAAAACTGGTGAGATGAATAATGATGGAGATTGCTTTACACTTGAATGTTGGATGGGTATTCCTGAGCTTGGTGACTGATGGTTTTTCTTAAAGAAGTCTTCTGCTCTAAGATTTTTAAACTTGAAATCATCAATTAACATTGAGTAACTTGGAACTTTGAATGAAATGGTTTTAGAACAGGAATCTGAGCTTGTACAAATCAATAATTGGTGGAAATGTACAGGGAATGAATGAGAAAAATAATTGGTAGAAATGGAAGAAAAGCAGATAATAATAATTTAGTTAAAATTATAATTTTGAAAAGTGTAAAAATGTATTAAAAGGTACAAAAGTATAAAGTAAAAAATGGTAATATTATTTATAACAATCAACGTCAACGTTGGGAAGGAGGCGAAAAGTATAAAACTATTTTAGTAACTTTGACTTTTCTTACTAAAAGACAAAAAAATTCAAGATTCTTAAAAAGTCATTTGAGATTCGATCATTTGTCTTCAAAAGGCAAGGTATAATAAACAATTTAGTTAAAATTATGATTTAGGTACACAAACTTGAAGGACACTTATTATGCTTATATGAAAAGTAGAAAATGCATAGTCTCGAGGTTTATTTTGGAAATACCCAAACTTTTTCCTAAAAAGTGATGGCACTCGAAATGAAAGATCGTTCTTAAATTAGCCCTAAAATGAAATACAATTACAATACAAAAGTATCTTGTCAAAATAGATGTACGTCATCAAAACATGTGTCTTTCTCCAGAAACGTACGTCACACTTCACTTTCTCATCAATTCGTTAGAACATACGAAGCACCCTTCCGTAACATATAATGCGCTGCTGCGTTTTCTCATCAAATTATTAGAAACGTATGTGCGCGTCTTTCAAAAACATAGATGCACATCTTCAAAAAACATATGTACACGCTGTTTGTGAGCACTTGATCTCGCTTTAACTACACATTGACAAAGTATAACATAAGTTATCAAAACAAACACTCTAATTAACTAGCCCATTAACAAAGAAAGTCTAAAAGCCCGCAAACATACAAGCAATCGATACAGTACATTTTTAATGGTGACTGATTTGTTTATAATTAATGCTTAAAGTTGTAGCTTTAACATCTAAATCCATATCCCAATTAATAATACAAGTTTGCAGTTTAGGCTAAGACTAAGTCAACAATTTCATAGTGGTTCACTTTTGTTTTTCAATGCTCATACATAATTACTCCGTATTTTGAAAACCTTTCAGTAACAAACTTATCCCACAAATGTCATTTTCTTATTAACAAAAATAACTGACTAAACAAATTAAACCACCTAACTATTGCAAATGAATAATTTTTTTTCCAAAGCAAATCAATATTTTTCATTTAGTTTTGGCAAATACAATGTATCAATTAAGTGGGTGTTTGGGATTGCGTTTGTAAGCAGATTATCTGCTTATTACGGTTTGAAAACGCAAAAATCTTGTTGCAAGTGTTTGGGTAAGAAAAGATAAAAATCACTTATCTGCGTTTAAACCCCTTCAAAACGCCATTTTCAAAAAGCAGGTGAGTACCTGCTTTTCCAAAACGCAATTTACCTCTAATGACAAAATGACAAAATTACCCCTTATAGCTTTGTTGTTAAAACTGAAAACACACTTACCGATCAATCTTATTTTTTCATAGAAACAATTTTGATCCAATAACTCTTGAAATCGAGTTTATAATTGATTAGTTTAAAAATATTCTTACATGTGATCAAAGGGCATGCTTAATGACGATGAATAACGGTGGCGACGAAAGCCCGAAAGGCAGTAACAAATGGAGATGAGTGCGTTGATGAAAAACATGTGTAGTTGAAAAATAGAGTGAAACCAGAGGAGGAGAAACTAAAAGAGGGTAAGAAATATGTGTAAAATGAAAGAAGGAGGGGATAAGCACTATCAGATCTTGTGGTTCTAATATATTATAATAATTGTTAAAATGATCAATCATGAGAAAATCTATATCTTAAGTTTTGCTAAAAATGTTTTATTCAATCTAATTTTTTTTCAATACCTAATAATAATAGAAATGCCCTTTTTAGTCATTTTACATGTTAAGTCATATATAATCTGATTTGACAAACACTAAAAAAAACTGATTATTTGATATTTGATGAATATAACTATGTACTAACCTTTCGGTGACTGAAGAAGATCAAGATATGTGTCCCACTTGTTTACTAAAGATCACGCCAACCACACACAAAAAAGATCTTTACGAAAGAGTGATGGGAGACGGAGGCTTTCTGAAGAGCCGGCAGCCGGATAATTACTGGTGGCGGTATTGTTGGTTGTGATGATAGGGTTTTAAGAGTTGATAGGAAAAGAGGGTGTAGGTTTTGCTTTCTTCCAGATCTGAAAAAAAAAGAGACGGCAGTTTTATATAAAAGTGGGTTTTCTAGCACTATTTTAGGGATAATATAAAAACCCTAAATTGCCCTTTCAATTTTAAAATTATTATCCTCATCTTTTTGTTAATTACATAAATGACACAATTTATATAAATAGTGGCACTTTTAAGACTTTTAATCTTAACCTTCGATCAAACCAATCTAATGGCCTAGATTCATTTTAAGAAAGATCTTGTAAGATCTTGTATTCTAATATGATCGCTGAATAGAATATATATATATATATATATATATATATATATATATATATATATATATATATATATATATATATATATATATATATATATATATATATATATATATATAAACTTAAACTAATAATTAAATATATATTTTTCTTAATTTTTCATAATTGCATATATATACTGTTTCTAAACCTTTAATTAGTATGTCATATATAAATAATTATTTAATATAATTTTAAAACATCAATAATCACATTTGTTTTAAAGATCGATGTCCCTAAGTTCAAAATGAATTACATAACAAAAGCGATTATCAAGATAATGTTAACTTCACAACTCACCTTATCTCATATATAATATCAAATCAAACAACAAAACAAATGCTTGTAATTCAAAATGGAGTCACATTATTGTGAAAATCCACAATACATACACTTTAGTATCTGTTAGTGTATTTAGTGAATCAAACACTTTGATCTACAAACGTATGATTGTTGACTTTCATAAGTAGAACAAATAAAATGATCAACAACAAACACTATCAATAACAACACATTAAATTAGGAACTAAATATGTCATTACATACTTAGGGTCTTGTGAACCCAAGCGGGTGGGTTCGGTTTGGAGCATCTTGCCGAAAGTGGGTATTGCATGCGTTCGGTTTCATGCGGCATGGAAGGAAGGAGAACCAAATCGCAAACTTCCCGATTCTACATGGCCAAAATTATAGACGTTAGATTGCATTTAATGGGAAAAAGAGCCGTTTGAAGCTTGCGTATGTGTTTTTATATGACTTGTTTGTGACACAGTACCATGGTGCTTCAGAGGGTTTCTTGTAGGAGTCAAGACTCGACTCTGCTTGAATGTTAGTATCTCTTGTATGTGTATTAGCAATGCTATCTTTCTAGTAAAGACGTAGCAACAGTAAGAAACATACCAATGGCTGAAAAGTGGGAAGACCAAGACCAAGGGGGAAGACCAAGACTACATATGTATGAAGATAAAAAAAATAAAAATAAAATAAATAGATGAGGTATGGATTAGGCATGGTTGCCACTAAAAATCTATTGTTAGGTATGAGATTAGTATGAGATGAGATGGAAAGATATTATTGGTAGGTGATTAGACATGAAAAAAAGTTTTAGGCGAGAAACCAAAATATTAGATACATTGTCATTGATCACTTAATATTACATTGACCATAACCATTAATGTTCCACTAAAAGACTACAACCATTAGCAACTAACCCAACTACCCAAAAGATATTTGATCTTCGATACGTCCAAACATGTCAAATAGTAAAGTAAAGATACAACCCAAAAACAAACCAACTGATGATGGGATATTTCTGCAACTTGTTTCACGTTTCTTCAACCATATCAAGGAAACCTTCAATATCATTACAACAAAGAAGGATTATTTCAACTGACATTTGATACATAGGTTGATCAACCTACCCACGAAAGTTACAACTTGAATTCTGTAAACCACAAACGTGTAAATAAACGAAGACATACATATTTAAAAGGTTGATGTATATTTTTCTACTAAACCAAACTTACAAATGTAGGACACCTATAGAAACGCCGAATCATATTCCAATCGGTCCATGATGTCATGATCATAGCTTTTCTATCACAGGTACATATGATGTCATGATCATGGCTTTTCTACCACATGTACATACCACCATTTTGTATTTCTTGTATTTGTATTTTTGAGTTTTAAATATGGATAAAAAACAAAAGGTTACGTGTGATAATAAAGAGGTAGGGGATCAATGAGGAAGTGTGTTGATTTCATTGGTAGAAAGTTAAACGTCAAACAATGCAAATTAGTGGCAAAATGAGAAATTACGAATGTACCCATTGTGTAAGTCATGTGTGAGAGATAACGATAAAATCTAATCTAATGAGGATTAGGGTTTTGGACCGTGAAGGAATGAAAAATAGGACGTTGAAGACTGGCCGTAAACACTAGATTTGAGAACTAAATGCATAATGCTCTAACCATAGGACCAAATGATTATTTTACCCTATTATTTAATTGTCAAAAAGAAATTTAAAAAGAACTTTGCTAATGACATCACTAAGGTTGTGGTTAAGAAATGAAATTTTATTAGAGCATAAGTTGTGGTAACTCAAGTTATGGAATAACGCCGCACTACGTCAGCGCCACATCAGCTTTAATATTTCAACATTATCACAAAGGGATGTGATATTGTTAGGATTTAGTAAATCCAGGTATTAAAGTGTCAGTCACCTCAAGTATATGTATTCGTTAGAAAGCTCGTAGTCGTAGTTATTTAATGTTAAGTAGTATTTAGTTAAGTAACACCGTGGAGGACCGGACGGGTCTTTACCCACTATATGCCCGATCCACACGTGCGGTGGCGTTTATTAAAGACTATAAATACTCTCACCTCCCAGGTAGAGTTGGAGCTCATAATAAGATTTTTCTTTCTCTAAATTTCCAAACCTCTAACTTTCTCTCTAAAACTCATCTTATCGCCTACTTTATTTATGGTTTGATGTATGTGAAATCCGATATATTACAAATGGTATCAAGAGCCATGGTTAGATCATCTCTTACATATCCTTGGATTTCTAGTGGTTTTAGATGGTTTTGAGTTTGAAAAGTTTAGTGGTTTTTGCATCATTTCGGTTCATTTCTTGTGTTAAAGTTTGAATTTGGGTGTACTTTTGTGTTTAGAATCATTGTATGCGCTTGGGTTTTGATTTGGTAAGCTTGAATCACTATGGTTGAGCTTGTTTTGGATTGAAAAGTGTGTTTTAAAGTTTTCTTGGTAGCGACTTGGCTCTGGAGTGAATTTCATCCTAGCGACTTGCTTGATAAAAAGATAGCGAGTTGTAGTGAGTTTTAGTAGCGACTTGGTCCTAGCGACTTGTCTTTTGAGACAAGCCAAATGAAGATACTTAGTGGATTCTCCACTGGTGCAATGACTGTAGTAGTAGCGACTTGCTTTCAATTTTGACAATGACTTGTTCTTAAGTTTCTTAGCGACTTGGTGTTAGCGATTTGGACCTTAGCGAGTTGCTATTTAGCGACTGACGTCTTAGCGATTTGGTGCATAATGAATGCTGTCAAAATTAAATGAGCGATTTGGAACTTAGCGACTTGTCTTCTAATTACTTTGCAACTTGGTGCTTAGCGACTTGGTTCAAGGATTCTTAGCGACTTGGTTGACTCTTGTGTGTAATCTGGTTTCTCTTGATTTAGTAAAATCCCGTGAAAGAATCTATTTCCGTTTAATCATTGAGTTATAAAATCCCTGTAATCTTTAAACATGTCTACCAACGTACTACAATCATCTCCATCTGCTGTGAGGATGTTCAAGCAACTGTTCGGATACTCGTCCACCCATGCTTGTGAACCGACTACGACTCTTGGGCTCAAAGAATCAGATTGTCTTGTCTTGGAAAGGAAAATAGGTCAACATTCTCAAATCGATTGATGAAGGACCTTATCATATTGAGACTACAAGAGACTTAATTGATACTGATTGCGGATGGAACAATGATCTATGGAATAGACGGACCAAAGACATATGATGAGCTCAATGATAAGGAGAAAAGAGATTTGATCTTGATATCGTGGCTTCTAACATCATACTTCAAGGTCTTCCAAAGGATATCTACAAGCTTATCAATCACAACACCGGCCAAGGAGTGTGGGATAATGTCAAGATGCTTCTCATGTTCAATTAACTATGGAAGACAGAGAATCACAACTCTATGATGAATTTGAGCACTTCAAGATGAAACCAGATGAGAGTGTCTATGAGTATTACGTGAGATTCCACAAGCTTGTTAATGATACGAGGAATATCAAAATGACCATGCCAAACATTCGATTGAACTCAAAATTTGTGAACAACATGAATCCCGAATGGCACAAGTTTGTCACCTCGTGAAGCTAACCAAAGGTTTGAAGAAGACCAACTATGAACAACTATATGCCTTCCCGCCGTAATGAGAGACATGCCATGTTTGAAAAATGATTCTTAATCGGTTCAAATCAAAGCAGGAGAAACAAGTTCATCAAATGATTCAACAACATTTTACACCAATGTTGGGATTACAACCAAAGCTTCACAAGTCATACCCACTGGTAATGGTAATTACAAGCTCATTCCCGATCCATCATATAAGCCTCCGGACTCAACACACTCATGGAAAACTTCATCAACCAAGCTGTCTCTCATGGTTAGTCAAAACATGAACACTCTCCCACACACCAACAACAACCTCGAGCGACATCTAATCCACACAATCAAGCCATTTGTCGAGATGGGAAGGTTATGGTACAACCAGGTTCAAGAAAGGCGATGAACAAGGAAGAGGTGGAGTTGGTAGAAGATATGTAAATCGAATAGGGGAAGGAATGGAAATCAAGGACAAGCAAAGTCGATCAGTGTTACAAGCTGTGGTGGTGAGGACATATTGCAAGGAACTGACATCGCCAAAACACCCTCGTAATCTGAGTACTTGAGGATAAGATGTTGCTTGTGCAAGCTCGTGATAATGGTGCACTTTGGATGAAGAGGAGTTGTTGTTTCTTCTTTGAGGAAATGCCAAGACATATGATGCGATGTGGATGAGCGGCCAATTCGGAGATAGGCCACAATCATCGAATGCCTTTCAAGTCGGCGATTGTGATGCATACGATTCGACATTGATGATGAACCTACTTGCACAAACAATTTTCATGGCTAGCATTTCTCCAATGGTCCTTCTAAAGTCTCTTCATCACCACAAGTTGGTCCATCCAAACACAAAATCATTTACGAGTATTAAAACTATCGATGATGTCGATGTGCAAAAGATGCATGACAAAGTACAATCAAGCTGAAACTATTGAGTCGAGATATTGAAAATATGGGTAATATCAATGTTGTCCCATATGTGAAACAAAGTGAAAGTGAGATTGTACCAAGTGATGCATCTTCGCGATCAATGATGATTATGTTTTGATGAATACACTACATGCGCCTGATGATTCTCGTTATCTACGAACTTAATGCCTATAAAAACGAGTTGCCATTTATGAACAACGTGCTAAGTTTGAGTTAACCACCGTGAGCGGTGAAATGGATGATCAAATCGTACAACTATTAGAAAAAGTAAGTTTAGAAGAGGTATTAAAACAAGAGTTAAAATACTTACAAGAAAAGCTTTCTAAAGCTGCTAAGCAAAAACAAGAACTTCATGAAAATGTTAAAATGCTTAAGCAAGAATTTAGTGCTAAGGAATCAAAACTTTTGAATGATTTTTCTAATCTAAAACCTTGAAAACAAGCTCGAAAATAAGTTATACGTACAAGGGAATACAATTCGATTTTCACATGATCACGAAGCATGAGTTCTCGCGATAAGCATAGTATCCCCATTATAAAGGAATCCAACCACGAGTATGGTGTCGTTGAAATTTTACAATAATCGTTTTGTGATTTATTATGAAATTAAAACTTTTTGTCGTAAAATAGTGTCGTTGAAATTTTCATGAAAGTGAATATACGGCCTCGAAAAACTAGTCATAAAATGGTGCACGTCGAGTGTTAGGAAACAAACTCAACGGTTTTGGGAAGCTTGTATCATTATCTCAAAGTTTTAGCATTTAAGTTTACATCCTAGAGGTCTCGATCATGGAGATAAATATAGGTTTAGTATGGTACTTGTATCCAAAATATTGTTTAAGGGTGATTTAAAGCAAAGTTTGAGTGACCGTAATTTATTCATTACAACTCCGCTAGACAAACGGTCGGACATTTTGAAAAATATACTTGGCGAACTTACTTTTACTAGAAGACATCACTTTATAAAAAGTTCTACATCAATGTTAAAAACGACCTCCAACATGGTCTATAGTTTTGCCGCAATACTTGTCTATTAGAAATAATATAGTTTTTCTTATATAATAAAATTACGGCAACTTTGTGAAAACGTGTATAATTTAATCGTTACAAGACCGTTTTCTACGTTTTATATGTCCTTAGATTCGTGTCAAAGTATACTAATATATTTTTGATAAGTCGACACTTTTAATAACGCTTAAGCCTCATTTTTGACTCGTAAAGGGTGACATTTTTCATGCTGAAATTTCTGGAATTATTAGTTTTCGTCGTCAAACTTCAAAATTCATAACTTTCGTTATAACTCCGTTTAATCCATTCAAGCGGTCACGTTGCTTTTAAAGTTTATTTTCCAAATATCTAGCCCAAAATATTTTACCAACTGTCGCATTTTCCCAGATTTAAAAACATGGACAGACCGTTAACTAAAGTTGTCGAAATAAGTTTTTTCACGCGCCAAACCTATTCCAACCAATTCAAAACAACTCCGAAGCTATTCTAATCCTACCATACACCTTCTTAGGGTGTCATGGGTTCCTAGGCATCACCACAAGTGATATGTTTCAAGGAGTAATTATAGGATGAAATATATATATAACACTTTATAACAATGAAAAAGTGGTACAAACATCATATGACTTGCATGTTTTCTCAAATATGATGAAATGAATATGAAATATGATCATGAATATGAAAAGCACAAGTTAACTTGATGAGGTTTATGGACAATGGATTTCCTAATCACCCTAGGTTTTTATTGCAAAACCTAAATAAAGAGTGATACTAGTGTGTTAAAACCTTGTCTTGAAAATTTTGTGATTATCTTCTTGATCTCTCCTTGGTTGGCGGTTTGCAAGAGAAGAGATAAAAGAAATGGATTTGATCTTTACACTTTGAAAAAAAAAGACTTGTATGTGTTGATATTTTGTATATAATACATTAAACTTGAGAGATATTTGGCAAGCCAATGACTCACCCTCCCCCTTGGTCGACATGTACATAAAAAAAAAGACTAGTTGCATTTAGTATAATTAAGTGTATTAATGTAGAGTAAATGTGTAGTTAAGTTAAGAATTATTAGTAACTTGTATATATATTTAAGCATTGTGGTGGCGTTAACTAAAAATAAATTTTAACGGGTCAAGATAATATATATTGATGTCATAAAATTATAAAAATACATTTCTTACATGAGTTGAGTGAAATAAATATTTATCGAGTTGAATTGACAAAACCATCGTAATTATTTATACATAACCATTTATATACCAAATAAATTGAAAACATCGGGTAAAATAATAATATAATTTTATAGTCTTAAAATGAGTACAAAAATATATCGGGATAATTTTGAAAGTGTCGGACCAAATATTCAAAATAAATGTTTCTGATAGCGTTTATTTAATAGGAAAATAAACGTTTAATGAAAAAAATGCAAAACCATGCACGAACCGATATGAAATGATGAATATTGAGTTTGAGAAATGACCGGAAATTGAGAATTGTGACACTTTGATAATCTTTCATTTTAATATTTGTGTGTCATCATCTTTGATTTACACTCTTCAAAATATATTAGTTGATGATTTTCTTTCTATGGTGTAGATATACTCACAAACTGTGAAGTACATAAATCCAATTATCTTCCGGCGAAAAAGGAAACCTTCTTTGCTCATGCTCAAGCATGAACCATACATCCTTGATGAACTAAAAGCTCGATGATATAGAACATCGAATCGCTTTCACAAGGAAAATATTGATAGCTACGTTGGCATTCATCGCTTTTGGTAAATCATGTGCTTGAGTGGGTCTTCCTTACGCATGCTAGAGATAAATTGTTAATCTTTTATGGTTTTTGAAACGCCCAAAAAATTTCTTTACACAATGACTATGCTTTATATTAGACTCATACACCATATAAATCTTAACCACAATGCCATAAGCGACACACTAGAAATGCTTTTTAACTGAAACCACAATGCCAAACATATGCTTTAAGGTTGCACAAGGTTTGGTTCCAATGGATCTTGAATGGGGATGGTATTTAGGCAATTTGTAAAGTTCCCATAATGTTCGAGGTAGTTATGCAATTTGCTTCAAAAGGGAAGGTAGGAACTCAATACCAATTTTCCTCTTTTTAGCAAATCAACTTGAAGAATTAGAACTTGACCCGATTTTAAATGCGGTCCTTTTGTGGCTATACATACATTTTCACAAAAGCGCGAAGACTAACGATTGTAGATGTCTCTTCACAATAATTGTAATGGAGAAAATACCAATTCAAATTCAATGGATTCAAAATGATGTTCTTGCATGAATAGGGATTATAAATTTTACCATTTTCATCCAATCAATAGACATTACATTAGCGATGAAGAGAATCGAAGTCTTGCTTCACCATTATAATCTTTCTTTGAATTTTAGATTCAAAGATTTCCAATCTTTACAAAATCCCGAACATAAAAAAAGCGGAACGAGAATAAGAGATTTCGATTCGTTTGTTGATGAGGCGGCACCCGGATTTGAACTAGGGAAAAAGGATTTGCAGTCCCCCGCCTTACCACTCAGCCATGCCGGGGTCGTTTCATTTAGACCGTAAACATGAGTTTCTATTGTGTGTATATCAGTTTCAAACAATAAGGCAAGGATATCTTTCAAAGCGCTCTTCAAACTTGAGGGGTGACTCGAAAAGAAGGTTTTTCATTCTTGGCAACCGAGGAATGTTAAGATTAATCGCTTGATACGGTTCTGGCAGTCTAATATCCGCTCAAAGAAATAATTCTGAATTTCTCCTTTTTTAGTTGCTTAAGATCTACTTCTAACACGTCCAGCTATGTTGGCTGCTTTTACCGTGTTCTACTCATCATAATTTGTATATTATTTATGCTTAATCATAAATGCATAAGATGCTAGGATTTTACAATTGGTGTGTATATGTTAGTGTCTTCATCGATATCCTTGTGCAGTTGCATTAATTCAATGAATTTTGATGACATTTTTCGTAAATGCAAGGGTCTAACTAGAGTTGTTTTTCTTTTCGACTTTATTAATCGGACCCTTGAATTCCTATCATCGCATCGAAGAGCCCTTTAATCCAACTAGGCAATCTTTGAATTGATGGCTACAAAGGCAAAAGCGGATCTTAAGCAACTAAAAGAAGGTAAAAAGAAAAAAGTGATATAACGAGCGCTAAAGAAGAAAAGTGGCTATCATGAGTGTTAAAATGGTGCTTGGAGATGACATAAGGTTGGTAGAGTTACTAGGTTGGTGGAGTTCTTGGTGGGTTGTTGTATTCGATTGGTAAGGGACATAATAAGGGAACAATATCCGGGCCTAAATGGTGTGCTTATTAAGTATAAAGATCGGAGGGTGATTTTGTATATATTAATGGTAGATTGTTTGATGATATTTTTGTTAGTAGAAATTGCGAATCAACCAGACGATCATGTGATAACACTAAAGCGTGATCGAGGGTGGAGAACGTTTAAAGGCCAGGAGTTGATGTCTTCTTGGAGCACCTAGGCGAGTTTTATAAAATCATAGCGTATTCTAATCACCAACAGATGGTATGTACATTCCTTAATGTCCCTCTCCCTCTAATCTTCCAGAGAAAGTTGTAGAGGCAGTTGAAGAGGAGGAAGAACCAGTACCTGAAGTTCGTCAAAAGTGTGGTAAGTGACTTTGTGATGTAAACTGGAAGGAATCTCGAATATTACTGAATTTGTAGTGATTATTAAAAAGTGGTTTTTATGAATGTTGAGTTTGTTTATGGTTTAAGTGGCTTAGTAAAAAAGATGTTCTAACAAAGTTCTTATTAAGGTTATTTTTTATGTTTTAGGTTTCATGTAAACTTACATGCTCACAACCTCATATATAGAAAAAGAAATAAAAAGAATGTATAGATGTATTTGTGAGTGAATTTTAACGTTTAGGAGGTGTTAATGTATATTATATGGCACCCATCAATGACCATTTGTACCTGCTTCATTTACTTTATGCGAACTAAACATCTTTGGTTACTTGAGTTTGTTGTTTAGTTTATTCAAGGTTACATTCCATCACCAACTATTTTTACGTATGATTCTATATGTTAAGGAGTACTCCGTTTGGTTGTAGGTTACAAGTGAACATGAGGTTGAAAGGTTAAATTTCACATCAAGTAGTTATTCACTCATGTGAAAATTAAATGTCGTTCTTATTGGTTTTTCTTATTTGGCATTTACGATTTTACTTATACTTTCGGTTAATTTGTCTAACTTTTACCAACAAAAGTAATCATTTCAATGGTTAACCCTTTTGATTTATTTCTTTCACGCAGGGGTTAATTCTGCATCCACCATTTACACGTGAGGAATTTAGTCCATGGAAATCTTTCTCTAGATAATATTTTCGTGGTGACAACCACACTATAAAGATAGGTGGTCTGCTGGATATCACCAACAAGAATGCAAACCGAGGCACGTGTTTATTTGTTTATTGCCTTGAAATTCTTTGGTTTGATCGACTTATTAATTATGTTTGCATTTAATAGGCGTTCTTGGCAATCGCATGCCTTGGTTCACATTATTCTATTCTATATGTCCAATGGAAGACACCGATTCGTAATCCATTGTCGCAAAAGGACATCAATAGGTTAAATATAGTTGGAACCAATCAAGAAATGTGGGATGTTTTCGAGGTTTGGTAGTTCTTGCACCGTAAAGTTCAACAGACCAACAATGTATGCCACTAAGTAAGTTTACTTTTTGGTTTAACCCATTTGATTTGACTTATATATACTTAATAATAAGAAGGAATAATAAAATTTAATACCAAAGTTAGCGTGCTTATCTCGGACTATTGAATATATAGTTTTTGTGTTTAGTGTATATTATTATTCTACGCCACACATACACATACATATGCTTACACCAATTTTTATATTTGTCTTATCCGATAGTAATAAACAAGATGGTGTATCTACCTGGGATATTGAACATAAGTTTCCTAACCTATTTCGAGTCCTAGCACTGTTAATCACAGAACAACAATCCATTACAAGATTTGAACTAATAGCTATCTAATCTAGAGGCGGTGAAATGGGCAGTTTTCATAACGGGTCAAAATGATAACTTTTTAGTGTGGGTCACCAGCCAACACTTATTATCCTTTTTTCCAAATTAGATAAATGATTTTTGTAGTTGTTCGGTGCGTGATTTGCTTTGTAAATTTGGGTGGAGTGGATTATGATTACATTGCAAAATAATACATATAACATTACGATATAATGATTCCAAACATGTAAATACACTTAGGCGAATTTTGACCCATTAGGCCCATTTATTTTAGTTGAATTTCTGACTTAATCCCATTTTGACTGTTAGAGATGATACATACAACATTTATGCATTTATAATTAAATCATGAAGCTGCTACCTATCTTGAAATTATCTTAAACAAACCTATATCACTAACAAGCTCGCCTAGGTAATACCTTGACGATGTTTATATCCATTTGGTGTTTGTGGCGGTGACCACAGAGAAAGCGGCGAAGGCAATCGGAGCTTTTAGGTCACGGAGAAGACAACCACACTATCAACAACCAAGTAAGTTTCACAAACAAATCCCACAAATGGACACAATTTCTACAATTACAATTCTCACTTCTTAAAACATGCATTATAGTAACGCACTAACTGAATCAACAGTTCAAAATGATGACTTCTTTAAGACAATTCTAATTTTTATTTAATGAATGGAATTAAGCGGGGCCTGAGATAAATTTAGTTGTTCTGATTCATGTATGCCGGGAATGACAGGATATGATCTCCTAAAAAGGTTAAGGTAATCTAGTGTTTTTATTCCTTAGAATTACTTAGAAAGAATCACATTTTACAACACCAATGTCGTATTTCTTTATTTTGTAGCGTTAAGCGTTTCGTAATGTGAATCATCTAGCATAAAGAGATCCCATTGATTGTGGTCTCTTCCGAGAACGCCCCACTGAATAGAGAAGTAATCATCATCAAGACTTATTACACACAAATGCAATGTTAATTTCTAAGCATTTAATTACGATGACATTGATGCTTCTATTCTCTGCTCATGAATAGGTGTTTACAAGAGGAGCTCAAGAGTTCATCCCGAAGCCCTCAAATAGTCCGATATTAAGAAGCTAAGATGTCAAATGCGGTTTTTGCGACCAATAAAGGCGAGTCTTTGCGTTGGAAGATAAAAATAAAAGAGCAGTCACTAAACCGAAGTTGGTTTTAAGGTTCATAGTTACGAACCCACCCCTTTCCCCTACTTGACTCAATATGACAATTATTTAATGAAAGGATATTCGAATATGAAAAGACATAAGTTCTTCGGAAAAAGAAAACTATGTGGTTGATGGTGACTGCTTTAGTCTATTCTTGATTAGGATGCTAATGTGTGTCTACGCATAATATATAATAAGTAATAGGAACATTTGGGTAATATATATTTCATTTTGAGTTCATTAGTCTAATTCGGAGAATTTGTCTTGTATCGCTTGCATGAGAATTTGTGTGCACGACTTTTTTCACCATTTTCTTTATTCAATATGTGGTGCAAACATTAACAGATGGGGCGCCTTCTCCTAACTTGATAGCTACCATTAGAAAGTTGTGTGACACAAAATTAAGGGTAAGGTTTATTTTTTTTTTTTTTATTTTTTTTTTTTAATCATGGTAGAACGGCATATATCATCACACTGATTTGTTTACCTTTTGTCACATAACATGATACGGAGATTCTAATTCCTATATTACCCTTCCTACTAAAGAGGTTTGCTTCTTTGATTTTCTTTTAATGCAAGTGTTGTCCAGTTGATTTTCTTTTAATCCATTTTCTTTTATAATAGATCTCTTGGCAAGGCTTTAAGTGGCAATGTAAAGAAGTATCACTCCGTTGTTTTCTTTGAACAAAAAAACTTATAGTTCTTTGTTTGTCTCTATATCTAATATTCAAAATCATTCTTAGCACGCATCTTCTTCTCTTTAAAGATCTGGGAGGCAATTACAATATTGAGTTGGCTGCTAATGCTCAAATTATCTGATGAGTACAATAGTGACCCGTCCAATTATTTAACGTCCCATTCTGACAACCTTCACCATAACCTTTTTATTGAGTCAAATAAAAGTCATTGCAACAGATTACGCATGAAGTTTCTGAAGTTGGAAAGACTTTAATAGGAAGGGGAAAAGGGCGAGGGTGTTGTGACTACATAATATAACTTAGTGTATAAAGTTTTGTTAGAAATAGTACTTTGATTTAACAAAAAACCATATAGCATCTTTATTTCATTGGAGTGGTTGTCCTTTCCACTCATTTATATAATTCTAACAAAAACTGCAAACCGATAGTAACGCTTGATTAGTACAATTTTGGAGATGTTAATTGATAGATGTTTTCTTAACTTTGTTGAGCAGGAAGGAAATGACAAGTACTTGCACCAAGAAAGAATGTAAGCAGTTTAAAGAATCAACAAAGGCTAAGGAAAGCCTGTGTATGAAGCCCGAGGTCGATATCAACATATAAAAAGAATGTTGCTGAAAGGGAATCTTTACTGGCTGCAAAAGCTAAAAAAACTTCTCCTGTCCCATCAAAGCGTTTGGTTCCTATCTAGGTTTTGGCTAAAGAGGAGAACCGGAAGGATGCAAGAGAGCATGCTATTATCATGCCTTTAAGATATAGGCAGCCTTCGCCTAATGGACGGAAACTGGCATCTCAAAGTACAAGGAGAATGTCGTTGTCGCCATGAAGGAAGTTGTTTGGTGGAGTTAAAGTTTCTCCTGCCACGGACTCTGGTAACAAGAAAAAGATGTATATTAAGGAGGTCGTGCATATGTATCAGTATAACATGTTGAATTGTATATATGGAGGGAAGTAATTATTCACAAGTGGAATCGACAGAGTTGTTTTGAAAGTACAAGTATCTGGATACAATGGAGAACAACTACCACATATTATGATGAAGATGTAATCAAGTTTGTCATTGCAAAACACAATTGATAAGGTATGTATATTACATATATAAATTACAATAACTTTTCTTCAATTGATTTGAATGTTAATCATAAAAATTCCAATGTCTATCGTGAAAAGCGACTTATTTATGACGATCAAAACACTAATTCATAAGTTTAGGGAAATATCTATTAGAGAAGCGGTCTATTTGTGACGATGAAAACACTTCTTCACAAGTTGGAAGTAAACGGAAAAACATGATGGAGAAACAAAATAACCAAGATCATGAAGACTAATGAAGATTGAACCTATTAGACTTGATTTTACGATTACATAGTTTCTTTTTACTTTAAGTTTATTTAAATGGCAAATCACCTAAAATGTAGTTAACTTGCCACTTTTTCCCATTGTATGTAGCATTCTTTTTTTTCTCATTACGTCAATAAACTTCTATCGTTAGTCCTTTGTGTGCAGGTTGCAAAAAACACGCATCGTTAGTCCTTTATGCTAACGATCGTTAATTAATAACTTAAAGAGTAAAGTCCTAAAACATCCCCGTGGTTTGCCCTGGTCTTTGTATACATCCCTAAACTTTTTGGCACAAAATCATCCTCCGTTAGTAAAGTTGGCACAAATACATCCCTCCGTTAGCAAATTCGGTTAATAAGGACTAACGATGCAAATTTTTCTCCGTTATCGCCACGTGTCATCGGTCGGATCGATGATCGGGTCGGGTTGCGGTGGACCAATGAGGTGGTGCCACGTGGCATTGGTAAAATATACCAACTTTTGGCTAGCAAAGATTCGAACTCGGGTCTTTTGTGTGGGGCCGTCTTGCCTAACCGGGCTAAGCGTAGCTTCAATAATATTCCTAAATCAAATATATAACCCAGAAGTTAAGCGCTCTTTTAACATAAGCGTTGATTGGTTTTGGCCTATAAATTTAAAGGTTATATGGGTACATCAAAAATAAATAAATATACCGTCGGACTCGTTTTTCGTGCTCTTTCAATGGTATGCTAGGGAATTTTTCGACTTAGTTTGAACCTCGAAAAATCACGAAAATCATCGCTTTTTCTTTGTTTTACATTTTCGAGGTCCAAAACAAGTCGAAAAAATTCCCAGCTATCCGTCGGAACTGTTTTTAGTGCTCTTTCTAATGGTATGCTCGGGAATTTTTTCGACTTAGTTTGAACCTCGAAAATCGAAAATCATCGTTTTCTTTGTTTTACATTTTCGAGGTCCAAAACAAGTCGAAAAAATTCCCGAGCATCCGTCGGACTCGTTTTTCGTGCTCTTTCTAATGGTATGCTCGTGAATTTTCGACTTAGTTTGAACCTCGAAAATCACGAAATTCATCGTTTTTCTTTGTTTTGCATTTTGAGGTCCGGACCAAGTCGAAAAAATTCCCGAGCATACCATTGAAAGAGCACGAAAAAGGAGTCGACGGTATCTTCGAATTTTTTCGACTTGTTTTGGACCTCAAAATGCAAAACAAAGAAAAACGATGATTCGCGATTTTTCGAGGTTCAAACTAAGTCGAAAAATTCCCGAGCATACCATTGAAAGAAACGAAAAACGAGTCCGACGGTATATTTATTTATTTTGACGCCCATATAACCCTTTAAATCGATAAGCCAAAACTAAATCGAACCTTTATTTAAGAATTGAACTTAAAGTTTGGAAGGGTTATGTATGAATTTAGAAATATATTGAATATCTTGGCCCGATGAAAGCATTGCTCTTCAATCAAACAACGGGGTTGAATCGAGGAGACAAAGTGGTGGTATTTACCAATGCCACGCGTGCATCATCGACGGTCCACGCAACCCGACCACCCATTTCCGACCCGACCCGGCTACTGCCCGACCCGCCCGGGCCCGATGACCGTGGCACCACTCATGTGGTGACACGTGGCGATCAACACGTTGACCGAGGGGACGAATTTGTAAATCTGATTAAGGACTTTGGTTGCAATTTGTTCCTTGCCACAAGGACGATTTACGTTAAATTATGTGAGATAACGGAGATATATTTGCACCGTTAGTCCTCACTAACGATTTTACTAACGAGGGATGTATTTGTGCCAACTTTACTAACGGAGGATGATTTCGCCAAAAAGTTTAGGGATGTATCTGACGCCACGGCAAACCACGAGGATGTTTTAGGACTTTACTCTAACTTAAAATTTGGTTATCTTACGCTAAACTTGGCCGTTGGTCCTTTATAGTAACAATCATTAAAAATAACTTAAATTTTGGTTTCTTACGTTTAGTCCGTTTTTTTCACGTTTTCGTTCGTTTTAACACGCTTTCGTCTGTCTTTTCACGTTTTTCTCCGTTTTTACACATTTTCATTCGTTTTTAACGTTTTCGTCTGTTTTTTCACGTTTTCATATGTTTTTACATGTTTTCATCCGTTTTACACATTTTCGCCGCTTTTGCACATTTTCATTCGCTTTTACGTGTTCGTCCGTTTTACGTTTCTTAGTTTTCACATCTTCATGCTTTTTACACGTTTTCATCGTTTAACACATTTTAAGTCGGTTTATGCACGCTTTCATCCCTTTACGTTTTCGTCGTTCTAACACGTTTTCGTCCGTTTTCACGTTTCATCCATTTGACATGTCTTCATCCGTTTTACACGTTTTCATCCGTTTCCACGTTTTGTCCGTCTTTACGTTTTGGTCCGTTTAACACGCTTTCGCCACGTTTTCATCCGTTTTACGTTTACATCCGTTTTACGTTTTAAATCCGTTTTCACGTTTTCATCCGTTTAACACGTTTAAATCATTTTCACGTTTTGGTCGGTTTAACACGCTTTCGTAAGTTTTCACGTTTTCATCCGTTTTACGTTTACATCTGTTTTGCGTTTTATTTGTTTTGCACGATTTCGTATGTTTTACACAATTTTTCGCTTTAACACATTTTTTCCATTTTCTCGTTTTCCTCCGTTTTACGTTTCATCCGTCTCTACGTTTTTATGCATTTTTTCACGATTTCATCCGTTTTACACAAAATGTGCAAACACGAGCGAAAACATGAAACAATGATGGAAACATGTAAAACGGATGGCGTGAAACAATGGATGGCGTGAAACAGCGGACGGCGTGAAACAACGAACAGCGTGCAAAAAATGAGATGAAACACGTAGAAACGGATGAAAACGTGAAAAAATGGATGAAACGTGAACTGATTTAAAACGTGTTCGCTATCAAAATGTAAAACATACTGGCTACACAAAACGGATGAAAACGTGAAATAATAGATGGCGTGAAAAAACGAGCGAAACCATGTTAAAGCGGATGGCGTGTAAAACTGATGAAACGTGAAAAATAGACGAACCGTGTTAAAGCGGACGAAACCATGTTAAAACGGATGAAAACATGGAAAACGAGCGAAACATGCAAAATGGACGAAATGTAAAATGGATGAAAACGTGTAACGTGAAAAACGAATGAAGCGGGGAAAACAAAAGAAATGTGAAAAAGCAGGCAACATGTAAAACGATAAAACGTGAAAAGCGGAAAGCGTGTTAAAGCGAGCAGCGTGTAAAACGTTTAAACGTGAAAAACGGACGAAACGTAAAAACCAAATTTTAAGTTATTTTTAACGATTGTTACTATAAAGGACCAACGACGCAAGTTTAGCGTAAGAAATTTTAAGTTATTAATTAACGATCGTTAGCATAAAGGACTAACGATGCATGTTTTTGGTAGCAGTACACGCGAAAGGACTAACGATAGAAGTTTATTGATGAATGAGGAAAAAAATCTACATCAATGGGAAAAAGTGCGAGTTAACTACGTTTAAAGTGATTTGCCTTATTTAAATACTAGAATTTTATATTTTAATATTCTAGGTGATTTTTGTTTTATTTGATTTGAGAGGATTAAATTGTTTTTCCATATCTTTTTGGTCCAACTATTTTGAATTTAAAAGATAAATAATCGTTTTGAAAACATGATCAGATAGATTTGTTACCAGGCAGGATGGCGCGAGTAACTCTAAAGTTGAAGAAAAGGTAAAAAAGTGGATCAGTGGTAAATAAATCCAAATACGAGTCATATGATGAGAAATTCTGACTCATATGGATTTTGACGACATACATTATTCTAACGAGCTCACGGGATTTAAACTATTAACAAACCAAAACTTGGTAAAAAAAAACTTTATTGTCAAAAGGTTCTGACGGGTAATATGCAATTAGGGTTGTGTTTATATTTTCACATAATGGATTGTGCTTGACATATGTAATGCTAACTGATTACATAGGACATGTTGAGTTAAATCAAGCTGAAACCAAATATAAGTACCGAGCTTAAGCTCCATTTCTTTTGTGATATAAGCGTGTTCAAAACAACAACATATTAGATGTTTGTTTCTTGATAAAGTACTAAATAATGATCATTTGAAAGATGTATAAACAACAGAAACAAAGACAAAGATAACGACCGATGCGACAACAAATAAAAAATTTAAAAAAAAGAAAAAGAATGATCGTTGCACGCGTAACTTTAATACATTTTCATTATGGAAAAAGCATAAATTGAAATGTCTTTCAAAAACTCGTTATCTCTATCTACTTCACTTATTGTTATAATACATAGCGTTTTCATTTTATTCGCTTATTCTCATACTGTTTTTATCCGTTTTCGTAAATCTTCCATTTTATCCGTTTTCATTTTAATATGTCCGGATAAAATAGATAAAACGGATAAAAACCGTTTAACGTAGTAAATAGAGCATAATGAGTCTTTTCGTAAAATGCGTTATAATTATAGTTTTTTCCTTTCATTATCTACAAGTTTACACACATGCATATAATTCATAATGTTGTAAAAATTATATATGTTGTCTAATTAACCATCCATTCAAACCATACAATTATTTATAATTCTTTAAAAAAAAAAAAAAAAAAAAAAAAAAACAATTGTCTTATAATATTGTTTGACAATTTTTAAAATGTATTTAAGTTAACAAAAACAACAAACAAATAATTATAAATCAATGCTAATTGGGCGGCTTCAACAAGTATATATATATATATATAGTAGCTTACATGCAAGACTCTTATATTATATCTGATCTTTCTGATCTCATTTACACCAATCATAATTTAGTATTATTAATTCTTTTAATTAATTTAAAGGGTAAAATAGTAAAACATATTTTTACTTTATTTTTGTATTTTCTAATTAAAAACGTTTTCTTAAACTCCTTAATTTTGAATTAAAAAAATTATTTTTTTTATTTTTATTTTTTTAATTCTTTTGCATACCTATTGTGCATATATTTTTTGTTGTGCATATGTGTTATTTTTAAATATTGTATACTCATATATTTCTTGCGTTTAATTGTTTTGAGGTTAAACTTATTTTGCTTAAAATGGTAATTGCATATATGTTTTTAGTGTACATTTTTTGATCTTCGATATTTATTACCGATAGCAAAAACATATACATGTAACCTTTAAAATTTAAATAACAAACCAACAACATAAATAGTATACATAAAATTTGATATAAAATGAAATACAATTACAATACAAAAGTATCTTGTCAAAAATAGATGTACACGTCATCAAAAACATGTGTGTACTCCTCCAAGAACATACGTGCACACTTCACTTTCTCATCAAATTCGTTAGAACATACGAGCACCCTTCCAGAACATATGTGCACGCTGCGTTTTCTCATCAAATTCATTAGAACATGTGTGCACGTCTTTCAAAAACATAGATGCACATCTTCAAAAAACATATGTACACGCTGTTTGTGAGCACTTGATCTCGCTTTAACTACACATTGACAAAGTATAACATAAGTTATCAAAACAAACACTCTAATTAACTAGCCCATTAACAAAGAAAGTCTAAAAGCCCGCAAACATACAAGCAATCGATACAGTACATTTTTAATGGTGACCGATTTGTTTATAATTAATGCTTAAAGTTGTAGCTTTAACATCTAAATCCATATCCCAATTAATAATACAAGTTTGCAGTTTAGGCTAAGACTAAGTCAACAATTTCATAGTGGTTCACTTTTGTTTTCAATGCTCATACATAATTACTCCGTATTTTGAAAACCTTCAGTAACAAACTTATCCCACAAATGTCATTTTCTTATTAACAAAAATAATGACTAAACAAATTAAACCACCTAACTATTGCAAATGAATAATTTTTTTTCCAAAGCAAATCAATATTTTCCATTTAGTTTTGGCAAATACAATGTATCAATTAATAGATATTTGATGACGGATCCCACCACTTCCCTTAATGCTTAAATTGATATTTGATGAATAAAACTATGTACTAACCTTTCGGTGATGAAGAAGATCAAGATATGTGTCCCACTTGTTTACTAAAGATCACGCCAACCACACACAAAAAGATCTTTCTGAAAGAGTGATGGGAGACGGAGGCTTTCTGGAGCGTGATAACGGATAATTCTTGGTGGCGGTATTGTTGGTTGTGATGATAGGGTTTAAGAGTTGATAGGAAAAGAGGTGTAGGTTTTGCTTTCTTCGGATCCGAAAAAAAAAAGATCTGCGGTTTATATAAAAGTGGGTTTTCTAGCACTATTTTAGGGATAATATAAAACCTAAATTGCCCTTTCAATTTTAAAATTATTATCCTCATCTTTTGTTAATTACATAAATGACACAATTTATATAAATAGTGGCACTTTTGGTACTTTTAATCTTAACCTTTGATCAAACCAATCTAATGGCCAGATTCGTTTTAAAGATCTTGTAAATCTTGTGTCAATATAGATCTGCGTAGAATATATATATATATATAAATATATATATATATATATATATATATATATATATATATATATATATATATATATATATATATATATATATATATATATATTCAAGCGTTAAATGTGGTGTGGCTTAAAATAAAAACGATAAAGACCACTATAAAACTGACACATGGCATTTAGTACAAAAATGAAAAACTAATTGTAAAGTTACTTGAAAGGGTATAATGGGTATATTACCATACATTATTCTTAGTTAACATTAAAAACAAAAATATTTTCTTTTCATCCAAGATCTAAAAATTCTCTGTATTGTAGATCTCAAAAACGTTGTCATCCAAAAACTAAAAACCAACACCAAATTCATCCATTTGAATTCCAATAAATACTGTGATGATGAAATCTGCCAACGACCTGTCTTTCTTAATCATTTTTTGTTCGCGAGCGTAACAACTTCTTCAGATGTAACCACCGGCAAGCTAACCTACAACCGCCACTGCCGCCTCCTACCGATGCAACACCATTGGCCTTTGACAAATGTTTTGGTGATACTTATGTGATATTTGGGATGTTAATCTCAGATTCGGTGATACATATGTGGAGTTTTAACAAACCCTTACTGCCGTAGGGACCCTCGCCGTGTTTACGTCGGAACCTCGTCGTTTTATGTCGGAATCGTGGGATTAAGGTGGGATTAAATCGTGGTTATGAATGTTATAAATCTTTTAGTTTCTTATTCTTATTTTTACATATAAGCAGGTAGTGTATAAATTAGTGACTTGTGTCAATGATCAAACCATATGGTTCAAAATTTTAGTTGGTATGTTTCAAACATGTGTATGTAAATTGATATCAAAGTTACGATATATGTTGTGGTGTATTAGTTTGTGTAACAATCTGAATATATAATTTGTTGTGTATAACTTTGTAACAATTGGTATGAGCATGTGTATGAGTTGTTTAACACTAAAATGTGAATCTTTGATTTTGAATATCGATGTGGTTGTCGCTACAAAAGGCTGATAAATGGCATGACATACTCGTAGATGTCGATGCATCAATGTTGTTATAAAGGATGGTATATGTATATGGTCGTAGTTTTAAAATATGCATCATTTGGGTCTTTTTTAGTTGGACGTAACAGTTGTAGTAGTATTTGTTGCGAGCCTAGAAACATAGATGACATAAGTGAGTTAATACTAAATTTTCGATTCGGCTAATTTAAAAGTGACACTTGCTCTTTAAAACTATGATCAGGTCTTCACTTCAAAACCATTTTGAGATGGTGTTTTTGGATAGGTTTTTCTATTGTTTGAATATATACATATATGGGTTCATTGTAAATTTGTAACTAATGTGCATTATTAACATCTCCTATTAAGCCTTTCTTTTTTACGTTTTAAATGATTTTACCGTACAATGTCATATATGTTGGGTAAATCTAAGCATACACATGTTGTATAAGTAGTTTTGTAGTGTATCAACGTTGTAAATGCACTCTTATGATGTGTGCTAAGCAATCCGTGTACTCCGCATTATTATGGTAGAAAATTATGTATCATAAACTACTTTGCGTATCAATAATATTTAATTACCCATGTACCAGCAAGTTGGCTAGTTGTTTAGAATGGATAAACTAATTTCTTGTCTTAAAAAGATAAATAGTTTAATAATTAAAAAAGAAAATTAAACATGTACCACGAAAACAAAAACAACAAAAACCATGGCAAAAGTGATATTATGTCATAAAAGAATTAAAAACTGGTGTTTTTGTTTAGTTTAAAATAATAAATAACGTATTGTAATATTTAAAAAAAAAAAAAAACGATTCTTGAAAACCAATGAGAAAAAGGAGGTACGTGAGTTTTAACGGGTTAAACTTACAAATTAAGTTTTCAAACATGCCATCTATTTTAGATTAATTACGAAAATGCCATCCATCATTTAATCTATTGATATCATTGTTAGTACATCTAATCAATTACAGATTGGTTATTGTTTTCTTTAAGTTTCTAGTCATGTACAAAAACGCCGCTTTATATATATATATATATATATATATATATATATATATATATATATATATATATATATATATATATATATATATATATATATATATATATATAAACTTAAACTAATAATTGCGTATATATTTTTCTTAATTTTCATAATTGCATATATATACATTTCTAAACCTTTAATTAGTATGTCATATATAAATAATTATTTAATATAATTTTAAAACATCAATAATCACATTTGTTTTAAAGATACGATGTCCCGAAGTTCAAAATGAATTACATAACAAAAACAGTGTATCAAGATAATGTTAACTTCACAACTCACCTTATCTCATATATAATATCAAATCAAACAACCAAAACAAATGCTTGTAATTCAAAATGGGTCACATTATTGTGAAAATCCACAATACATACACTTTAGTATCTGTTAGTGTGTATTTAGTGAATCAAACACTTTGATCTACAAACGTATGATTGTTGACTTTCATAAGTAGAACAAATAAAATGATCAACAACAAACACTATCAATAACAACACACATTAAATTATGAACTAAATATGTCATTACATACTTAGGGTACTGGCAACCCAAGCGGGGTGGGGTTCGGTTTGGAGCATGCCGAGCGGGGTGGGTATTGCATGCGTTTCGGTTTCATGCGGCATGGAAGGAAGGAGAACCAACCCAAAAACTTCCCGATTCTACATGGCCAAAATTATAGGCGTTAGATTGCATTTAATGGGAAAAAGAGCCGTTTGAAGCTTGCGTATGTGTTTTTTTATATGACTTGTTTGTGACACAGTACCATGGTGCTTACTGTAGGTTTCTTGTAGGGAGTCAAGACTCGACTCTGCTTGAATGTTAGTATCTCTTGTATGTGTATTAGCAATGCTATCTTTCTAGTAAAGACGTAGCAACAGTAAGAAACATACCAATGGCTGAAAAGTGGGAAGACCAAGACCAAGGGGGAAGACCAAGACTACATATGTATGAAGATAAAAAAATAAAAATAAAATAAATAGATGAGGTATGGATTAGGCGTAGTTCTTGGCTAAAAATCTATTATTGGGTATGAGATTAGTATGAGATGAGATGGAAAGATATTATTGGTAGGTGATTAGGCATGAAAAAAAAAGTTTTAGGCGTGATTCTGTACCCTTAAACCAAAATATTAGATACATTGTCATTGATCACTTAATATTACATTGACCATAACCATTAATGTTCCACTAAAGACTACAACCATTAGCAACTAACCCAACTACCCAAAAGATATTTGATCTTCGATACGTCCAAACATGTCAAATAGTAAAGTAAAGATACAACCCAAAACAAACCAACTGATGATGGGATATTTCTGCAACTTGTTTCACGTTTCTTCAACCATATCAAGGAAACCTTCAATATCATTACAACAAAGAAGGGATTATTTCAACTGACATTTGATACATAGGTTGATCAACCTACCCACGAAAGTTACAACTTGAATTCTGTAAAACCACAAACGTGTAAATAAACGAAGACATACATATTTAAAGGGTTGATGTATATTTTCTACTAAACCAAACTTACAAATGTAGGACACCTATAGAAACGCCGAATCATATTCCAATCGGTCCATGATGTCATGATCATAGCTTTTCTATCACAGGTACATATGATGTCATGATCATGGCTTTTCTACCACATGTACATACCACCATTTTGTATTTCTTGTATTTGTATTTTGAGTTTTAAATATGGATAAAAACAAAAGGTTACGTGTGATAATAAAGAGGTAGGGGATCAATGAGGAAGTGTGTTGATTTCATTGGTAGAAAGTTAAACGTCAAACAATGCAAATTAGTGGCAAAATGAGAAATTACGAATGTACCCATTGTGTGTAAGTCATGTGTGAGAGATAACGATAAAATCTAATCTAATGAGGATTAGGGTTTTGGACCGTGAAGGAATGAAAAACAGGACGTTGAAGACTCGGGCGCGCAACACTAGATTTGAGAACTAAATGCGCAATGCTTTAACCATGGGGACCAACAGTGTATTTTACCCTATTATTTAATTGTCAAAAAGAAATTTAAAAAGAACTTTGCTAATGACATCACTAAGGTTGTGGTTAAGAAATGAAATTTTATTAGAGCATAAGTTGTGGTAACTCGAGTTATGGAATAACGCGCATATTCGTCGCATTGTGCATCGAACTTTAATATTTCAACATTATCACAAAGGATGTGATATTGTTAGGATTTAGTAAATCAGGGTATTAAAGTGTCGGTCACCCAGTATATGTATTCGTTAGAGCTCGTAGTCGTAGTTATTTAATGTTAAGTAGTATTTAGTTAAGTAACACCGTGGAGGACGGACGGGTCTTTACCCACCGTATGCCCGATCCACGGCCGTCAGTGGCGTTTATTAAGACTATAAATACTCTACCTCCCAAGGTAGAGGTTGGGCTCATAATAAGATTTTTCTTTCTCACTAAATTTCCCAAACCTCTAACTTTCTCTCTAAAACTCATCTTATACGCCTACTTTATTTATGGTTTGATGTGTATGTGAAATCGAATATGTTACAAATGGTATCAAGAGCCATGGTTAGATCATCTCTTACATATCCTTGGATTTCTAGTGGTTTTAGATGGTTTTGAGTTTGAAAAGTTTAGTGGTTTTGCATCATTTGGTTCATTTCTTGTGTTAAAGTTTGAATTTTGGGTGTACTTTTGTGTTTAGAATCATTGTATGTGCTTGGGTTTTGATTTGGTAAGCTTGAATCACTATGGTTGAGCTTGTTTTGGATTGAAAAGTGTGTTTTAAAGTTTTTCTTGGTAGCGACTTGGCTCTCGGGTGAATTTCATCCTAGCGACTTGCTTGATAAAGATAGCGAGTTGTAGTGAGTTTTAGTAGCGACTTGGTCCTAGCGACTTGTCTTTTGAGACAAGCGACAAACAAGACACTTAGTGGATTCTCCACTCTGGTGTGACTTAGTAAGTAGCGACTTGCTTTCAATTTTGTGACGACTTGTTCTTAAGTTTCTTAGCGACTTGGTGTTAGCGATTTGGACCTTAGCGAGTTGCTATTTAGCGACTTGACGTCTTAGCGATTTGGTGCATAAATTCTTTGTCAAAATTGTAGCGATTTGGAACTTAGCGACTTGTCTTCTAATTACTTTGCAACTTGGTGCTTAGCGACTTGGTTCAAGGATTCTTAGCGACTTGGTTGACTCTTGTGTGTGTCTGGTTTTCTTGATTTAGTAAAATCCGTGAAAGAATCTATTTCGGTTTAATCATTGAGTTATAAAATCCCCATAATCTTTACTCATGTCTACCAACGTACCTACAATCATCTCCACTTTGTTGAGGATGTTCAGCACCGGTTCGGATACTCGTCCACCCATGCTTGATGTAACCGACTACGACTCTTGGGCTCAAAGAATCGATTATCTTGTCTTGGAAAGGAAAATAGGTCAACATTCTCAAATCGATTGATGAAGGACCTTATCGATTGAGACTACAAGAGACTTAATTGATACTGATGCGGATGGAACAATGATCTATGGAATAGACGGACCAAAGACATATGATGAGCTCAATGATAAGGAGAAAAGAGATTTGATCTTGATATCGGGTCTTCTAACATCATACTTCAAGGTCTTCCAAAGGATATCTACAAGCTTATCAATCACAACACGAAGCCAAGGGAGTGTGGGATAATGTCAGATGCTTCTCTCGGTTCTCGAATTAACTATGGAAGGCAGAATCACAACTCTATGATGATTTTGAGCACTTCAAGATGAAACCAGATGAGAGTGTCTATGAGTATTACGTGAGATTCCACAAGCTTGTTAATGATATGAGGAATATCAAAATGACCATGTCAAACATTCAGTTGAACTCAAAATTTGTGAACAACATGAATCCCGAATGGCACAAGTTTGTCACCTCTGTGAAGCTAACCAAAGGTTTGAAGAAGACCAACTATGAACAACTATATGCCTTCCTGCTTCAGAATGAGAGACATGCCATGTTTGAAAAAATGATTCTTAATCGGTTCAAATCAAAGCAGGGAGAAACAAGTTCATCGAATGATTCAACAACATTTTACACCAATGTTGGGATTACAACCAAAGCTTCACAAGTCATACCCACTCGGTAATGGTAATTACAAGCTCATTCCGATCCATCATATAAGCCTCCGGACTCTAACACACTCATGGAAAACTTCATCAACCAACTGTCTCTCATGGTTAGTCAAAACATGAACACTCTCCCACACACCAACAACAACCTCGAGCGACATCTAATCCACACAATCAAGCCCTTTATCGAGATGGGAAGGTTATGGTACAACCCGGTTCAAGAAAGGCGGTATGAACAAGGAAGAGGTGGAGTTGGTAGAAGATATGTAACCGTCGGAATAGGGAAGGAATGGAAATCAAGGACAAGCAAAGTCGATCAAGTGTTACAAGCGTGGTGGTGAGGACATATTGCAAGGCTGCACATCGCCAAAACACCCTCGAATGCGAGTACTTGAGGATAAGATGTTGCTTGTGCAAGCTCGGGATAATGGTGCGACTTTGGATGAAGAGGAGTTGTTGTTTCTTCTTTGAGGAAATGCCAAGACATATGATGCGGATGTGGATGAGCGGCCAATTCGGAGATAGGCCACAATCATCGAATGCCTTTCAAGTCGGCGATTGTGATGCATACGATTCGACATTGATGATGAACCTCTTGCACAAACAATTTTCATGGCTAGCATTTCTCCAATGGTCCCTTCTAAAGTCTCTTCATCACCACAAGCTGGTCCATCCAAACACAAAATCATTTACGGGTATTAAAACTATACGATGATCTTGATGTGCAAAAGATGCATGACAAAGTACAATCAACTGAAACTATTGAGTCGATATTGAAAATATGGGTAATATCAATGTTGTCCCATATGATCAATATGTGAAACAAAGTGAAAGTGAGATTGTACCAAGTGATGCATCTTCCGCGATCAATGATGATTATGTTTTGATGAATACACTACATGTGCCCTCGATGATTCTCATTATCTCGAACTTAATGCCTATAAAAAGCGAGTTGCCATTTATGAACAACGTGCTAAGTTTGAGTTAACCACCGTGGCGTGAAATGGATGATCAAATCGTACAACTATTAGAAAAAGTAAGTTTAGAGAAGAGGTATTAAAACAAGAGTTAAAATACTTACAAGAAAAGCTTTCTAAAGCGCTAAGCAAAACAAGAACTTCATGAAAATGTTAAAATGCTTAAGCAAGAATTGGTGCTAAGGAATCAAAACTTTTGAATGATTTTTCTAATCTAAAACCTTGAAAAACAAGCTCGAAAATAAGTTGTACGTACAAGGAATACAATTGATCGCTTTCATGATCACGAAGCATAGAGTTCTCGTGATAAGCATAGTATCCCCATTATAAAGGAATCCAACCACGAGTATGGTAAGATAGCAAAAGTCATGCTCAAAATGTTATCTATGATGGCAATGAGATTCTTAAACCTAGACAGACACCTAGTTGCATTGAGTGCCGAGGAAGGCAGTAAAATTAGATGATGCATCAAGGAGAAAATGGATAAGAAGCTTAAAGATCCCAAGTGCAAAGAGAATAAGATTATTGTCAAACCCCATGATTACAAAAAGGAAAATTGGATTTCCTTAAACATGTTTAAGCCTCAAACTTTGTTAACACACGAACAAGTGTTCGGAGATAAGCAAAAAGTGAAAATCTTGTTGAAACAAACCCTCCCTTAGGAAAATGCTGCAGCCGATCGTGTATCCTCCAAATACACCAATGCATTTAGTTCCTAGAACTATTGCCACTAAGAACAAGACCTTAATCGGTCAATATGTTATATTTCAATTATTTGTTGACTTTGAGAAAACTTGTAAGAAAAGGATCACACCCAGCGGGATAACGAAGGGAAAGGGTTTGAGCAAACAAAAGAATGTTATTAGCGAGGTTATGCCTTTCTTTAAACAACTAAAAGATCAATTTGAGAGTCTTAAAAGGGATAGATACATATATTAAAGGAATGGAAAAGGAATTTGATGCAATGATAGTTGAGGTTAGTGACTATGAGCGAGCATTAAAATATAATGAGGCCGAGAGAAAGAACTTGCATACCTTAAATGAGAATCGATTTACAATGTATCTCTCAAGATGTGTTCTATCGCCACTAATTGTTCTATTACACGCTTCTCAATTTCATGAATTATCTCGTTGCTTTGAAAGTCTCCCATGATCGTGTCATTGAGCTTAATATCAAAACTCTAAACTAAGTGAGAAAATTGAGCAGGATGATCAAGATAATTTGGTAAAACATTTTCTAAACTAGAAGTTGAACATTTTGATTTACAACTAAAATATCAACATCTCAAAGAAAATGTTAAAACCTCAAACATCAAGATATCCTCGGATGTTCCGAGTTTGATGCGCTTTTGAAATAAACAAACGTGATGAACAGATTCAAGCTCAACGTAACATGATCGAAAGTTGAAAGCCCTAATTTCTCAATTAAAGGGTGAAATGAACAATGTGATTGGCTCCCAAATGCCTCCTCCTTTAGATTCTCGGAATTCTCAAAATTTTCATCTTCAAAACTTGGTTAATGCTTTACAAAGGAAAATGAGAGTTTTCTAGAAGAAAATGAAAAGGTTAAACGTCATTTCAATGAGTTATTTGAGTCAATAAAAGTCACTCGTAACAAAAATAATGAAAAAATAACCGTTGCAAAAGGAAATTGAGAATCAAGAGTCGTAAAAGGGAAAATGCCAATGACAAATGGGGAGAATGGTGCTTCAAAGGTGCATGTCGTAATAAATATGCTTTGTCTGTGAAATATATTCCTCCTCATCTTAGGAATAACAAACTTGCTATTCAAACGTATTTCTCTTACCTTAAGGACAGCCTAGAATGTCTCTGTGAGATTTTAGAAGAGGATAAGTTAGAGAAACCACTTGATAATGCAATTGGCCATGCATGCTTATATGCCAAACGATATCAAGAACTTCTAGAATGCTTAATTACAATATGCCCTAAAACCTTAGGTGAGCAAGTCAATCCCTTGATACCTTGTTCTATGCCTAGTGCCAAGTATACAACTCATTCAATGCCCAATGTTATGAATGTAAACTCTAGTATGCCTTCAAGTAGTTCGTGATCCCAAACCTCTAGTGTTAAGAAAGTGAACTTGATGCGCCTTCAAATAGTTCACATCGGCACATCTAAGCAGAAATGCAAAAGTAGCAAAACCAACTAATGTTCCCATTCCTACAGGAGTAATCGGTGACATTAAAGCGAGCAAGTCAAAGTCTCAAGGCAATACAAGGAATGATAGGACCTTGCAAGCTAAGAATGTGCATTGGAAAGAGTAGATGATCACCCTAGGAACACTATGTTTGAGTTGAATAAAGCGAATCGTGTTGATTCTAGTATTATCTATAAGCGTCTTGTAATTAATTGAATTACGCTACTACTTGCAAAACATGTAATGAATGCTTGATTTACGGTACTAATCATGAATGTGTTGTGAATGGGTTGTCTAATGCTATCAATTGCCCGATTAAAGCTGCGATTTTAAAACTCAAGCTAAGAAGGCTAAAAGGCAAAGGCGAAGAAAATTAGAAAACAGTGGAAACCCACGGAAGAAAATTTAGTAATATAGGTTATCAATGGATACCCACCGCGTAAGGTTAAAGAGTTTTACCCTCAATTTACTAAGACAATGCCTACTAGAAAATAGATGCCTACTGGTAGAACTATTCCTTTAAGAAGTGAACATACTTTGAATAGGTCAAATATGGACACTAGCACTGCATCTATTCCTAATGATTCCATTGCTTCTATTTACGATGTGAGTATTCCAATCATTGTTACTAACCAAGTGGAACCCATTCTTGCATGGGGATCCCAATTATCGATTATCCATTCTTGTCATGTTCAACTGCAGATCATTCAAATCGATTACGTGGTACACGGACTCAGTTTGTTCCAAGCATATATGTGAAGACGGTCACGCTCATGAACCGTGAGTAAATTCATCGGGACCGTTAGATTCGGAACGACCATTTTGGAGCAATTATGGGTTATAATGATTATGTAGTTGGCAAAGTGTAATCTCCGGGGTATATTATGTGGAAGGTCTTGGTTATAATTTGTTCTCTGTTGGTCGATTACGTGATTCCGATCTACAAGTGGCCTTTAGAAAACATACTTGTTTCGTTAGAAAAGCGGATGGTGTGGAATTGTTGAGAGGATCTCGTGGTTCAAATCTATACACCATCTCTATCGAAGACATGATGAAGTCCTCTCCAATGCTTGTTGTCAAAGGCTTGAAAACAAAGTCATGGTTATGGCATCGCGTCTCAATCACTTGAACTTGGCACCATCAATGATCTCTCCGAAAGGACTTAGTTGTAGGTCTACCTAGACTAAAGTATGAAAAGATCATCTTTGTTCAAGATGCCAATTGGGAAAAGCAAGAAATATACCCACAAACCCAAGCCTACAAACTCGATTCTGAAGTTCTTCATACAATTCACATGGACTTATGTGGACCCACGAGAGTCTGAATATCTTTGGGAAGAAATATGTATTAGTTGTGGTTGATGATTACTCTCGATTCACAGGTTAAGTTCTTAAGGACAAAGGATGAAACACGAGATATCATCATCAAACTTATCAAGCAGTGCGAGTTCGACTTAACAAAGCGCCGAATCATCCGAATGACAATGGGCGGGTTTGTTAATAAACAACTTAGTGAGTTTTATGAAAGTGTTGGAACCGGTCATCAAAGAAGTGTTCCACGAACTCCTCAATAGAGCGGTGTAGTTGAAAGACTAAATCGAACTCTTGTGGGCCGCAAGAACAATCTTGATTTACTCAAAGGTTCCAATGTTTCTCCTGGTGAAGCCATTGCCATCGCATGCTACACTCAAAATCGATCCTAATTCACACCGCTCATGGAAAAACTCCATATGAACTTGTTCACAATAGAAAACCTAATTTATCATTCCTTCGTGTGTTTGGTGCATTGTGTTATCCAACTAATGAGGGTCAAGACTTAGGCAAACTTAAAGCTAAAGCGGACATTGGAGTGTTTGTAAGATATGCACCAAACAAAAGGGATACCGAATCTACAACAAAAGAACCCGAAATATCATGGAAACAATTCACGTTACGTTCGATTAGTGACCGGTCCAATGGCTCCGGGACAACCCATTACGGACCCGCATCATCATGTAGTCCCATCGGTTCTACTCTTGTTTACGGCTCGCCACAACTCCTTATGTACCTCCTTGAAGATGACTTGAAGAAACTATTTGATCCAATGTTTGATGAACACTATGAACCAGCTGCTAATGATCATCAATCCCATCATCGAGTCGCTTCTATCCCCGCCAATGAAGCCAATCCTTGGTTTCTATATCATTAAGTCGAGAGCGCTGCTGGCGATCAATCGATCTCAACAACAAACCTTCAATCACCGAGTGTTCATCAAGGAATTGCTTCGATTCACAAGATGAAGTTAATCCCTTTGCTACTCCGAAGATGCTCCATTTGAAAATATATTTGCTCTGATTCATCATCGAATCATCTTCATCAGAGACATCGACTCTTACTTGAGTTCCACAACAACAACCACATGAACACCTTAGAAAATGGACACATGATCACCCATTGGACAACATCATTGGAAACCCTTCTTGTCTGTATCCATCGTAAACAACTTGCTACGATGCCTTATGGTGCTTTTTCAACTCCGTACTCTCTAAGATCGAACCTAAAGATGTTAAAGCTGCGATGAATGAAGGCAATGGTTCAATGCCATGCAAGAAGAAATTCATGAGTTTGATCGATTAGATGTATAGAATTAGTACCTACTCCAGGGCGTGCTATGATCATTGCTCTAAAGTGGATCTTCAAAGTGAAGCTTGATGAGCATGGTGATGTGTTGAAAAATAAGGCTAGGTTAGTGGCTAAAGGATATCGTCAAGAAGAAGGTATTGACTTTGAGGAATCTTTGCTCATGTTGCTCGTGTCGAAGCTATCGTAATCTTCTTGGCTAATCGCGGCTAGTAAGAACATGGTCGTATATCGGATGGATGTGAAAATTGCCTTTCTTAAAGGTGATTTAAAAGAGGTGGTTCGTCGACCAGACGGAGGGTTTTTCGAATCGAGCATCCTACTCATGTCTATCGCTTGAAAAGGCCCTTCTTGTTTGAAGCAAGCTCCAGAGCATGGTATGATCTGTTGTCAAAGTTTCTTCTATCTACTTGGATTCACAAGGGAGCGATTGATCCGACATTGTTCACCGAGAAAGTCGTGCAAACATTTAATTCACGTTCGATTTATGTTGATGATATTATCTTTACCTCGACTAACCCCAATGAATGTGATTGTTTTTTGATGAGTGTGTAAATACTCATCATTTTTATACAAAATAAAGCGCAAAACATCGAAAACACTCGAAACACATCAAAATGATCAAAATATCACAAATCGGTGTTTTATGTGTTTTAAATTCAAAAATATCAAAATCGGATGAAAACATTTCAAATTTACAAAATTTGCGTTTAGTCCCCAAGTTTCATAAATTGTCAAAAATAGTCCACGAGCACGAATTTCAAAAGTATAAATCACCAAAGGTCCTTTTAAAATCAAAAGTTATCAAATTTAGTCCTTTGGTGGAAAATATCAAAAAGTTTGAGAAATTACAAGTTTAGTCCTTGAACTTTCAAAATTGGCGAAATGGCCCGGAAAATTGCAAAATGGCAACATTGGCCCTTATACTTATTGAGATTGTCAATTATGGTCCTTGAAGCAACTTTGCAAGATTGGCGCTTAGGTCCTCAATTTGAAATTACATGAAAGGCCTTGATAATTAAATACTTTAAACCCATTTGGACCCTTATCACAACCTTAGACCCTTTCATAACTTGACCCCTGTCAAAATGCAAATTGGACCCCTTTATAATATCTGGTCAAACTACCGGTCAAACCAATCTCACCTCTTCCCGTTTTCCTCCTTCATATCGCCCACCATACGACCACCAACACACCACCTAGCCTCGCGTATCACCTTCCTGTCCCCCCCCACCTCACCAAACTCCAAGGCATTAAATGCCTCTCCCCATTCACTCAAATCTCTCCCGTTTGGCGCTTAACCATTTTGGCGCCAAAACATTTTGAGCAGTGGAGATCATTTTGAGCAATCCTATGGCTAAATTGTTGGGAAAGATTCAGAGGAGAGATACAAAGGCATTGGATTATAAAAAGGAGCAAAGGGAAGCAAGTGCAAGAGTCTTCTAGTTTTTAATAGTTTTCTTATGTCGTTTTTTATGTAAAAGTGTTATTTGATGTTAAATTTGTAATGTTTTGCTAAAGTGTATTAACTTTAAGTATTTGAATGTATTGAAACGCTTTCAAGTATCAATTTCAGTTTAATGTTATAATCATCTGTTTATGTCCCTTTATTGCAATTTTATAAGACTAAATCTTGTTTAAAAGCTTCAAAAGCTCATTTATCGGTATTACTAAGCGTATACAAGTTTCACAAAGCTTTCATAAGCTTACATTCAAGTTCTCATTCAAATTGACACTTGGTCAACGAAGGTCAAACGGGTCAATATGGCAATGGAATTGATCAAATGGTGAAGCGATGTTGGATATGGGTTTGTTTAGGACTAGTGGGTTGAATTGCATAGGTTAGAGGTTCATTTGGTGTTTGTGCACCATAGTGGCTATTGGACATCTTGTAAGTTGTTTATTTGGTTTATAAGCATAATCATTTCTTGTCTAAACCGATTACCGTCTGGTTCTAGTAGTCTGTAATTAGGTTAATTGAATGTGGTTTGATCATTGATGTAAAATTTGCTCATTGTTTATCTCTTTCAATCTTCACATCGATCAAGTAAAAGGGTGTTTGGCTCATTAGGTTTAATTGCTTTTAAGGGTTGTGCAGTGAGTGACTTCTGCTTGTTCATACTTGTTAGACTCAATTGAGTCTTTATCTGTCTTACTTTTGTGTCTGAACTCCAAAAAAGTCAAAAATCATTTCATTTGAATCCAACAGTTCACTGTTGGATTTTTATAAAAGGCAAATCATCATTTGGTGTTTAGAAATCAATAACAAAGATTGTAATAGCTTTATAACATCATTTAACACCATAATCAGTCATTGAATTGGATTTAAAACTCAAAAAAGTCAAACTGGTGTCTTAATTCAAAAAGTCAAAATATCAAAAATCTTGTTTTGTGCAGACATTGCAGAGTGTGCAGGGGTTTAATAAGGGTTTTAAGGTTTGATTTTGGTTCACAAGTAGTTCTCTTGGTAGTCTTTAAGGCCTCATATCTGTTTTGCCTTAAGCTTTACGGATTAGCTTCCGCATAAGCTCAAAACAGGCACCATTTGCCTGCAGACTCGATTAATCTTGAGTGTTTCTCGATTCGAGCAAGCTTGTGCGAGCTTGTATAAGCTTTGTAAAGGCTGGTCTTTTGGTTAACGATGATCACTTAGGTCTAGTTTTACCCTTGATAATTAGTTTGTAGTTTATAGCTTATTTGGGTGCTTAAAATTGGACTGCAAGTTAGCACCATTTTCTGTTTTTAGCTTATTCTCAAAACACCAAATCTGTTTATCTTGTTAATCGATGGCTGTAGCTTGTTGTTTTAGTTTCAATTTGGTTAAATTAGTATATCGATTATACAGTAATCGGTGGGTTGCTTATTTGGTTCACTTAGCTTATTTAAGAGCTTATTCATAAGCTCAAATCATAAAGATCAATTTTCTCCACATAGCATCTTGTTCTTCCAATTTTCCTAGCTTCTTATCATTATTTTAGAATTTCCACGAAATTTTGATTTTCCTAAATTTGTTTTGCTATTTTTCTTAATTTTAATTAGTTTTTAATACTTTTTAATTAGCATTTAATACAAAAAATCCAGAAAAGGTTCCAAAAAATAATTTTTCAATTTTCTTAGACTTAGATAAATATAAAAAGTAAAAAAAGTAATTTTCTAGATTTTTCATAGTTCATTTGGTAATTTTTAGTAATTTAATTAGTTTTTAAGAGTTTAAAATCCTAGAAAATAGAAAAATAGTCACAAAAATACAAAAATAGTTTTAAAAAGTCTATTTTGATATTTTAGACTTTTCCAAGTGTTAATCTTATTTTTCTAGCCTAATTTCCTATTTTCTTGTAATTTAGGAAATTAATTATTAGTTAAAAATAGTTTTTAATTAGATAATTAGTTTTAAAAATAATTTTCTTTTCTAAATATTTTCTTATATCATTAGGTTTGTAAAAACATCATTTTCATATTTTTAGGGTTAATATTGAATTAGTTTCACTTTTTATTTTGTCGTCGCGTAGATTTTAATTTAAGCGTAAGTTTTAGGTTTTAAACGTTCATCACTTTAAATATAGTGATAGCGTTTATTTAATAGGTTTTATCTTTTAATTTTCTTTAATTTGCATTTAAGGCGTTTTTAATTTGTTTGATATTTACGTAGTCATAATAATCTCAAATTCCTTTATCATTCAAATTTCTCGATCACTAGGCGTTGATTGATCCATTGCATAGCTCATTGGGACATAACGACCGGGAGACTCTATCCTCCTCGATCTTAATTGCATTAGTGCTTGAGCGGTTTTAGTCTTTTAGACTTGTTTGTTTAGCACCGATCAAATTCTATCCTCCTCTCGATCTTAATTGCATTAGTGCTTGAGCGGTTTTAGTCTTTTAGACTTGTTGTTGCTTAGCCCGATCAAATTTTACGGCGCTTGCTTGGGTTTGTCTTTGATTTATCTCCGTTTTAGCAGATTAGTTGTTTGAATCCTCACTCTTTGTTTATATCATCCATTTACGTATATATATATATCCATATTTTCTTCTAAAAATCCAAAAACCCAAAACAAAGAAAAGCGTATAAAACACAAAAATATTTTCTCTTTTGTTTCTATATATGTATCAAAAATAAAAATACAAAAGAATAAATCGTTTTCTCTAATAATTAACAACTTAAAAGATTACCACCGAAAACCAAGGCGTTCACTACCTAGCCGGGTGCGACCATAATAAGTTCGAACTAAAGATATAAAACTTGCCTTTGTGTCCTTGTGATTGGTGTACCTTTTTCAAAGAAGCCATTCACCTTGGATTATTGGTTAAGTTCCTTTGTTGTTTTGCCTCGATTTTGTGTTAATTGATTTTGTTGTGATATCGACGTTTGAACCGAAAACCCATAAAGATTCTTCTCACCCGATTTTTATAAACGTCTTCATAATTCTCATTCTCATGTGAAAGATTTCATAATTCCATTTCTCTCCTTAACTCGAGTTTCCTTAGAGTTAACTCTTGTGTATCTTTTCATCTTCTAGATCTGTAAGCCCATTTCGTGAGCTTGTCAAGATTCCAAGAAGGCGTGTTCGTGAACTTCTGCTCCATCGATCGGATCGAGATCGGACATTCACACTACTTCGCTATCATGGAGGATGAGATTCCTATGTGTGAGCTTCTCCGGGCACCCATCGGCGGGTATGGAGATGCTATCGTTATGCCGACCATCGTGGTGAAAACTTTGAACTCAAGACCGGGTTCTTGAATCTTGTAACTTCAAATCGCTTCTACGGTTTTGAGCGGGATGATCCTCATGCTCATATAAGATGGTTTAACAAGATTGCATCTACCATCAAGTATAAGAATGTCCTTCCGAGGTCATTAAGCTTCTTACATTCCGTTTTCTCTTGAGGGCAAGCCGGTTGGCTTGAAAAACAACCCCTAAATCAATAGAGACATGGGAAGATCGGTGAAGAAATTTGTGAATGAATTCTATCCACCTTCCAAGACCACGAGTCTTAAAATGAAATCATCAAGTTCACTCGAAGTTTGATGAATCCTTGATGAATCGTGGGATCGTTTCAAGGAATTGCCATAAATGTCCTCACCACGGTTTCTCGAGTTGATGCAACTCGATACTTTCTATAATGGAGTTAGTCAATCGATCAAGATTCTCTCAATTCCTCCGCGGGAGGAAATTTCCTAAACAAAGCAAAGAAGCTTTAGCGATAATCGAAAACAAGTCTAAAGTCCGCCTTGCACGAAGCAAGCGGTTGTTTCCCAAGTCGATGTTGGACCTTCTTCTTCTTCGCGCTTGTGAGTCGATCTAGCACCGATGCTAAGATTGATAAACTTACGGAAGCTATCCAAGCTTTGGTTCTTTCCAACCGGAAGAAAGTCTCTTTTCACAAACTTCACCTCTGCTGAAGTTAAGAAAGTGGAAGTCTGTGTTACTGTGGTGGCCCCATGCTTATTATAATCGTATGGCCACCGATGGTAACCCTTTGAAGCCAATCTTGTGGGCGGGATGTCTAATCAAGGAGGCAATCAATATCGTGCTCCTGTGGGCCGAACCACCGTCCTAACCACTACTCGGACCTCCGGTTTCAATCAAAACCAAAACCGTGTCGAATCGAAATAGACCAAACCAAGGTTTTCAAAACCAAGGTCATTTCAATCAAAACAACGGTTTTCAAAATCGAAATCAAAATTTCCAACATCAAGGAAATTTCAATAGAAATCAGTCGGAAATTTCAACCACAGGTATTTTCATGGTAACAATCAAGGGAATTTTGGAATCAAGGCCCTAATCCTAACAATAGAGGCGGAATTTTCTGTGCAAACTCAAGCCATTGTTCCAACTGACCATCATCGATGAGTTGTTGAAACAATTCATGAAATCGAGAGAAATGAATCGGTTGTTGGTCGACCAAATTTCGACATCAAGAAGTCTTTAAATGATCGACCCTCGGGCTCGGTACTCTACCTAGCAACACGATCGCTAATCCGAGGCGATGCAAAGCGATCACAACCCGAAGTGGTGCTTCATATCTTTGGACTGCTTTGTTCCTACTACCTCTTCTTCTTCTTCTCTCCCAAAGGTAGTGGAAAGCGAACCTCCAAAACACAACGGACCTCGACTCCAATGCCCCTCCTCCTGGCATTTAGTCAAGTTACCAAGGAAACAACGGACAAGGTACATTATTCAAGTCCACGAGTACAAGACACGTCCAACCTTGGTAGTCCAACCTCAGTGGTCCGGCAACCCAAGTCAAATCAAGGAGTTGTTTTGAACCTCCTGTAGCTCTGTTGAGAATCAATCCAAATCTTCTCTTCCTTACCCTTCGCGGTTACATGAGCAAAAGCTCCGCGAGAAAGCTAGTCATCGGATGGAAAAATTCTTTGATTTTCCAAGAACTTCACTTTGACATAAGCTTCGCGGATGCCATCATGTTAATGCCAAAGTTTGCATCTACTACGAAACATATCTTTGAGCAACAAAGAAAAGCTATTTGAAATGGCTAAGACTCCTTTGAATGAGAATTGCTCACTGTCTTGTTAAAGCTTCCAGAAGCTAGGAGATCCGGAAAATTTCTTCTTCCTTGTGTTTTTAAGGATGATTGAATGCTTTGCTCTTGCCGATCTTGGTGCAAGCATCAATCGATGCCGTATTCGATGTGGAAGAAACTGTCTCTTAGGAACTTATTCCTACACATGACTCTTGAGCTTGCGGATCGATCTATATCTCGTCCTCTTGGCATCGCCGAGGATGTATTCGTGAAAGTAGGAAAGTTCCACTTCCCACCGACTTTGTGGTCGTTGATTTCGATCTTGATCCTCGAGTTCCCTCATTGTTGGGCGGGGATTTACGAGGACGGGCCGTGCTCTTATCGATGTATTTGAGCAAGAGATCACTCTCCGTGTGGGTAATGAAGTGTTACCTTTAACCTCGATCGGACTTGAGGTACTCCTCAAATGTGATCTTGAATCAATTAATCGAGTCGATTTAATTGACATTGCTTCGAGTACTCTCGAGAGTTTCTTGGTTATCTTCATAATTACGTGGTGGGAATTCCAATTCCACCACATCTTCTCGACTATCATTTCGACTCTTCCCCTCTCACTCCATTTGAGGAGGTGACTTCCTCTGGAAGAGATCGATGAATTCTTGGCTCTTGATGAATCAATTCACTGGAATTGATGGTGTGTATGATTCGAGAGGGGATATTCTTTATCTTGAGCAATTGCTTAATGAAGATCCATTACCTTCACTCCTCCGAAAAGAAATCACGATTGAGGAAATCAAATCGGTGCAATCATCTCTTGAGGAATTTCCCGAGGTTGAACTTAGGACCTACCTCCTCATCTCGAGTATGCATTCTTGGAGGTGATGATAAATTACCGTCATAATTGCTAAAGACTTGGTGAGGAGGAGAAAGCTGCTCTCATAAAGGTCTTGAAGTCACACAAGCAAGCAATTGCTTGGAAACTCTCCGATATTAAGGTATCAACCACGAGTTTTGTACTCACAAAATCTTAATGGAGGATGACTTCAAGCCGGTGATCAAAAGTCGAGAGAAGGGTGAATCCTAAGATTCACGAGGTGATCAAACAAGAGGTTCTCAAACTTCTTGATGCGGTCGATTTACCCGATCTCGATAGTCCTTGGGTTAGCCCAATTCATTGCGTTCCAAAAAGGGTGGCATTCTTGTCGTCACGAATGAAGAAAGCGAGTTGATTCCAACTCGATTGGTTCTGAGTTGGCGTGTGTGTATTGACTATCGAAAGTTAAATGACGCCACCGTAAAGACCATTTTCCTCACCCTTCATGGACCGGATGCTTGAGAGATTAGCGAGGGCAGTACTATTGTTTCCTTGATGGTTTCTCGGGTTACTTCGGATCCCCATTGATCCATTGGATCAAGAGAAAACTACATTCACCGCCCATACGGGACGTTTGCCTCTGACGTATGCCTTTTGGCTTATGTAATGCTCTGCACGTTCCAACGTTGTATGATGGCCATTTTCCACGACATGATCGGAAACTATGGAGGTGTTTATGGATGACTTCTCGGTCATTGGGGACTCATTCAGACTTGTCTCTCCACTTAGACAAAATGCTTAAAAGGTGTGAAGACGCCAATCTATGTCTAAACGGGAGAAGAGCCACTTATGGTCAAAGAGGGCATAGTCCTCGGCCATAAGATTTCTAAGAACGGGATCGAGGTTGATAGAGCAAAAGTTGATGTCATTGCTAAACTACCTCATCCCACTCTTATCAAAGGTATTAGGGTTTTCTAGGTCATGCCGGGTTTTATCGTAGATTTATTCAAGATTTCTCTAAAATCGCTTGACCTATGACCCATCTTCTCGAAAAGATGCTCCTTTCATCTTCTCTCACGAGTGCATCGAGCTTTTGAAACACTTAAGAAAAACTACGGAAGCACCCATTCTAGTTGCCCCGACCGGATTTACCCTTGAGCTTATGTGCGATGCAAGTGATTTTGCAATCGGTAGCGGTCTTGGGACAACGCAAAACCAAGCATTTCGGCCAATCCACTACGCGAGCAAAACTATAGTGAAGCTCGGACTCATTACACCACTACGGAAAAAGAATTATTAGGCATGGTGTATGCGTTGAGAAGTTTCGACCATATCTCATATTGACCAAATGCGTGGTGTATACGGATCACTCGACCTCAAATATCTCTTTGCAAAACAAGATGCAAAGCCGAGATTGCTCGTTGGGTTCTCCTCCACAAGAATTTGATATCATCATTCGTGATAAAAAGGAGCCGAGAACACAGGCTGCGATCATCTCTCCGATTAGAGAACCCTCACCAAAATGTGTTCGAGAAAAAGAAATCAATGAAACATTTCCTCTCGAAACACTCAACGTGGTTTCTTTTCGGAGATTCTTCACCCCATGGTTTCTTGACTTTGCAAATTACCATGCGGGTAACTTTGTGGTGAAAGGGATGTCGTCCCAACGGAAAAATAAATTCTTTAAAGATGTGAAACATTATTTCGGGGCGACCCTACTTGTTTAAGATACATGCGGATCAAGTCATCCGGCGATGTGTATATGGTCGGGAAGCTATTGACATTCTCAAAGCTTGCCATTACGGACCTCTTGGGGACATCATAGCCCAACTACACCGCCAAGAAGGTGTTTGATTCGGGATTCTATTGGCCCACGATCTATAAGGATGCCCATGAATTCGTCAAAACACATGGCGCTTGTCAGCGTCACGGAATATCTCAAAGGAATGAAATGCCGCAAAGCGCCATTCAAGTGTGTGAGATATTTGACATCTGGGCATTGACTTTATGGGGCCGTTTCCTTCTTCTCACGGAAATAAATACATACTCGTGGCCGTTGACTACTTGTCAAAATGGGTTGAAGCTAAAGCTTTACCCACCAACGATGCCCGAGTTGTGGTGAAATTCTTGAAATCTCTCTTTGCTAGGTTTGGAACTCCACGAGCCATCATCGGTGATCGTGAGTGCGCATTTCTGCAATGACCAATTTGCAAGAGTCATGCAAAAGTATGGTGTAACTCACCGTACCTCTCTGCGTATCACCCACAAACAAGTGGGCAAGTGGAAGTTTCTAACAGGGGATTAAAGAATCTTGGAGAGGGCGGTTGGCGAAAACCGTGCCTCTTGGTCGGATAGGTTAGATGGCGCACTGGGCCTTCCGTCTGACCTACAAAACACCATCGGTGCACTCCATCCTGGTGGTGTACGGAAGGCGTGTCATCTTCCGGTTGAGCTCGAGCACAAGGCATCTTGGGCCTTGAGCATGCTAACTTTGATATTCGAGACGGCGGTGATCATCGGAAAGTTCAAATGAATGAATTAAATGAACTCCGTGATCAAGCTTACGAGAACTCTTTGATCTATAAACAAAAGACAAAGAAGATTCATGACTCAAAATCAAGAACCGCGTTTTCAGCGTCGGTGATCGAGTCCTTCTTTTCAACTCAAGGTTGAAGATTTTCTCGGAAAGCTCAAGTCCGTTAGTGCGGTCCATTTACTATCGCTAAGGTTTATCCTTATGGCACCATTGAGTTATCTCAACCCGATGGTCCTAATTTCAAAGTGAATGGTCATCGGTGAAGCATTATTTTGGAGAGACATTCCATCCATGGTTGTCCGGACTTACAAACTTTCCCCATGAACCAATGAATGCGGGGATCGAGTCAAGCTAGCGACTCGGTAATCAAAAACGATAGCATGCCATATGGGTTTTCACCCATATTTACATTTTCACCTCTTTCTACCACCCTAGTGTGGGGGTTGCCACATGTTTCAAAAAAAAAAAAAAAAAAAAAAAAAAAAAAATCTTCTTTCTAAATAATGGCCGTAGTATTTCCTTTCCGTTCTTTGTTTCGGCATAATCCGGTACTTTGAATATTGAGGCAATATTCATTTCTAAGTGTGGGGGATTCTCACGAATTTTATCATGTAATTATACCGCTTAATCCCCGTTTTGGCCAAAATTTTTTTGGAATAAGTGTTCTACACTTTCTCATCCAGTTATCGATCCGCCATGTACGTAAGACAAAGGATTAGCTAATCCGAGAGCAAGCGGCTCTTGGTAAAGATTTCTCAAATCCGTTTATATGGCTTGCAATTTGCCCAAAATTGTATGGTTCTTGACTCCCATCATCCTCAAAAGATAAAGAGTTGGCTAGCCATAAGATTATGGCTTGTGGTAAAGGCGGTGGAAAATCCATAGTTGGTATTCACTCACCAAAGATAATGTTGATAATTTATCTAAGAGTTGGCTAGTCCGTAAAGTGCGGCTTGGTAAAGACAAAATCAAATCCGTTGAAAGTCGGTGGTTTGCTCAAAATCACATGGTTATCGGTGTACCATGGTTCTTACTTGAACTGAAACATTTGGCTACTCCGAGTAATGGCTTTTGGTAAAGAGATTCAAATCCATTATGTTTTCTCAAATCATTGCTAGGGACTAGCAATATCTCGATGTGGGGATTGATGAGTGTGTAAATACTCATCATTTTATACAAAATAAACGCAAAAACATCTCGAAACACTCAAACACATCAAATGATCAAAATATCACAAATCAGTGTTTTATGTGTTTTAAATTCAAAAATATCAAAATCGGATGAAAAACATTTCAAATTTACAAAATTTGCGCTTTAGTCCCCAAGTTTCATAAATTGTCAAAAATAGTCCACGAGCACGAATTTCAAAAGTATAAATCACCAAAGGTCCTTTTAAAATCAAAAGTTATCAAATTTAGTCCTTTGGTGGAAAATATCAAAAGTTTGAGAAATTACAAGTTTAGTCCTTCAACTTTCAAAATTGGCGTAATGGCCCGGAAAATTGCAAAATGGCAACATTGGCCCTTATACTTATTGAGATTGTCAATTATGGTCCCTTGAAGCAACTTTGCAAGATTGGCAGTTTAGGTCCCTCCAATTTCAGAAATTACATGAAAGGCCCTTGATAATTAAATACTTTAAACCCATTTGGACCCTTGTCACAACCTTAGACCCCTTTCATAACTTGTGACCCCCTGTCAAAATGCAAATTGGACCCCCTTTATAATATCTGGTCAAACTACCCAGTCAAACCAATCTCACCCTCTTCCCCGTTTTCCCTCCTTCTTGTCTGCCCACCATACCAGCCACCAACACACCACCTAGCCTCACCATATCACCTTCCTGTCCCCCCCCCCACCTCACCAAACTCCAAAGGCATTAAATGCCTCTCCCACATTTCACTCAAATCTCTCCCATTTGGCGCTTAACCATTTTGGCGCCAAAAACATTTTGAGCAGTGGAGATCATTTTGAGCAATCCTATGGCTAAAATTGTTGGGAAAGATTCGGAGGAGAGATCTGAAAGGCATTGGATTATAAAAAGGAGCAAAGGGAAGCAAGTGCAAGAGTCTTCTAGTTTTTAATAGTTTTCTTATGTCGTTTTTTATGTAAAAGTGTTATTTCAGTGTTAAATTTGTAATGTTTTGCTAAAGTGTATTAACTTTAAGTATTTGAATGTATTGAAACTGCTTTCAAGTATCAATTTCAGTTTAATGTTATAATCATCTGTTTATGTCCACTGTTGCAATTTTATAAGACTAAATCTTGTTTAAAAGCTTCAAAAAGCTCATTTATCAGTATTACTAAGCGTATACAAGTTTCACAAAGCTTTCTATAAGCTTACATTCAAGTTCTCATTCAAATTGACACTTGGTCAACGAAGGTCAAACTGGGTCAATATGGCAATGGAATTGATCAAATGGTGAAGCAGTGTTGGATATGGGTTTGTTTAGGACTAGTGGGTTGAATTGCATAGGTTAGAGGTTCATTTGGTGTTTGTGCAAGCCATAGTGGCTATTGGACATCTTGTAAGTTGTTTATTTGGTTTATAAGCATAATCATTTCTTGTCTAAACCATTACCGTCTGGTTCTAGTAGGCTGTAATTAGGTTAATTGAATGTGGTTTGATCATTGATGTAAAATTTGCTCATTGTTTATCTCTTTCAATCTTCACATCGATCAAGTAAAGGGTGTTTGGCTCATTAGGTTTAATTGCTTTTAAGGGTTGTGCGGTGGTGACTTACGCTTGTTCATACTTGTTAGACTCAATTGAGTCTTTATCATCTTACTTTTGTGTCTGCGAACTCCAAAAAGTCAAAATCATTTCATTTGAATCCAACAGTTCCTTTGTTGGATTTTTATAAAAGGCAAATCATCATTTGGTGTTTAGAAATCAATAACAAAGATTGTAATAGCTTTATAACATCATTTAACACCATAATCGGTCATTGAATTGGATTTAAAACTCAAAAAGTCAAGCGGTGTCTTAATTCAAAAGTCAAAATATCAAAATCTTGTTTTGTGCAGACATTGCAGTGTGCGAGGGGTTTAATAAGGGTTTTAAGGTTTGATTTTTGGTTCACAAGTAGTTCTCTTGGTAGTCTTTAAGGCCTCATATCTGTTTTGCCTTAAGCTTTCGGATTAGCTTCGCATAAGCTCAAAGCAGGCACCATTGCCTGCGGGACTCGATTAATCTTGAGTGTTTTCTCGATTCGAGCAAGCTTGTGCGAGCTTGTATAAGCTTTGTAAAGGCTGGTCTTTTGGTTAACGATGAGTCACTTAGGTCTAGTTTTACCCTCGATAATTAGTTTGTAGTTTATAGCTTATTTGGGTGCTTAAAATTGGACTGCAAGTTAGCACCATTTTCTGTTTTTAGCTTATTCTCAAAACACCAAATCTGTTTATCTTGTTAATCAGTAGCTGTAGCTTGTTGTTTTTAGTTTCAATTTGGTTAAATTAGTATATCGATGTACAGTAATCGGTGGGTTGCTTATTTGGTTCACTTAGCTTATTTAAGAACATTCATAAGCTCAAATCATAGCAGATCCAATTTTCTCCACATAGCATACTGTTCTTCCAATTTTCCTAGCTTCTTATCATTATTTTAGAATTTCCTGAAATTTTCAGATTTTCTAGTGTTTTGCTATTTTCTTAATTTTAATTAGTTTTTAATACTTTTTAATTAGCATTTAATACAAAAATCGAGAAAAGGTTCCAAAAATAATTTTTCAATTTTCTTAGACTTAGATAAATATAAAAAGTAAAAAGTAATTTTCTAGATTTTCATAGTTCATTTGGTAATTTTTAGTAATTTAATTAGTTTTTAAGAGTTTAAAATCCTAGAAAATAGAAAATAGTCACAAAAATACAAAATAGTTTTAAAAGTCTATTTTGATATTTTAGACTTTTCAAGTGTTAATCTTATTTTTCTAGCCTAATTTCCTATTTTCTTGTAATTTAGGAAATTAATTATTAGTTAAAATAGTTTTAATTAGATAATTAGTTTTAAAATAATTTTCTTTTTCTAAATATTTTCTTATATCATTAGGTTTGTAAAAACATCATTTTCATATTTTTAGGGTTAATATTGAATTAGTTTCACTTTTTATTTTGTGCGTCGCGTAGATTTTAATTTAAGCGTAAGTTTTAGGTTTTAAACGTTCATCACTTTAAATATAGTGATAGCGTTTATTTAATAGGTTTTATCTTTTAATTTTCTTTAATTTGCATTTAAAGGCGTTTTTAATTTGTTTGATATTTACGTAGTCATAATAATCTCAAATTCCCTTTATCATTCAAATTTCGATCACTAGGCGTTGATTGATCCATTGCATAGCTCATTTGGGACATAACGACCGGGGAGACACTATCCTCCTCGATCTTAATTGCATTAGTGCTTGAGCGGTTTTAGTCTTTTAGACTTGTTGTTTAGCACCGATCAAATTTCTATCCTCCTCGATCTTAATTGCATTAGTGCTTGGCGGTTTTAGTCTTTAGACTTGATTGTTTAGCACCGATCATTTTCAAAAGAAATGGGTTCCAAATTTCAAATGTCAATGATGGGACAAATGTCATTTTCTTGGGATTACAAATTTCACAAAGACCGGAGGCATTTTATAAATCAATCTAAATATGCAAATGAGATTGATTCCTCCCAACCACCCTCTTTTATTTCTCCGTTCACAAAACCGTAATAGATGATAAAAGGCGACGACAGGAGAAAAATACAAGTTTACCAAGGATTAAAAATATCCTTGGATCGTTTATGTCTGGCGGCGTGATATCACGAATACAACGATGTGTGATAAAATGATATGATCAGAATGTACAAAAATAGGAATCGATTGACTAACACTAAGAATGTGAATATTAATAGCTACATCGCCTATGTCGTTAAAAGCGTCTGATCGAAACCTAAAAACACAAAAGATATACAAGCGTCGTTACTAAAGCGTAAACGTTTAAAAACAAAACGATTATAACTATAATAGAGATTTACAAGTCTAAGCGACTTAAATGCAAATTAAATAAGATTAAAATATCTAACTATAATTTACAAATATATACAAAAGTTAAGAAAACTAAAAACTAAAACAAATGTGTATACATAATAATTACATAAATGTAACAAAAATAAAATAAGAAAAGGATTATAGTTATAATCTTAGGAAATATAAAAATATCAAAATTTTGAAGTCATTTTAATTCTATTTTTACAATTGTTTACCGATTAAAATCTAAAAAAAACTTACGTTCTTGAAATTTTACGTAAGCGTACAAAATAAAAACGTGAATTCAGGTCAATACAACTCCACAAATGTGAAAATTATATTTTAGAATCCTAAAAGATAAGAAAATTATTAGAAAATAAAATAAATTTTACATTATTAAATTAATTAATATAAATTAAAATGAATTAAATGTATTAAAAATGAATTAAATAATAAGAAAATCTAAAATTAACTTAAATAAATGAAATAAAGAATTTGAAAAATATAAAATATAATAAAATGAATTTAGAAACTGAAAATGTATTTTTACATAATTATTCTATTTATTATTAATTATAAACTATTTAAAATACACTTAAATACTAGAAAATATAAAATAAAGCTGGAAAAATAAAATTAAAACTTAGAAAATCTAAAATATTATAAAACTAATTTTAAAACAGAAAATATATTTATTATACAATTATACTAATTATTAATAATTATTAACTATTAAAAGGTATTAAAAACTAATATTATGTATTAAAAATACTAAACAGTAAAAGAAAAATCTCAAACTTTTTACAAAATTCTACAATAAATATAAGAACTGAAGAAAAATATAAAAATGGAGGCTTATGTGCAAAAATAAGCTAATGGGCAAAAGCTCCAAATGGAAGCTTTTACTTAAGCTTGAAAAGGAATTCTTTTTGGCTTTTCTGTTTTCTGAAATAACTAAGCACTGATAATATACAAGTTTAATGAAAATGGAACTTTACAAACCAAGAAATAAGCTTATGAGTCCAATAGTTAAGCTTTTGGCTTGTTGTTGGACTTTAAGCTCATAATAAGCTCTAAATAAGCTATCTGAGATAAAACAAAAGGCAAAAGTATATATGTACAAGTATAAAAGGTGAGAATATACAACAATAAGCACGGAGAAAGGCTTATAAGTACAAGCTTATGGTTTAGACAGTTGAGCTTTTGACATTTCAACTTGGATGGAATAGAGGCTTACAGAACACATAATAAGCTCCATACTTAAAAAGTGATGATGAAATATGAATGTACAAGTAATATGTACATATATGAACAAGCTTATGCCTTTGGAATTCACCTATAAGCTATTAATAAGCTAATAAGCAAATCCAAATAACCACAAATCCAAACAGCCCTGCATATCCTTTTGAATGACAAATCAAGCTAAGAGTTTAAGCTTAAAAAGGCAAAATAGGAATTGGGGTAGCAAGTTGAAATGGTTGGCTTTCCAAAAGCCAAAGCTCATCAAGTGGGACCATCGATAAGCTTTTGAGAGGCTTATGAAAAACCTCCCAAATCATCGAATGAAATGGGACAAAACAAAAGCGATTCTGACCACTTATAAATAAGCTACAATGTTGAAATTAAGCCTTGGACTTTGTTTCTTGGTGGATAAGCTCCAAAGGAACCAATTCACACAAGCTAAGTCCAAGCGATAAGCTTTTATTAGCTTGTGGAAGCGATGTAATACCACCGAATTGCTCGGTGGTATGTTGTGAGTGAGCAAACACAAGCTCTACATGACTTATCAAATAAGCTCTAATAAGCTCAACTCAAATTGATACCTTGAGATGGGTACCTTGTCTTTGTGAAAAGCCAAGGGTCACATACTCAAGCTCAATGAGAGCTTATCAAAACTTATTTAACAAGCCCCAGCTCAACTGTTTGCTTCGGTTGAGTGGTCTAAATCAGGACAAAATAGATGGTTAAATTAAGCTAAGCAAATAAGCTAATAAGAAAAACAAGCTTACACATAATAACAAGGCCACAAAGGCAACACATAGAAGCCAAATTCACAAGCTAGGGTCAACTTCACAGCTTTTGCAAGCTTGTGAACTTGACACCTAATCTGTGGTGCAGGCATCATTTGTGAGCAGTACCTAAAATAAGACTAAAAATAAGCTACTAAAAAGGCGAGAAATGACAAACTATTATTTTGTAATTTTCTTTAGCAACCAAACTAGAATAACCTAAGAGATTTTAAGCTAAAACACGAGATTAAACACATAGTAAAAGATCTATTATAATCAAAACGACCCAAATGAAAAATATGACTTTTACAAAAAGCGAAAAGTTGACTAAAGTGAATTTATAAGTTAATTCTTGACACAATATGTTAAATTAAGATTAAGGAACATGAAATTAACAAAGCTTAACAACATTTAAACACATAAATGGAATTTGGACATATGAATTGCAATGACACAAAATTAAGGCAGTTAAAAAGTAATTTGACTAAACACCGAACAAAGCTTAGTTATAACTATTGAGCGAGTTCATAAACAACTAATGATACATAATAAAACAAGAACAACATCATAAACACCAAGTACCACGAGATAAAGCGGTAACAAATCGGTGAACAAAGATCTTGACTTGAGAATGATCATGACGCCAAAGACATTATCATTGAACCTAAAGGGTGTCAAACCCTCTAATAACCCAAGGATCATGCGGTGGCGAGAATGATCACCTCAAACATTCTCAATATTCTTAATCAAAGCAAACTCAAACAGGTCCCTTATTCACCACTTGTCACATGATTCTTAAGGTTTCATTGAATAAGCATTCGAACTGATTCCAAACTCTATATTAACATATAACAAGGACAAATGAGCATAAAACAACAAATATAACAACAATACACATGAATCACTAATCATTCATTAATCTGATTGAAAAATGAAATCTTAGCAACTTTACAAACCGATACATACACATGCAAATTTAAGACTTAAAACACCTAACAACAACAAATAAGCATGAAGATACGAAATCACAACATATAATAAATAAAACGATAAATTGCAAAATTTAGGAAAATGCTTACAAATGAGAAATGGATTGAGACATAGAACAAATGGACAAGGTTACACCTATTAGCTTCCCAATAAGCTCCTAATACCCATAGCACTCCATATTCAACCTCGCTTCATCATCTTCTTCATTATCTCAACATTTTTGATTATTCAATGATTTTCTTGATTTTTCTAGTACTTTTGAATTTAAAAGACTATGGTGAATTAATGGTTCTAAAAGCTTAACAAGCCTTGTCGGGGCTTATATAGCTTATAGAGCCCATCAAACAACCAATTAACATGGCGATAAACATGAAAAGTAAAGGAAATAAGTAAAAACATGAAACGAAATTAACTTGACATTAAAGCTGAATTTGAAAGGTTTCATTACACTATTTTAAAGAAAAGTACAACATTAAAAAGCTTAAAATGACATTTAAACTAAGAAAGCAATAAAAATTATGACTACGTGACTAAGGCTTAAGGCCAAAGTGCCTTCTCTCTGTCTTCTCTTTTCTTTTTATATCCAATCTCTCTTCCTTTTGACTTCTGAGCTAATCCCACCTTTTTCCTTAGCCATTGGATGAGGAAATATGATCTTGGCCATTGAATGGTTTTTTTGGCGGGAAATGAGTTTTTGACAGGTGGAGGGGTAGAGTGTGAAGAGGGAATGCAATTAATGGTTTTTGTTTTGTGTTGAGGAGGAGGGAACAAAGATGTTGAAAGAGTGAGTGGGGATGGGAGGTTGGTATTTGCGAGAGAAGCAGTGGGAAGAGAAGAAAAAGGCGCAAGGGGTTGTTTGGTAGGGTTGGTTTAACTCGTTGACCGGGGTTGGATAGTGGACCGGGTATGGATTGGGCTTTTAATATAGTAAGGATCCGTTTGGTTAAGTATTAACAACAAGGACCACAAGTGCAAATTTCCCAAACCTCGAGGATGAAAGTATCAACTATTCCAAACTTTCACAAGGACTAAACTTGCCATACTTGAATAGAACAAGGATCCTTTTGCATAAAATCCATTTTAAACTTAAAGGACCTTAATTGTCATTTTGGATTTTGAGGACTAAAGTGTAATTTCCCAAAAGTTATCAAATTGTTCCATTTGTTAAATCATGCATAGTACAAGGGTATTATTTGTAAAATTCCAAGTTTAGAATACCAGGGACCATTTTGCCAATTTTGTAACTTGAGGGTAAAATTGCCATTTTGTGTAACTCGAGGGTAAAAACGACAATTGTTGTGAAATTGATCAATTTTCACTTGTTTTCAATCTTTTGTACTGAATCACATAAAAACACATTTAAATGATATTTGTAACATTTTGTGAGTCATTTGTGTGTTTTGGTCGCTTTATGAGTTTAAGCGATTATAAAATATATGTGTATTTAGACACATATCAAATCCCCTGAACTATTGCTAGTCCCTAGCAATCTTTTGAAACTTTAATGGATTTGAAAACTCTTTACCAAAAGCCATCACTTGGAGTAGCCAAATGTTTGATTCAAGTAAGAACCTTGGTACTGATAACCAAATGATTTTGAGCAAATCATAAGTCAGAACGGATTTGATTCGTCTTTACCGAGCCGTACCCATACGGACTAGCCAACTCTTAGATAAATTATCGGTATTATCTTTGGTGAGTGAATACCAATTATGGATTTTCCACGCCTTTACCACAAGCCATAACCTTGCGGGCTAGCCAACTCTTCACTTTTTAGGATATGGTGAGTTGAAAACCATACAATTTTGGGCAAATTGCAAGCCATTAACGGTTTGAGAAATCTTTACCAAGAGCCGTTTGCTCTGGATTAGCCAATCCTTTGTTTATCAAACATGGTGGATGATTACCATTTGTTGTGTTTAGTACATAGTACTTCCACTAAAAAATTTTAAAAATTGGCCATTTTGGGGAAAAAGGGACTAAAAGGGCACATATATGATCAAATTAGCGAATTTCCCCATATAGAAATGAATATTGTCCTCAATATTCAAAGTATGGAAACACAACAATTATTTTATTTTTAATATTTACAATTTTCAAAGTTTTATATATACAACGGTGGGTTATTACCCCAGCACTTAGGTGGTAGAAAGGAAAAAGGCGAAATATGGGTGAAAACCCATATAGTGTGGCTTGTTTTTGATAACCAAGTCACTAGCTTGACTTGACCCCGAATTAAATGGTTCATGGGAAGCGGGTGGGATTGCCACTCAAAGATTGGTGAGAAATTGGAGTGGGATTGCCACTCACGAATTATGAAATTCATCACTTAAGATGAGTCTAAGAATCTTAGAAAGAAACTCGAGAAAAGCGAGAAGAATCTTTTTAATTTTGATTTTATAAAAGAAGTGGAAAATATTTTGTATTTTTAAGGTTTATATATATATGTACAAAAGAAATTCCTAACAACCGCCCTCGAAAGGAATCGGGTCAGACAGAGCTCGACATCAGTAAGCGACCAACAACCAAATGTTATGGCGGGGACTTATCAAGCGGGCAAGTTGTGTGCAAAGGAAAAATGTTTTGTATTTTATATTGTTTTGAAATCGAAATATATTATATATAATATATACAAGGATAGATATAAAACACAAATGCGTTCTGTGACACACTCCCGGCGTGGCGCAAAATTTGATTCCTCCCGAACCACCCTCTTTTATTTCTCCGTTCACAAAACCGTAACGGATGATAAAAGGCGACGACTCGGGAGAAAATGCAAGTTTACCAAGGATTAAAAATATCCTTGGATCGTTTATGTCTGGCGGCGTGATATCCACGAATACAACGATGTGTGATAAAATGATATGATCAAGAATGTACAAAAATAGGAATCGATTGACTAACACTAAGAATGTGAATATTAATAGCTCATCACGGTATGTCGTTAAAAGCGTCAATCGAAACCTAAAACACAAAGATATACAAGCGTGCGTTACTAAAGCGTAAGCGTTTAAAACAAAACGATTATAACTATAATAGAGATTTACAAGTCTAAGCGACTTAAATGCAAATTAAATAAGATTAAAATATCTAACTATAATTTACAAATATATACAAAAGTTAAGAAAACTAAAACTAAAACAAATGTGTATACATAATAATTACATAAATGTAACAAAATAAAATAAGAAAAGGATTATAGTTATAATCTTAGGAAATATAAAAATATCAAAATTTTGAAGTCATTTTAATTCTATTTTACAATTGTTTACCGATTAAAATCTAAAAAAACTTACGTTCTTGAAATTTTACGTAAGCGTACAAAATAAAAGCGTGAATTCAGGTCCAATACAACTCCCACAAATGTGAAAATTATATTTTAGAATCCTAAAAGATAAGAAAATTATTAGAAAATAAAAATAAAATTTTACATTATTAAATTAATTAATATAAATTAAAAATGAATTAAATGTATTAAAATGAATTAAATAATAAGAAAATCTAAAATTAACTTAAATAAATGAAATAAAGAATTTGAAAAATCTAAAATATAATAAAATGAATTTAGAAACTGAAAATGTATTTTTTTACATAATTATTCTATTTATTATTAATTATAAACTATTTAAAATACACTTAAATACTAGAAAATATAAAATAAAACTGGAAAAATAAAATTAAAACTTAGAAAAATCTAAAATATTATAAAACTAATTTTAAAACAGAAAATATATTTATTATACAATTATACTAATTATTAATAATTATTAACTATTAAAAGGTATTAAAAACTAATATTATGTATTAAAAATACTAAGCAATAAAGAAAAATCTCAAACTTTTACAAAATTCTACAATAAATATAAGAACTGAAGAAAAATATAAAATGGAGCTTATGTGCAAAAATAAGCTAATGGGCAAAAGCTCAAATGGAAGCTTTTACTTAAGCGAAAGGAATTCTTTTGGCTTTACATTTTACGAAATAACTAAGCGATAATATACAAGTTTAATGAAAATGGAACTTTACAAACCAAGAAATAAGCAAGAAATAAACATATGAGTCCAATAGTTAAGCTTTTGGCTTGTTGTTGGACTTTAAGCTCATAATAAGCTCTAAATAAGCTATCTGGATAAAACAAAAGGCAAAAGTATATATGTACAAGTATAAAAGGTGAGAATATACAACAATAAGCACAGAGAAAGGCTTATAAGTACAAGCTTATGGTTTAGAGCAGTTGAGCTTTTGGCATTTCGACTTGGATGGAATGGAGGCTTCTAAGAACACATAATAAGCTCCATACTTAAAAGTGATGATGAAATATGAATGTACAAGTAATATGTACATATATGAACAAGCTTATGCCTGGAATTCACCTATAAGCTATTAATAAGCTAATAAGCAAATCCAATAACCACAAATCAAGCGACCACTGCATATCCTTTTGAATGACAAATCAAGCTAAGAGTTTAAGCTTAAAAAGGCAAAATAGGAATTGGGGTAGCAAGTTGAGCTGGTTGGCTTTCCAAAAAGCCAAAGCTCATCAAGTGGGACCCACTGATAAGCTTTTGAGAGGCTTATGAAAAACCTCCCAAATCACTGAATGAAATGGGACAAAACAAAAAGCAGTTGCAGCCCTTATAAATAAGCTACAATGTTGAAATTAAGCACTGGACTTTGTTTACTGGTGGATAAGCTCCAAAAGGAACCAATTCACACAAGCTAAGTCCAAGCGATAAGCTTTTATTAGCTTGTGGAAACAATGTAATACCACCGAATTGCTCGGTGGTATGTTGTGAGTGAGCAAACACAAGCTCTACATGACTTATCAAATAAGCTCTAATAAGCTCAACTCAAATTGATACCTTGAGATGGGTACCTTGTCTTTGTGAAAAGCCAAGGGTCACATACTCAAGCTCAATGAGGAGCTTATCAAAACTTATTTAACAAGCCCCACTCAACTGTTTGCTTGGTTGAGTGGTCTAAATCAGGACAAAATAGATGGTTAAATTAAGCTAAGCAAATAAGCTAATAAGAAAAACAAGCTTACACATAATAACAAGGCCACAAAGGCAACACATAGAAGCCAAATTCACAAGCTAGGGTCAACTTCACAAGCTTTTGAAAGCTTGTGAACTTGACACCTAATCTGTGGTGCAGGGCATCATTTGTGAACAGTACCTAAAATAAGACTAAAAATAAGCTACTAAAAAGCTGAGAAATGACAAACTATTATTTTTGTAATTTTCTTTAGCAACCAAACTAGAATAACCTAAGAGATTTTAAGCTAAAACACAGTATTAAACACATAGTAAAAGATCTATTATAATCAAAACGACCCAAATGAAAATATTGACTTTTACAAAAGCGAAAAGTTGACTAAAGTGAATTTATAAGTTAATTCTTGACACAATATGTTAAATTAAGATTAAGGAACATGAAATTAACAAAGCTTAACAACATTTAAACACATAAATGGAATTTGGACATATGAATTACAATGACACAAAATTAAGGCAGTTAAAAAGTAATTTGACTAAACAACGAACAAAGCTTAGTTATAACTATTGAGCGAGTTCATAAACAACTAATGATACATAATAAAACAAGAACAACATCATAAACACCAAGTACCACAGATAAGACGATAACAAATCGGTGAACAAAGATCTTGACTTGAGAATGATCATGAGCGCCAAAGACATTATCATTGAACCTAAAGGGTGTCAAACCTCTAATAACCCAAGGATCATGCGGTGGCGGGAATGATCACCTCAAACATTCTCAATATTCTTAATCAAAGCAAACTCAAAGCAGGTCCCTTATTCACCACTTGTCACATGATTCTTAAGGTTTCATTGAATAAGCATTCGAACTGATTCCAAACTCTATATTAACATATAACAAGGACAAATGAGCATAAAACAACAAATATAACAACAATACACATGAATCACTAATCATTCATTAATCTGATGAAAAATGAAATCTTAGCAACTTTACAAACTGATACATACACATGCAAATTTAAGACTTAAAACACCTAACAACAACAAATAAGCATGAAGATCTGAAATCACAACATATAATAAATAAAACGATAAATTGCAAAAATTTAGGAAAATGCTTACAAATGAGAAATGGATTGAGACATAGAACAAATGGACAAGGTTACACCTATTAGCTTCCCAATAAGCTCCTAATACCCATAGCACTCAGTTCAACCTGCTTCATCATCTTCTTCATTATCTCAACATTTTTGATTATTCAATGATTTTCTTGATTTTTCTAGTACTTTTGAATTTAAAAGACTATGACTGAATTAATGGTTCTAAAAGCTTAACAAGCCTTGTCAGGGGCTTATATAGCTTATAGAGCCCATCAAACAACCAATTAACATGAAACTGATAAACATGAAAAGTAAAGGAAATAAGTAAAAACATGAAACTGAAATTAACTTGACATTAAATTGAATTTGAAAGGTTTCATTACACTATTTTAAAGAAAAGTACAACATTAAAAAGCTTAAAATGACATTTAAACTAAGAAAGCAATAAAAATTATGACTACGTGACTAAGGCTTAAGGCCAAAGTGCCTTCTCTCTGTCTTCTCTTTTCTTTTTATATCCAATCTCTCTTCCTTTTGACTTCTGAGCTAATCCGACCTTTTTCCTTAGCCATTGGATGAGGAAATATGATCTTGGCCATTGAATGGTTTTTTTGGCGGGAAATGAGTTTTTGACAGGTGGAGGGTAGAGTGTGAAGAGAATGCAATTAATGGTTTTGTTTTGTGTTGAGGAGGAGGAACAAAGATGTTGAAAAGAGTGAGGGGGGATGGGAGGTTGGTATTTGCGAGAAAGCAGTGGGAAGAGAAGAAAAAGCGCGCAAGGGGTTGTTGGTAGGGTTGGTTTAACTCGTTGACCGGGGTTGGATTGTGGACCGGGTATGGATTGGGTGTTGGGCTTGGATTGGGCTTTTAATATAGTAAGGATCCGTTTGGTTAAGTATTAACAACAAGGACCACAAGTGCAAATTTCCCAAACCTCAAGGACTGAAAGTATCAACTATTCCAAACTTTCACAAGGACTAAACTTGCCATACTTGAATAGAACAAGGATCCTTTTTGCATAAAATCCATTTTTAAACTTAAAAGGACCTTAATTGTCATTTTTGGATTTTTGAGGGACTAAAAGTGTAATTTCCCAAAAGTTATCAAATTGTTCCATTTGTTAAATCATGCATAGTACAAGGGTATTATTTGTAAAATTCCAAGTTTAGAATACCCAGGGACCATTTTTGCCAATTTTGTAACTTGAGGGGTAAAAATTGCCATTTTGTGTAACTCAGAGAACTGAAAACGACAATTGTTGTGAAATTGATCAATTTTCACTTGTTTTTCAATCTTTTGTACCTGAATCACATAAAAACACATTTAAATGATATTTGTAACATTTTGTGAGTCATTTGTGTGTTTTTGGTCGCTTTGTGGGTTTAAACAGTATAAAATATATGTGTATTTAGACACATATCAGAGATCTTAAAGAAATTTGGATTTGTTTCATGTGTCACCGTTGACACTCCCATGATTGAGCGTACCAAGCTGGATGAGGACCACTCAGGGATCATGGTAGATCAAGCGAAATATCGTAGTATGATTGGATCCTAATGTACCTCACGGCTAGTAGACCGGACATCTTGTTCGTTGTGTGCATGTGTGCTAGATATCGGGCTAAGCCTACTAAAAGCACCTTGAAGTGCATTAAGCAGGTCTTCGGTATCTCAGGAACCATCAATATGGGACTATGGTGCAGAAGGACACCGGTATGTCACTAACGACTATCGAGATCTTGATCATGCGGGATGTCAAGTTACACGTCGAATCGTCGGGAGGTGCTCAATTTTTGGTGATAAGCTTGTGAGTTGGTCTTCAAAGAAGCAAATGAGTACTTCTATTTCCTCTACGGAGGTGAATACATAACCATGTCATCTTGTTGTGCTCAAATCCTTTGGATGAGATCGATTATCGACTATGGCTTTTAATTCAACAAAATCCTCTGTCTTGTGATAATAAAAGTGCTATTGCTCTCTCATGCAACAACGTTCAACATTCAAGAGCAAAGCACATCGATATTCGACATCATTTCATCAGAGAACTAGTAGAAAGCGGTGTGGTGGAACTCTATTTTGTGAAGTCGAATACCGGTTAGCGAGACATCTTCACCAGCTCTTCCAAGAGAACGTTTGAGTTTATTCTTCCACGACTTGGCGAAAAGCCTTCAACGAAACACTCAAGCGTCTTGGGGAGGAAGGCGAGGGTAAAGGTCTTTCTTCATCCATCTCTTGTAAATATTTATTACGAAAAACAAAATACAAAATTTTAAAACCAACAAAAGCAAAGAAAAATTATAAAACTTTCAAAATCCATAAAATTTGAAAAATTCGAAAAATCTCAAAAAAAAAATTGTCTTTTGTCATGTTTCTTCTTGATTCGATTAATATCTCGGTCTTTGTCTTTGTCGGTCAAAAGAGTGACACAGTCTTTAGATGTTGGTCGAATGTACATATTCGTTTAAAAATCATTAAAAACAAATAAATATATATATATATATATATATATATATATATATATATATATATATATATATATATATATATATATATATATATATTGAGAAAGTGAAACAATGGTTTATTGTCATTTCGAGCGATAACTCGCTTTTCAAAGAAAGAACGAGCCATGCTTTATCTTGCTTTTCAAATCTCATGCTACGATTCTAAAATAAATGTTTGTCATTAACAAGACAAATGTTTCCTTTCAAATATTTTTCCTTCTAATGATTCTTACGAAAATATTAGTCATCTAATGAAAGCATAATTGTTTTGAAAACATTCGGACTCTATTTTGAAAATCATCGAGCTTTCGGATGTCAAAATCTCATTCCTTCAATCAACAACTTTCGTCATTGATTGAGGGGAGAATGATTTTCAATTAAATCAAAGTGTATTTTCAATCAATTGGCACGTAAATGAGCAAGGTCTACTCTAAATGTTTTACAATAAGTTTATACAATTGGTACAAGACCTTGATTACTATAATGTTTTCTAAAAGATACTCGAAGCATGTTTAATCTTTGGAGTCTTATGCTTGAAACTTGATCCTTATCGGCTAAATGTTATCATAAGAAAGTCAGTTCTCCTCAAAGCTTTCAAAATCAATTTAAATCAACAAGAGATCTCAAATCTCAAATGTTTTGAAAATTGTGATCGGGGAGAATTTGTGATTTAAATTAGTTAAAGCGATAATTCGATAAATGGGTTCATAAGTGTTTAGCAAGTTTTCCTCCCGCATGTGACAAAGCGATTTCAAATTTTCCATGCACATGTTGAGGGGAGCATCTACTTTAAACCTTAAATAATTGAAGCGTGATTGAATTGTCTCTAAGTGCGGGTTCCTCTGTCTGAGCAAAACTCTTTCAAACTTGAGGCACATATTGAGGGGAGCAAACTTTTGAAAACCTCATCCTTCCTCAAAATGTTTTATCTACTCAAATTGATTGGGAAGTGATGATGATCATTTAGAAAATGTTAATCAAAAGATTGGACCTTTCATTCTTAATCTAACGATTTCAAAGATCTCTTGCCTCCATGTGCTAAACAATTTACGAATTTTATGCATATGTTGAGGGGAGCATTTCTAAAATATCAAAACAATTAAGATACAAAATACTTTGATTTTATATCACAAGTATCTTGATTGATTTTCAAATGGTTTTCAATTGATTTCAAGGCGGAAGAACTATATCAAAGACCGACCAACTTTACTTTATGCATTGTGATATAAGGATGATAAGGTTAGGTTGAGGTCGATGATCCGCCGAGCAGGAGGATCTACCGGGACAAAACCACTTGATAGTGTAGAGTCCTTAGGTATATTGAAAAAAGAAAAATGAGATATGGGAAGAGTGCGGATTGGCCGAGCTAGTCTTGGAATAAACCCAACAAGGTTCTAGTTATGAAGTTTGGTAAGCTTGAAGGGTTGAAGAATGAAAATGAATTGAATGTGAAAAAGGGTGAAAAGAAATAGCCTCCATTTATTCAACCTTAGAGGCGAAACCGGGTTCAATTCATATACTCTTGGTGGTTACCAAGGTAACATCGGTATTGAAGACAAGGCGTCATGGACCCGGTGGCCTTGCTTTACAACTTCCCAAGCCACTCAAGTTTCTCTTAAAAGGACTTGTTTCATTCTCACGGGAACCGACATAATCTATCGACTTTCTCTTGGGGTTGTTGATATTGAAGAAGGAGACCTCTCCCAGTCTCCGACATAGGAACCTAATATGCAAAATTGAGACTAGAGCCTCGAGATCATCTACAAATCTCATTAGGACACTTTCAATGAAGACTCTCTGTTTCACACAATGTGGAAAGAGATTATATCTATGAGTCCTCGCATTATCCTTGTGGTATTGCGGAACATCGAGTAGTATGCCAACATACTCACAATGAAGATGGAAAGCCTTACGAGCCAACATCATACAGGCTCACGGTGGGTGGCATGTGAGATCTATCAATAGATCAACCATGTGACAAGCGAGCAGAAACAATGGGCGATTCAATCTTTTGAATCAATCACAGTTCGAGTTATGGATTGCGGATACCTTTGAAAAACCGGCCGTTGTGCTTAAAACTCTTTTCCTTAGCACATCGATGTACTAATTTTTCAAAAATAAAAGGTGTTTATGATTGATAATTGATTTTCAATAAAACCTTCGTTGTATTGCAAAAACAATTTCTATTGAGCGATCTGCGATTGTTTTTCAAATCTCTTTTCATCGATCGGTGAATCTCGATTATTTGGTTCACTCACTCCGTGTTGTCTTCTTTGAGGCGTTCGGTTTGAGAACGACTAAAGCATTGCGAAACCTGTCGAAAATTCTTGAAATTTACATGATCGCGGTGATGCTTGTATTGATCAGCGGGGGCAGTGGGTCGTGTACCTCAATTCAGCGAAAGTGATCAAAGACACTTTAAGTGCGCTTTATTGCTAGCTGTTGTATGCGGTGCGCTGGGCGTTCTTCTTCGATCGAATGAAGCGGTCAATCCATAGTCGCATGCTCACACAAGACATTCATTTCCAAAGAAATCATGATTAGTGCATCAATGACTACGATATTTTCACTCCATGCTTCGCTTTCTGCTGCGCGATATCATGAATCAGCGAAAGCTTCCGCTACTCGATAAGAATATATCATGATCCGAATGTGAGCATGTCGGTCCAAATGTCACAACATCACATAATACCAACACTACAATGGACGGTCGGAGATTTCTTGTGGTGATGATCTCAAAGTTGGCTCAAAACTTCGATATCACGTGGATCGGTTAAAGACCTCCTCGGATTATCCAAACATGCAAAATGAAGAATCAAAGACTACGAGCTCTGAACAAAGAACATGAACAAGAATCCAAGAACAATCTCAATGTAATATCTGTTTGTATTCTATGTAATTTTAATGTGTGTTTGAGGTGATCTCCGCAGGGGAGATTGTTAGGATTTAGTAAATCCGGTATTAAAGTGTCGGTCGCTTTCAGTATATGTATTCGTTAAAAATCGTGAGTCGTAGTTATTTAATGTTAAGTAGTATTTAGTTAAATAACACCGTGGAGGACGGACGGTCTTTACCCACTGTATGCACGATCCACGCCCGTCGGTGGCGTTTTATTGTAAGACTATAAATACTCTCTACCTCCCAAGGTAGAGTTGGGCTCATATTAAGATTTTTCTTTCTCCACTAAAGTTAAAAACCTCTAACTATCTCTCTAAAACTCATCTTATCGCCTACTTTATTTATGGTTTGATGTGTATGTAAATCCGATATATTCTGAGATATAGATCACTCACTATGTTGTCGCATCATGAAACTTTGGTCAAACCAGTATAACCGCGATGCACCCGTCAAGCCGCGATGCACCCGTCGATGGATCATCTGCATGAGAGGTGTGAATCTTTGTCGCTAAAAAAAAAAAAAAAAAAAAAAAAAAAAACCCTTATCATAACACCACATCAACACTACGTTTTGAGACCCACTTTTCTTAAAACAATACAAATTACAAATTCAACCCCTAAACTAATATTTCATTCATTAAACAACCTTAAACATTACATTAATAAACTAAAACATTACAATAAAAATAAATAAATAAAATACAACATAAAATCCAATTAATACTAAATTTGATACCCTTTGAGTGCAACTTGGTGCGGCCCAAAAATTATATCCTTTGAATGCAACTTGGTGCGGCTCAAAATGTATCCAACAGTTACTAAATTCGATACCTTAAACTCATGGTATAAAAAACGCAGTCACATACTAGCATTCACAAACTCCTTTGCAAACACAACCCATTTAAACACAACTCATCTTCTTCTCCGTTGAAAACACACACTGCACACATATAAGGATGGAAATACTAGAACATTATGGGGAGGTACTAATAATAATGGTGCTGAAGAGATTAGTTTGTTAACTATATGGCTTATTCGATCAAAAGTTAACAAGGTACTTGAGGATGGTCGAGAGTCTTTAACTGAGATTATGAAACTTGATACTTGTCTTGATGGTATTTTGTATGAGCAAAATAAAAGGAAGAAGACTACTGTTGAGTTGAATAGTAGTAATATTGGTTCTACCTCACCATTACCGATTCAACAATCCAACTCACAACAAAATATTGTTTCTGATCCCGTTATTCCTGTCATGACAAAAGGTCGCCCAAAGCTAGCTATAAGAATAAAGTCGGGCATCTAAGTTGCTAAGGAATCAAAGAAAAAGAGGAAGAGGACTTGCAGTTATTGTGGAGGAAAAGGTCACTATGTAACTGGATGTCAAAAGAAAAAGGTATAGTATCTTTACATGGGAGTGTAAATATTCAAACTTGTATTTTTTTTCCCTATTTCTAACCATGAATCTTACTTATCTTATATCAGATATTCAGATGGATGAGGCCAAGAAGAATAGTATGCTTGATGCATGAGATGATTCAATCAAGGGCTAAAAGAACTATTTTTATTGATGTCTCTTTAGATTGCCTCTACTTAGCGCCCTCTGTGGTGACTTTTGTTTATCTTTGTTGCTAAGAAAACAAAATAAATTGTCTTTTGGTGTTTACTTACATCACGACTGTTAATATGCAAGCAAACTAGCAAAGTGCTTTTTTTTATTTTTGCAAAGCAAAACGCTACTCCACTATTTAATACTAATATGCAAGCAAACTAGCTACTGTACTATTTAATGTAAATTTCCTTGTAGTTTAGCTAATGTATAGTTTTCATTTTGCAAGCAAAGCAAAGCTATTTCATGTACTGTTTTAATTATGCAAGAAAAGTAATAAAATTCATAAGCTACTTACCTTGTGCAGTAGATTAGTTAAAAAAAAAAAAAAAAAAAAAAAAAGCTTTGTATTCCGGTACCGAAACGGGATTTCCCGCATAATTTCCGCACCATTTTTAAAAGGTACCTTTTTTTCACCTTATTTTGTAGTCCGTCTGCGTCACAGTATATCGTAATTAGTCTTGTTTTGATGCAGTCGAATCTCGATTCAATTCGGTTCTGAGATTCGGGTCAAAAAGCTCATCCAATTTACAGTCATGGTATTACTTTCGAGTTTGAATAAGTTAGTAGTTCATTGACTTTGTTGCAAATGAAACTATTAATTGAATGAATTAATTGAATTGTTTTTTTTAATAAAATGGTAGAGAGCATGGGCAATAAGTTTTTGTGATTGGCTTATGATTATGATATAATAAGAAAATATACTAGGAAGTAAATGAAGGTTACTTGAAGTAAATGCAATCACCCGCTTTTTAGTCGACATAAACCGTATTTGAATGACTTTTGGTGTTAGCCAATTGGCTGTCTTAAGAGTGAAGGGTCACATGCGAAATCACCTCGTCAATCGATGTGGCACACTCGCGGATTCCACCACCCTTCGCCACCACACCATGATGGCTCGCCGATTGCTCCATCGCCATTCCCACGACATGGATAAAGACAAAAAAAACTTTTGAAAAACTATCCGTTTGATACCCAAGTGAAGAAATAAAATGAGGGTGGGTGGGGCCCAAGTAAAGAGGTTTGAGTTAGTTGTGAATAAGGTATTTTTAAATGAGTGTGTTGAAGTGATGTGACATATGTGAGGCCCAAATGAAAAGTATGGTTTAGCCATCATACCCATCACTCTAAGGTGTAGCGATTATATCCCTATATATATTTCTACCATAATACATTTAACAGTCACACTTGGAGCACCACTATTTTTGCTTATGTCAAAGCACATTTATTTTTTCTTAAAGAACATCTCTATTTTTGCTTCTGCCAGAGCACTTTTATTTTTGCTTCAGCCAGCAATGAACAGTAAAATTAACGACCGTTATATATTAATGGTCGTTAACTAACAACCGTTATTTTTTTTAAATAATTTACAACTAACTAACGGGCGTTAGTTAGCGACCGTTATCTATTGATGGTCGTTAAGTAACAATGATTATCTTCTTTTTATTTTATTTTTAATAACTTAAAAAAACAACATAGATTTTCTGACCCTTCATATAACAAGTCATTTGTAAAGTGAGTCTTTTATGGTAACTTTCTTGTAAACGCTAACCTAACGACAATTTACGTAACAAAATTAAAAAATTTGGCGAAAATGGTATGCGGTGTTATCGATGCGTTACAAAGTTAGTCGCCGGCGCTTTAACGGAGCATGTAAATCAATAATTTTTAATAGCGGTCATGCTTTTGAATGGTTATGCAAGTGATAAAAGCAAACTTACAAAGATAAATATATCACTGCATAAAAATACTCCATGACAAAGTCTTGGTCAAAACCTCGTATATATATATATCGATAGGTTCGGTATTTTTCATCATTTTGGATTTTAGATGCCAATAATTATCATCTATGATTGATCAAAAGGCCCATGTAAATATGTAATAGTTACAACTTTGAATGAATACCTAAAAAACAAGTGAAAAGCAAAATTATAAGAATCAATATAATCAGGCTTACATTAATTAAGCCCATATGCTTAAATGGAATCAGCTTACTATAGTCTATAGCTCCTAGATCCTTTTCAATGATTTGATTTTTCTACTCGATATCCAACAAAAATGAAGCCCTCAAGTTATTTCCATTATTGTTCAAAAAAAGAACATTATCTCCATTAGTTAAGACAATTGAAGCAAAGGGCTGAATGAAGGTATATGTGAACACCTTGGAGTTCCACCATCACATGAATGTGACTGCTTACCATCTTATGAAGATTTATTCAATGGTGTCAAGTATGTGCACACAATAAGTTATGTTACTCTTTTTTATTTATTATTCTTTTTAAACATCAATTAATATATACTCGTATCCTCTGTCTTAAAATAATAGGCGGTGATTAATCCTGCGTAATCGATGATCAATCACTAAACGCCGGATTATCATAATCGGCTATTTAATCGGTTTAGTCGAAGATCGGCTTAAAATAGGTCAACAAACCGATTAATCGGACAAAATCGGTCTAACTAGATTAATCGAAAAAAGCGGTCAATTACATCGGCTTAAAAATCGGAAAAATCGCGTAAAATCGGTCAACAATTCGATTAATCGGACAAAATAGGTCCAAGATCGCTTAAAACTGGTCAACAAACAGAGTAATATTCGTGTTTGACTTTGAGCTTTGAATAATTATGCATTATGTTTATATTTGAACAATTTAAATATTTGAGCTTTGATCACTATCTTATCTCATACATATAATATAATATAATATCAAAATTACGGTTTTGTGCATAAAATTCCAATCCGATTAATCCTGATTAATCTCTGCTAACCGATTAATCATTGGGGCCTCTTAAATAGCGCCAGCTGGCGTCAGGTGATTTTCTGACCTTGCTCGTATCCCACCTATCTCACACATAATACCTCACAATGTCTTTCTTGAGCCTGAACCTGTAAATTAATGAGTTCTTCGCATCTGGCTAAGCGAAAAACTTGATGCCAAAAATTAAGTCTACAAAAGTGATGGTAGAAAACATTATAGAATTCAAGTGGTTCTCTTGCAAATGTCAAAGTTCTGAGTGTAGGGTCAGTTGTTTATATGTAGCCAATTAGGTGTTTACCTCAGCAGATGCATTCCTAGTTTGGTTTGTATTTTTGGGGTTCATTGTGGGTCTATTTTGTATGCATCTTATTTTGATTCTCAGGTCCTTCTCTTTTAATTTACTTGATTAATTGGGGAGGGCCTTTTCTTTAAATTGTTTTCGCGGGTTCATAATATTTTGCTTTCTAAAAAAAAAAAAAAAAAAAAAAAACAAACAAACAAAACTTGATGCCTACCCGTTTTCGTTATTGATATAATTTAAGGGTGTTTCTTTTTAGGGCAAATTGCGTAAAAAGACTCTTCTTATGTCGATTTCAATTAAATGCAATTTTTTTTTTTTTTTTTTTAATATAAGGTACTCGACTTTTTTTGTAGGTTGGGTTTTTAACTTAGTTAACTATTTCGTTAGTAAATTACATGTTTGGTACTTGAGTTTGTATAGGCATTTCATGTTTGGTCTATTTTCGTTCGTTTTATACGCTTGCATACGTTTTAAATCCATTTTATACATTTTAAATCCGTTTTACGTTTTGTCCGTTTTACGTTTCGTCCGTTTTACATTTTAGTCCGTTTTGCGTTTTCGTCTTTTTTCACGTTTTCGTCCGTTTTACGTGTTCGTCCATTTTGCGTTTACATCGTTTTTACACATTTCCATCCGTTTTGCGTTTTAAATCGTTTTACGTTTTCGTCTCTTTTTGCGTTTTCTTGGTTTTGCGTTTCGTCCGCTTTGCAGTTCGGTCCGTTTTGCAGTTCGGTCCGTTTTACACGTTCGTCCGTTTTACGTTTAGTTCATTTTACGTTTTAATCTGTTTTGCGTTTTCGTCCGTTTTACGTTTTCGTCCGTTTTACATGTTTTCGTCCGCTTTTACGTTTTCGTCATTCTTGCGTTTACATACATTTTACGTTTTGTCCGTTTTACGTTTACATACTGTTTTACGTTGTCGTCCGTTTTTGCGTTTGCGTCCGTTTTTACACGTTTACGTCTATTTTTACACGTTTTGCATGTTTTCGTCTGTTTTTACATGTTTTCTTTTGTTTTTGACGTTTCGTCAGTTTTTGCACGTTTCCATCCTTTTTTCCACGTTTTTGTCCGTTTTGCACGTCAAAAAAAAAAAAAAGACGGATGAAAACGTGTAAAAACGGACTGAAACGTGTAAACACAGACCAAAACATGTAAAGGACAAGCGTGTATAAGCGACGGCGTCAAAACAGAGCGAAAAAGTGTAAGCGGCCGGCGATGCAAAACATATGAAACGTGTAAAGCGAGCGTGCGCAAACGGGCGAGGCGTGTAAAACATACGAAACGAACGAGCAACGTGTAAAATCATCGCGGCGTGCAAAAGCGAGCGAACGCGTCTGCGCGGATGGCGTGTGCTGAGCAACGATGCGTGCGCGGACGTGGCGTATAAAACGACGAAAACTTATGCAAGCGTGTAAAAGCGGACGAAATAGACCAAACATGTAATGCCTATACAAACTCGAGGACCAAACATGTAATTTACTAGCGAAATGGTTAGCGGAGTTAGAAAAACCTAAATCGGCAAAAAAAAAAGTCGGTACCTTAAATTGAGGGAAAAAAGAGTAGCCTTTAATTGAAATTAGGCGTAAGATGGAGTGCTTTTTATGCGATTTGCCTTTTTACTCTTAGCTAAAGAATGGGTCATGAAACAATTTGATAGTATTCTTTTTAAGTAGGGCCGATAATTTCTCTTACTTTCTCAATATCCACAGAGCAAAGCGGTATGAAGATAATTTAACATGCCAAATATCTATTTTCGTGCCGTTGGTGGTAAAATACCTACCACTTGTGTCGTTCGTGAGTAAAGATATTTGAGCCATTCCAATGGCTCGAGCCATTTGTGATGTTTAGTGTTTTTCTTGTGTGTATTGTGAGTGAGTGGGTATTTTTAGTAGGTATTTTGTGGGACCCAATAACATGTTAGTGGTGTGTTATGAGGGAGGGTGTTTTATTTATTGGTGAGTTATTGGAATGTGTATGATGTGGCGTCGAGATGGCATACCAATAACGTGTTATTGGTATCCATGATACCTTGTGCTCTAAGGCATGAAAGATTAACTCCTCCCTAATAAGTGACTCATATAGATATGGACCCGCATATATTTATAAGCCTCTTAGTATAGAAAGAAAAAGAAACTCCTTATGTCACGGACTTGTCTCTGAGGTCTAAAATGTGACACTTAGTCTCATTGGGCTCGGTAACTTTCGAATACTCAACGATGTATGCAGCGAAGATAGTTTAAGAAAGACAGAGTGGAATGAAGAAATCTTTGTATTCTTGAAACTCTTTCTGAGATAGCTTTCAAATGAGAACACATGGATGGATTCTGAATGAAATTTAACATCTATTTATCTTTCACTATCTGAGTTTCTGAGGTTCTTTGGAAGCTTCAAACTATGATTTATAAAACACAGTAAGTTTAGAACTTAACTCATTCAAAAGCTTCAAGATTATCCATGAAAACACATGGAGACTAAACTCTTGAGAACATCAAAGGCATAGAAGTGTAGAATAATCAAGAATCCGTCATCTTGAAAATGGTCTAGTCAGTAGGCGGGTCGTGACACTTAGCAATGTTAAATATATTTTTCAGAAAATTCAATGTATGACTTGCAAGAAAACACTTTCGTAATTCAAAGTCAAACCAAAGTCATTTTCATTATCTCCTTCTGAACGATTGCTACGAAAAGGCTGATAATCTACGTGAGAGAATGTTATTCCATGAATAATTCATGTTTTATAATATTTGTTAATTCATGGTTTCATATCCAAGAAATCAATATCTATCTATACTATATTGTGCATGTATAATCAGTAGCGGACCTGGCCAACAAATTAAGCATCTGATCGTTAAGTATTTAAAACGTCGTTTAATGTATAATAGATTGAATAACTAAAACTGGAAAAAAGACGATGTATCTGAAATCTTTTGTTAAAAAAACTTTCAAAACTTTTAATCCGTCTGATCAAAAACCTTTTCAAAACTTTTAGAATAGTAAAATCTTTTCTGATTTGATCGTTCTTTCATTTCTCATCTCTAAGGTGGGTCCCTAACTAATTAAGCAGAAAATATTAATGGTTCAATCAAACTAGCGGGTCAAGTCGGAAACAATTTAACACAAATTGATTATTGTAAAACATTCAATGAACTTGTACCAAGCTCTAACTTTCAACTTTTAAAATATCATTCAATCCACATCGATACAAGTAGTTATGGATCTTCGGTAGCTGTAGTGATGGATAGACAAAAAGTTTCAAAAAATCATACCGTAGCATTTAATATAATAACGTATGTGTTGTCTTATAGACTAAATTGAATGTTTTATTGCCATTTGAAATTTAAATATCTAAATTGTGTATTTGTCTCCTTGTTATTAAGAGCAGTATTAGTAGAACCAAGCAGGGGTGTTGATCGGTTCGATTATTGGTTTGTTCGGTTCGGTTAATTTGGTTAATTTTTATTTTTTAGGTCAACTCGAGAACCGAATCAAACCAAATTCAAATTCGGTTTTCGGTTCGGTTCGATTGAATTCGAATTCGGTTCGGTTCTTGGGTTGACCCGAATAACCCGAATTTCACTATTTAAAAAAAAAAAAATTAATAATTACATAAATATTTAGCAAAAGAATATATATCAAGTATAAAAAGTGTTTTATTATATTATGATAACCTTTTAATATTATTTATTTATATATAAATATACATAAAAATATAAAAATATATATATAAATATATAAAAAAATAAATATATTTATATGAATTCGGTTTTCTGTTTGACTATGACCAATATAAACCCGAAATCGAATTAGTAGTTCGGTTCGGTTTTATGAAGTCGGTTCGGTTATTAGGCTCGATTTGGTTATTTTCGATTCGATTCGATTTCGTTTTCGATTTATTCGGTTTTCGGTTTTTTTTTCCTTTTATAACCAAGAAAAGTAAGAGTTTATTGTTCTTCCAAAAAATAAACGGAAAGAAAATAGGAGAAAATTAATAACGTTTAGCTTTTTCCATAAATATTCCATTCCTACCCACGTGACTTTTTGGTACACTTCTCCTTTTCTTACTTTTACAGATTTACTTCTTTTCTCTCATTGTCACAGTACAAATACTCAACAGTCCATTAACAAAATCTTGAAACCTATTCATTTTTCTACTCAGTTCAACAGTTTTCACCAAATTAACATTTTAGGTGGTTCCCAACATATTTCTAAGGTAGGTCCCGGAAAATCATACCACATCGCTTGTACATGAAAATATTTTTCAAAGTGGTTCCAAGACCACCTAAGATGTCTTAGGTCATATCTGTGTATAATGTTAGGGTATGTTTGGCTAAATTAGTGGTTCATAAGAAATATTATCTACATCTTTAAATAAATGTTTCTTTATTCGTTTTAAAGTTTTTTCTTTCATTTTGACATTAAATTATTTAATTTGTATTATATAATATTTGATAAAAATTATCTGCGTGAAAATACATTTCAAACGTAATTTATTCATATATTTTGCGTGAATATTACATAACGTAAATAAAATAATTTAAGGTCAAAGTTAAAAAAAAAAAAAACTTTAAAGTCGATAATGGACACTTATTTTGAAACAGGAGAAGTAACGTTTAGTAGTAGTTGTTTGTGTTATAAACGTGTTTGGTAACGTAGTTGTAGATGTAAATATAATGTGTAACTCGAAGTAAACGGACATATACATATTAAAATAAACAAGTCCCTCCCACCGATCTTCTTTGGAGAAAATATACAAGTCTTGAAATAAAAAATGAAGACTTGTTTATATGTTTGATATTACTTTTTTATTATGACAGTAATAAATTATCAACGCCATGTGATCTATATTAATAAAGTTAGTATTTTAAATCGTACTTATTTATACAAGTTTAACATTACAAAACTTTATACCCAATATGAAAAGAAAACAGATAACAAAAATAAAAAGTTAATAATGGTGCAAAAGCATACTTGCAAATTAATTAGTTACCGTAAAATACAGAAAGTGAATTTGAGCAAACAACATTGTTCAAAATGAACTTAATTGAGTGGGATAATTTAGAAATTGTGTATTGTAATGATTTTCAATTTTCTAATGCTTTTAAGATGAGCATTCAAAATAGTAGCATTAAAGAAAAGTTCAAAAATTAAATGCTTGTTGTTAAATAAGCATTTTATCTCAAATGCTAAATGCTTCAAAATGATTTATAATCTAGTCACCAAACACATGCTAAGGGTGTGTTTGTGAAAATAACGTTAAAGATAATGTATTTGTGAAGCGATAGTTATAAAGAGTGACCACAACTCATTGTTTATCGCTTACAACTTCTTAAAGAAGCATTGAAAAAATGAACGTTCTTAAAAAATAGCAAAAAACTCACCGATTCTTTTCTTAGAATGATTCTTAAAAAACCAAAATGCTCACATCTATATATATTTTTATGAGCTAATTTCATGAATTCTCTAAAATTTTATGCCATTTAATTCATAACCATTTTGATATACTTTTTTGAATTTTTGGATTTTTATATTTTTAGTTATTTATTTAATTTTAACTATAATTTTTTACAAATGTAACTTTTTGAATTAATAAAAACTTGATTCTCAAAACTATATATTTATGAAGGGAGTTTTGTGGGTAAAGAGTCTGAAAGTTTTTTACATGCGAGAATGATGATGTTAATACGGCGCTGTGACAAAATTATGAGAAACTCAAACAGACACATACAAAGAATATATATACAATTTCGAATTTTGTTTAATGTTGTTATTAAGCGGGTATTGTCTTGTATGGAGAGTTGGGTTGACCACGGTTTTCTCGTGTGAGTAGTGAACCACGTGAGCTTCACACGTCCTCACCAAGATATTTCACTTTATATATTTATAATATCAGATGCTATTTTAAATCATGCATGTATGTGTTGGCACCCAATTAGTATTATAAAACAAAGTTTGTTCTTTAAGCCGTTAAGATTTAGAAGCCACAAAACCATCTCTATTTATTTGATATTAGCTAAATACATATCGGAATACTCTATATACGTTGTATCGAATGTTGAAAACAAAATAAAACAAGACAATGATTAATTCAGAGTCGTGACATTGCAAGAACTTTTTCTTGGTCATGCAGCTCATCATGGTGGTACCGAGTTCGATCCAGATGAATTTCTTTTTCAGATCTATTGTTGTTTCCCAATTCAGTTTCTGTTATTTGAAGGGTTTTGCCACTTTCCTAAGCTCCACTTTTTGTACTTTACCTGTTCCGGTTTTGGTAACTCCTTCACAAACTCTACCTTCTTTGGTATCATAAATTTCGACATCTTTTTCGGCAATATGATAAGATTTCAGATTCGGTTGCGCTTCTTGTCTCTTTCAAGGCGACAAAAGCGCAAGGACTTCTCCCACCTTGGATGAGGCATTGCAACCACTGCAGCTTGAGTATGGCGGGGTGTTTAAATAGAATGGACTCAAGTTCCACACTGCTAATATTTTCTCCCCGGAAATTATGACGTCTTTTGACCTGTCTTTGATTTCCATGTACCCATCAGGATGTATAACCCCAACATCACCTGTTAAGAACCATCCATTTTGGAAGGCTTTTGCCGTTTCTTTCTCGTCTTTCAAGTATCCTTTCATGATGCTACTTCCACGAAGTACTATCTCTCCATCGTTGTCCCATCATGTGGAACACTTTCCATGGTGTCCTTGTCTTTGACATCTACATCGGCGAGGTGAGTATTCCAACACCCTGACGGGCCTTCAATCTCGCCTGCTGATCGTTAGGAAGTTGATTCCACTTGGTTTGCCACTCGCAAACAAGCGCAGGTCCTGTGGCCTCAGTGAGGCCATAGGCATGCATGATGTGGAATCCAAGGTCTTCCATCTTCTCAAGGAGTGCGGCAGGCGGAGGGGCCCCTCCAGTGAGTATGTTGACCTTAGATTTTATTTGACATCGTTCATGAGGCTTCGCTTCTAAAAGGATGTTAAAAACAATAGGAGCACAACACATGTGAGTCACTTTGTGCTGAGAGATACTCTTGTACATTTCGGCAGCTGTAGTGTTTCGTATACACACGTTGGTACCACCTCGTGCGGCGACACCCCATGTGAATGTCCAGCCATTGCAATGGAACATTGGCAGAGACCACAAGTACACAGCCTCTGTACCCATTTCCCACCCTTGAATCAAGCTCATCGTGCTCAGAAAAGCACCGCGGTGGCTATAGACCACTCCCTTGGGGTCCGAGGTTGTTCCAGATGTATAATTCAACGCGATAGAGTCCCACTCGTCCTCAACGTTTTCACCGGGATAGCATGGATTACCATAGTGAATGAGTTGCTCATACTCCAGCTTGCCAAGACGGACACCAGTGGGCTTGCTAATATCATCAATCACAATGACCAACGGCATGGCCTGCTGGGCTGAAGAGCTATCATTAAAACTCGCCACCAGCAACCGTAGTGCTTCAGATGCTATGGGAACATATTCATAGTCGACAAAGAAGACCTTAGCTTCTGAATGACGGAGAATAGTGGCTATATTTTTAGCATCTAGCCTTGTGTTAATTGCGTTAAGCACAGCTCCTGCCATTGGTACAGCAAAATGCATCTCATATAACGCAGGTACATTTGGTGCGAGCACAGATACCTATTTAATAAAAATTAAACCAAATATTAGAATCAATAAACATTTTTATATATAAAATAATCTTTTAAATTTCAACAACCCATGCATGTTTACACTTTAAAAGGGTAAGGCAAGAAACTTACAACATCGTTCTTGACAACGTTAAGGGACCGTAAGGAGCAGGCGAGACGGCAGCAACGTTCATAAGTTTGGCGCCACGTAAAGCGGACTCCAGAGTATATGACAGACGTACGGTTGGAATAAACCATAAAGGCTCTTTTGATGAAAGTTAGAGGAGTGAGAGGGACATAATTTGCTGGACACTTAGGAAGTTTATCCATTTTTGTGAAGCTAATTATGTAATCAAACACTAGGAATGTTAATATTGAGAGATAGATATGATTTATGTGATATTGTGTGGTAAGCATATGAAGATGAAGTGTATATATAGAGGATTAAAGGAGCATATTATTTATGTGGTGCTAATGGGCTATGGATGTCGAGTGGAAATAATTACGAATATACAGTGATATTACATGTCACTATGAGTGTGTGTTTCACGGTCTGTGTTTGAACACAGCCCTTTGACTTTGAAAGTTTGAAACCATTTGCATATTTGTTAAAGCATGACGATTCCCTCTGTTTAATAAGACACAAAACTTAATGACTTCATGTATATAACATTTGTTTAATAATTTTTAAATAAGTTATAACTGTTATAGAGTAATTGTTTTTCCCAACAAGGCGAATATATATGACTCAACCGAAATAGTACAAAGTATCCGATAACCACTAAAAAAAACTTGTCAAATCTACGCACCATTTTTTCCATACTTGTAAAATGTGTATAAAATTTTAATAGCTTTTCTAACACTTATTAATTTGCGAAAATTGACTAGGATAATAAGTGTGAAAAAAAAATATAAAACAAAAAATTACACTTTTCCATAAAAGGTGTAGTTTGGTGAGGTCTTTTTGGCAATCTATTTTCAGCCTCTGAAATAGCCTCAAATTTCTTCTAGCACAGTGGACCACTAACTGGAGTGGCCTTAAAGACCTAATTTCTGAGCTCTTATTCCAAAGTCTCTCAGGTGTCTTATGGGTTTTGTGGAGGTGGAGTGCATATGAAGCAAATCTAAAGATGGGATTTGAATCATATCGATTATTCAATCTGAATCTTGTTAATTAAATTAATGCTTCATTGGTAAAAAAAAATTACACTTTTAATTGCATGAAAAAATTACATTTGTAAGTGTGAAAAAATTAAAAAAATTCTCACACATAGAGTGGTTGAAGTAAATTATAACACTTACTTTCTTTATAGTTAATTTTCACACGTAAGAAGTATGAAAAATGCTTAAATTCCCTCACAATTAAATGTGTAAATTTTTTTATACAATAATTAAAGTGGAAAATATGTTGTTCTACAAATTTTGTTGACACTTATTTATGCAATCAATTTTGCACGTTATTAAGTGTTAATAAAATATTAAGCACTTTTTAAAAGGGAGAAAAAAATGTGTAGATTTGAGTTTTTTTGCAACGAAATGTCTATGGCATGCTGTTATTTCTAATATATAGAGTATATTTTTGCATTTTTTGTATCGAAATATAGCATTATGATTAGATTAAATTACACAGTTCGTTTTAGTGGTTTGCACAAAATTCCTATCTCTTACCCTTTTTTTTTTTTTTTTTTTTTTTTCTCTCGGTTGATCCTTATAATTAAGCTTTGTAACGTCGTCCATCCCTATCGCCCAAATTCGTTATCTTTTCCTGTAAACCCCACCCATATGCCTTCCATGCGAGGGTGTTTCTATCTTTTCTATTCTAACTCGATACTTGTACTTAATTAAAGGTTATTCTTTTCTCATTTCATCCCAATATTATTTCAAGTTTTCTTATAACACTTTCACCCACCCTTCAACTCTACATCTTCTTTGATAAAAATTCCCTAATAAGTCAACCATATACATGTGATGGTGTTCTCGCAAGCGATTTGGAATTTTCGTACATCCAAAACTAATGCTTATGTCTAGGAATTTTTTTTCTTTCTTTGTGCCTTTTTATCTTAATCTACTATTTTTCACTGAAATGTCAATGTGTTCATGTTTAATTAGGTTTTATGTTTAAAGATGCATACATTATCGTGTGTTTTGGTCAAAACTCTAATTTTGTTTTCTTTTTAACTTTTTTTTCAAGAAGTAATGAGACTCAGTTTCCATGAAGTTTCAGTATGCATGAATGTTTACTGATATACCTGATTGGACTTATGAGAATGGTACCTTCAGGTTTTTTTTCTTCTTTTTTAAATGTGTCAATATCGATGAATTTTCAGTCCATCAACTTAATGCTATAGTGAAAAGGCTGGGCTATAGTGAAAATGTGATAATGTATTACCACTTTCAAAAGTCTGGTGGTGATTTAAATATATTAGATGATAATAAAGCCCAAGCCCGATATGTGGGGTTGGGTCTATTAGGGTTTCCTTATGTATTGTCTCTATATATATCGTATCAATAAAACATATTACCCAAGGGTTTCAATGTAAACATATGGTCTTACATGGTATCAATCCTAACCGATCCACACTCTTTGCTTCCGCAATTTTTTTATTCGTTTAGTATTATTGTTTCTCTACCTTGTGTGTTGTCGAGATGTGTTTGATTGTTTGTCGACCAAGTGTGTTGTCGACCTTCCTTGTTTCGATTCCTTAAACCCTTACGATTATTAAAACCAATCGTTATGACCTTAAAACATTCGATCGGTTTGTTACCACTTGTCCTCAAAGTATTACGATGAGTATATACAATGATCGAATAAAGCGAGCGAGTTAGCCAGCGCGTTCTTTGCGGGCTTGATTTTTTGAATAGTATATGCTAAGTTGAACACTTGCGAGATGTAATATATGCCATAAATTCGGTACTCCACTATACAAATAAAGTTACAAAAACTGCACAACTTTGCAAGTACTTGTTCAAGCTCTACAAACCTTCCTTTACACCAAATTATGGGTGGGGATCCTCTCAAGTTACTTGACTCAATGCGCAAGAACTAACAGTTCAACTTCAACCCGTTTGAACAAAAAACCTGTAATTTAAATTTTTTTTAAGTCCTTTGGTTGTGCGAACAAATAGTTAAATAATTCATGTTCATTCTTACCATCTCTATCAGTTATCAAGTCTTCTCACTATCCTAGTGAAGTTTTTGATCCAGAGTTCAAACTTGAATCAAAATAGCTGAAAGTGGTACAATTCAATTAAGGCTTACCTCAAAGACTCGATCAAAAGTCGACCATTTTGCTTAGTCATTCATATTTTACCCAAGCATAGTCAGGAGATCAGATATCCACACAACATAAACTAAGACAACGCCATTGCTAAGACAAAACCGAAAATATAATAACAAACTTATTTAATAATCCAACTCTCACAGGCTTAAGCTTATAAACAACATAATCTTATGAAGATTTAGTTCTCAAATTAAAGATCCAATACGAAATAAAAAGATAATTAACCACATATCCTTCCCAATAGTTCTTACTTCTGCTCAATGAGCTTGTCACTCAAATCCGATGCATCCAGAACAGTAGCTTGTATATTAATAGCAGTGGCTGCAAGTTGTTGACAACAAAATAAATCATGCTTTTACAGATTAAATAACTTAATAGTACTCATAACTTATGCAAGCTGTATGGAAAAAAGGTTTCTTATCAACCTTTGCATTAGAGTTAACAAAAGTGATCGCAAGTAAGTTAAGACATGCAAAAGAATATACCTAACAATTGGACAGATTTAGTTACTTCCAATAAAGATAAAACATGGGCATATTTAGTTCTTCCAAGCAGATTTATGGTATATTCTTTTGCATGTCTTAACATTTACTATCACCTGAAAGTCAAAAAAGATAAAAAATTTATAGTGATAAAACATGGACAAATTTATTTACTTCCAATCAGTTAAGTGTCCCAAAATGCAAAATATTATTTACCTCCCACTTATTACCATAAACTGACGAAGCATTTTGTTCCGACAACATCAAACCCAAAACTAAAAGTAAAAGTTGCAGCAAGATTCACCACTTACATTGGTCACGGGATGCTGCTTTTGAATCAATTTAGTCACCTTCAGTGAGCATTTTTTTCCTTTCCATGTCACCTACAATAAATATAAAGAATTGTAACTTTTGACTAACAAATATGCTAACATGACATTATCAAGAAGTATTGGCTAATTTTAATCAGAATTTACCTTGCTCCCATATCTTTTTTACTAAAAACTTTCTCATGAATGATATCTTTAAACTCTTTTTGCTCCCAGATGTTTTCTTTAAACTCTTTTAGCCCCTAAACCCACACGTTTCAGCACCCAAACGTGCAAATTCCAGCCCCCGTTTAAACACCTAAACCCACTCATTTCAGCCCCCAAACGCGCCCATGTGAGTCCCATTTCAGAATCCAAACGCACGCACTTCAGCCCCATTTCAACACCTAAATCCACCCTTTTTCAGCCCCCACGTCAGCAACTAAACCACCCGATTTCAGCCTGCAAACCCACCAATTCCAGCCTCGAAACCCGTATCAGCAAATATTTCAACATATCTTCGCATATTCCATGTAACTTGTCCAACAAACTTCTCATCAAAATCCTTATACTAATCCAACCCAACACAAAAAGTTTATATTAATCACCAAATTTATTCAAATAGTAACACCGATCAATTTGTGATTACCGTGTTGACTTGTTGGATATATACATGCGCCATTGGTTTCAACTATTGCTAAAACGATCCCATAGTAATCATGAGTCACAAATTTTATCGATTATCCTAAACCACAATCTATGTTCTATTGCTAAAACCATCCATAGTAATCATGAGTCACAAATATTATCCACCACTATGACAAAAGATAGAATCAAGTGGCGAGATTTTGCAAACCATAGGTTAATGAAACTCTTTGAAATTCTTACATAAACACTCAAATATAACTCGATTATTAATCATTCATATATAGGTTTAAAATTTCTTATACGATATAACTGACATAAAAGGGTCGGATCAAACAACGGTGCCAAAAGCATTTAATCTAATCCAATAAATTACTTTTGTAACACATACCATTTGTATAAGTTGTTTTTTGCATATACTATTTCTAACTGCAACTTATACAATATCACAAAAAGTCTTCATCTAGAAAAGATCTCGTTCATTTGTATGTGCTTTTCTATTACTCACAGAACAACGTAAAAATGGCTTATTTACTGAAAAAAAAAAAAAAAAACTAATAAGATAAACCAAATGGCCCGTTAACTTAAAAAATGAAATGTTATATACCTTGTTGACCTCTATATTATCTTAACTTTTATATATTTTTCTTAAATTTATAAGCAGCATCTTGGCATTGTGTGACATTAGGTGTGGATGGACGTTGGTTCACATAGGGTAAACATGATGCAAGTTTCAAGCATTTATCAAACTGACCAGCGACACTTGCTGGAAGTTTTGTTTTATTACAGATTTAGCTTAGAGGGAAGTATTACCTCGTGTGATCACTTTTGTATCAGCTCTAGTTGCAAAATGTAAACGTCAAACACGCACCTATCCCCCAACTGCAATTAGCAACAATTTAGAGATTGGTGAATATAATTATTAACACGTCCTAAAAATCACATTTGATAACATAAAAACCATACATTTATGCAATTGTGCGGATAGAGATATTATTATTACTATTTTCATAAAAACAAATTTGACGCGAATATAAAAACCACAGATTTATGCAATTGCGTACACACCGATGTTAGTAAGACAATGAAATAACACAACCAAAAACCATCCCTAGCAACTCACCCGTGGAAAAATTCTTTTAGTATGGCATCTATTGGCGTCCATTACCATATAAAGAGACCTCATTTCTTCCTGCTATTATGAGCAAAAAGTAATCGTCCGTTACCATATGAAAGAACAAAGCATGACCACCACGTCAAACAAACGATAATCTCTTAGACTATTCAGGCATAAGATTGTACAGCTCTTACCTCTAGCCTATGTTGTTGTTGCTCTTACATACAATGTGTCAAACAGGTAATTTATAAGTGTGGGTCAAAACGGGGGGTGCCAACCTGCAAACATATTATTTTTTCTGAATTATTAAATTCATAAACAAATAATGTGCTAAAGGGTTAATTGTTACTACAACACTTATTTATAATATGCATTTGGTCACACCTCGGGACAATTTTCCGAGTTTGAATTATTCCGGTAATGGTTAAACCTTTAACACGCCAACTTAATCGTTTACCTTATATACTTCGCTGAAAGAACTGAACCCATGAAGATGCCTTTAAAAATAAACATACCTGCAAGGCTGCAACAAATAGTAGTATTATCAATGGGCCTACTGTTCCGTTCATTATAAAATCTGCAATTAAATAAGGTGCTAAGGAGCAAAACAGATAATATAAGCAATCCAAAACACTTTCTCGGCGTACAATCTGATTCCCAACTCAATGCGTCACTATATCATATAACCTAGTAATTTAATCCCAAAATCTTAACGAAAACTTAAAAAACACAAAATCGATAAAATCAAACTCAAAACAAAATTAATCAACAAAAAGATTATACATTCAAACACACTTTTAAAAACCAACAAAAATCAATGAACAATTTTTAAAACCTATCACTAAAACATAATCTTTAATTCAATAGTTTTTATATAAAAATAAAAGCCCAGAATAATTTACCTCAAATAAATAAAGGAGTTGCAATCTGAGTTCTTTTAGAAATATCCATTACAACAATACCTTTCTGAGACTCTTCATTAAACCATTTTCTCCTTTTTTAGAGAGCTTCTCAAAGATGATGTCTGATATTTTGCTATTGACTTTAGTTTGGTGGGACGAATATGGGGAGAAAGATAGAGGCGGTGGAATTTTCTAGTAGAGGTGTGTGTCTAGAAATTTGGAGAAGAAACGTATACACGTGTTATCCTTCTCATGGTATCGTACAAAAGTTTAGGTGTGTTACGGAGTCATTACGCTAAACGGGTTGTGAATAGTTGATCCCCCAAGACACTTAAACCAATCAAAATTTGCCAACATATCTAGGAATTAATTGTTGGGCCTTGTAATTCGTAAATCATTAAAAATGGACCAATAAGAAGACTTATTAATGCATAACGGGCTATAAGAAAACTTATTAATGCATAACGGGCTCTAGCCTATGTTGTTGTTGCTCTTACATACAATGTGTCAAACAGGTAATTTATAAGTGTGGGTCAAAGCACGGGTGCCAACACAAAACATATTATTTTTTCGAATTATTAAATTCATAAACAAATAATGTGCTAAAGGTTAATTGTTACTACAACACTTATTTATAATATGCATTTGGTCACACCTCGGGACAATTTTCGAGTTTGAATTATTCCGTAATGGTTAAACCTTTAACACGCCAACTTAATCGTTTACCTTATATACTTCGCTGAAAGAACTGAACCCATGAAGATGCCTTTAAAAATAAACATACCTGCAAGGCTGCAACAAATAGTAGTATTATCAATGGGGCTACTGTTCCGTTCATTATAAAATCTGCAATTAAATAAGGTGCTAAGGAGCAAAACAGATAATATAAGCAATCCAAAACACTTTCTCGGCGTACAATCTGATTCCCAACTCAATGCGTCACTATATCATATAACCTAGTAATTTAATCCCAAAATCTTAACGAAAACTTAAAAAACACAAAATCGATAAAATCAAACTCAAAACAAAATTAATCAACAAAAGATTATACATTCAAACACACTTTTAAAACCAACAAAATCAATGAACAATTTTCAAAACCTATCACTAAAACATAATCTTTAATTCAATAGTTTTTATATAAAAATAAAGCCGAAATAATTTACCTCAAATAAATAAAGGAGTTGCAATCGAGTTCTTTTAGAAATATCCATTACAACAATACCTTTCTCGAGACTCTTCATTAAACCATTTTCTCCTTTTTGAGAGCTTCTCAAAGATGATGTCGATATTTTGCTATTGACTTTAGTTTGGTGGGACGAATATGGGAGAAAGATAGAGGCGGTGGAATTTTCTAGTAGAGGTGTGTGTCTAGAAATTTGGAGAAAAAACGATATACGTGTTATCCTTCTCATGGTATCGTACAAAAGTTTAGGTGTGTTCTGAGTCATTACGCTAAGCGGGTTGTGAATAGTTGATCCCCAAGACACTTAAACCAATCAAAATTTGCCAACATATCTAGGAATTAATTGTTGGGCCTTGTAATTCGTAAATCATTAAAAATGGACCAATAAGAAGACTTATTAATGCATAACGGGCTATAAGAAAACTTATTAATGCATAACGGGCTCTAGCCTATGTTGTTGTTGCTCTTACATACAATGTGTCAAACAGGTAATTTATAAGTGTGGGTCAAAACGGGGGGTGCCAACCTGCAAACATATTATTTTTTCTGAATTATTAAATTCATAAACAAATAATGTGCTAAAGGGTTAATTGTTACTACAACACTTATTTATAATATGCATTTGGTCACACCTCGGGACAATTTTCCGAGTTTGAATTATTCCGGTAATGGTTAAACCTTTAACACGCCAACTTAATCGTTTACCTTATATACTTCGCTGAAAGAACTGAACCCATGAAGATGCCTTTAAAAATAAACATACCTGCAAGGCTGCAACAAATAGTAGTATTATCAATGGGGCTACTGTTCCGTTCATTATAAAATCTGCAATTAAATAAGGTGCTAAGGAGCAAAACAGATAATATAAGCAATCAAAACACTTTCTCGTACAATCGATTCCCAACTCAATGCGTCACTATATCATATAACCTAGTAATTTAATCCCAAAATCTTAACGAAAACTTAAAAACACAAAATCGATAAAATCAAACTCAAAACAAAATTAATCAACAAAAGATTATACATTCAAACACACTTTTAAAACCAACAAAAATCAATGAACAATTTTCAAAACCTATCACTAAAACATAATCTTTAATTCAATAGTTTTTATATAAAATAAAAGCCGAATAATTTACCTCAAATAAATAAAGGAGTTGCAATCTGAGTTCTTTTAGAAATATCCATTACAACAATACCTTTCAGAGACTCTTCATTAAACCATTTTCTCCTTTTTTAGAGAGCTTCTCAAAGATGATGTCTGATATTTTGCTATTGACTTTAGTTTGGTGGGACGAATATGGGGAGAAAGATAGAGGCGGTGGAATTTTCTAGTAGAGGTGTGTGTCTAGAAATTTGGAGAAGAAACGTATACACGTGTTATCCTTCTCATGGTATCGTACAAAAGTTTAGGTGTGTTACGGAGTCATTACGCTAAACGGGTTGTGAATAGTTGATCCCCCAAGACACTTAAACCAATCAAAATTTGCCAACATATCTAGGAATTAATTGTTGGGCCTTGTAATTCGTAAATCATTAAAAATGGACCAATAAGAAGACTTATTAATGCATAACGGGCTATAAGAAAACTTATTAATGCATAACGGGCTCTGTAAAATTTTACTCTTGACCCCGTTAAAGTTTGGCTATTAGTATATATTATAATAAACCCATTGTCCTCAAAGTATCAGTTTGTTACCACCTGTCCTCAAAACATTCGACTCATTATATAGTCAAAGTATTAGTATATAGTCAAAGTTTGTTATATAGTCAAAGTATTAGTTTATCTTTGATCTGTTTTTTCTTTAATTGTTTCTCGTTTGTCGACCTCGAGTTGTCGACCGTGTTTCTGTTTGTCGATCTTTGTGTTGTCGACCTTTTATTTTATTTTCGTTTATCAAGTTTGTCGACCAAGGTGTCGACTGTTTCAATTTTTGTTTAGTTCGTTTATCAAGTTTGTCGACTAAGGTTGTCGACTGTTTGAATTGTTTGTCGACCTAGAGTTGTCGGCGTTGTCCTCATTTGTCGACCGTTGTGTTGTCGACCGTCTATTGTTTCTTGTTTCTCAATCTCTCACAAATTACTAAACCTCCACATATTTATTATCGCATTATTTATTGTCGACCTCAACTAATCATAATCATCCTAACCCTCAACCTCAACATATTTATTGTCGCATTAATTTCCCAGCCGACATTACTATCAACGATGTAGCAATTATGGTGAGACATTAGCATATTATTCATCTTATTGGAGATCGTGCATACATATTAAACAAAGGAAGGAATTTTGAAGCTACTCATCATAGAGGTCTGCGATTGTGATGTTAGGTTAAAAAAAAAAAAAAAAAAAATTAGAATAGGGGATACTTTGGGTTATCCCGTTTTATTTTGGTTATTATTTATTTTTTATTTTTTTAATTTTGCTTTCTTAGTTTACTATTTCGATTCAAGCTTTCGCGATTTAGCATTGAACCTGGGGGAGTATTAGATGATAATAAAGCCCAAGCCCGATATGTGGGGTTGGGTCTATTAGGGTTTCCTTATGTATTGTCTCTATATATATCGTATCAATAAAACATATTACCCAAGGGTTTCAATGTAAACATACGGTCTTACATGTCATTACCTAAGACCCACTATTTTATTAGATGATAATAAAGCCCAAGCCCGATATGTGGGGTTGGGTCTATTAGGGTTTCCTTATGTATTGTCTCTATATATATCGTATATATTGATACGATATATATAGAGACAATATGAAAATCTAATAGACCCAACCCCACATATCGAGCTTTATTATCATCTAATAAAATAGTGGGTCTTAGTTAATGACGATGATGTTAGAAAACTGGATGAATATGTTTGGTTTGGTAATAAGATAGTTGAGATTTACACTAAACATGAAAGAACTCATTTGCATACATACTACATGACACATGAAGATGCTAATTTTAGGGGCCGTTTGGTTTGAAGGTATGTAAATGAAGGAATGCTTTCATTCCCAACATAATTGTTTGATTTATGGGGTTTGGTTTTAAAAATGGGTATGAAACCCTAAAGAATAGGCATTTTCTATACCCACCTATGATGGTGGGTTTAAAAAATTTCCATACCCATATCAATAGTCATTTCCATATACACACCAACGCCCCTTTAGTAAACCAAAGTGGGTCATTGAGGAAATAGAAGATGAAGTTATATCAAGTAACGGGAAACAAAATAAAGTAGTTAAAGGTTTTATGTGCTAAGAGGTTATTGTTAGGCTGGAATGATGGTGATAATGTGGATAGGCTAGATAGTGGTCAAAGCAATCAAGTAAGGCCAAAAATAGGTGAATGCAGTGAACCTAATATAGCAACATAAGGCTAACTAGTGACTTTGCGAATGACTTTTACCCTGCTTCTGACCTAGTTTTTGGCCAATATGAGTGTGACCCTTTCTTTGGTACATACAAGTTTGGTGTTGTTGACAAAGGTCCTGAGCTACGAGTTGGTGATAGGGTAAAGGCATTTTGATTGATGAAGAGGAAGTGCATATAGGTGGTGATGAAGATAAGGCTGATCAAGATGAAGTGCATACATGTAGAGATGATGGTAACAAAAGTGATGTGCTGGTTGATGAGGAAAATCAAGTTAAAGATGTAGTAGTGAACATGGATAATTTTTACAATATAAATTCTAATACCATGGGTCATGTTGAAAACAACTTTGTATTTAATACGAATGAGGAGTTTGATGTTGATGTTGATGTTATAGACAATGAAGAGTTTGATAGTTCCTCAAATTAAGATTGGATAGAAAGGATAAGGAAAAATGAAACTAAAACAACTAAGGAAACAAGGTAATCTGGAAGATGGTGACTTGCATAAAGTCCATTTCTATGTTGGGCAGGAATTTGGTAGTGTAGCTGAGATCAAAGATAAGGGTCATTCCATTCTCTTGAAGCGGGAGGAAGCTATATTTGAAGAAGAATGATAAAAGGCGATTGAATCTTGAATGTAAGGGGACAATTTCATTATTTCAAGATAGCTTGGATGATGGGCCAAGTCAAGGTTTTTAAAGCCCAAAAATTAAATGGACAAAGACTAAATTTAGTGAAAGTAAAGGTTTTGAAAGTCCAAAAAATTAGGTCAAATTAAAAAAGTAATAACAATAATAATAATAATAATAATAATAATAATAAAGTAGGTGGTAAACCTAATTGAAGAAAGTTATCAGAAAATCAATGCCAATGGATTTTACATGTTTCCAAGTTAAAAGAAATTGGGACTTGGCAGGTGAAGACATTTTATGATACTCATAGGTGTCTACAAACCTAAAAGATCAAATATTCAATTGCCAATTCACTTTCTGAACACATTATGAATCAAATTGAAACAACCCTAGAAATACCAATCAAGGCAATTAAAGATCAGTTACGGAAGAAGTTTTAGTTGGAGGTGTCGTGTATGATGGACTTGATGGAAAAATCAAAAGCAATTGACCATGTAAGAGGTGATTTCACTTTTTTGTACAGGATGTTAACGGGTTATGTTATAGAGTTGCAACAATGCAATCCTAACACAACTATTAGGATAGGAGTGAAAATTAAAACAAATCATATATGTGAAACAAGGGTTTTTAAAATGATATGTGTGTGTTTGGGAGCATCTAAACAAGGGTTCAAAGCTTGCATGAGGCGGTTTTAGGTTTTGATGGTGCTTTCATGGCAGGACCATTCCAGTCAATTTTGTCATGATTGTTGGTGTGGATCCCAATAATGACATATATCAATTGCCTTATGAATTTGTGGAAATAGAATCAAGAGAGTCATGGACTTGGTTTTGGAACATCTAAAGAAGACTTAGAATTGTAATCCAACTCTAACTTCACTTTCATTAATGATGAAGAAGGTACAATCAAACTCCTCATCTAGAGGTGGGAAGGCCACATAATAAAAGAAAAAGTTTGCGGTGAGGATATTCCAATGGTGAAGAATGGAAAGTCGTTTATGAGATGTCGACACGGTCACTGCGACTTGTGCAAAACACAATATGTCACACCACTTGAATAAGCGGAAGCGAGGTGCTCTGAACCCAATATACATCATAAAGATAATAGAACAATACCAGAACATGATAATATAAAAAAAATCCCAATAATTATATTGTTAATTCAAAGTACAAGTCTGAAAGGATAAAAACATCATTTGTCTTAAAAGATAGTAATTGTTTTTAGTCCGATACTTGACTCATATGAAAATCCATGAAATGCATCACTTATGTTCCACTTTCATCTGATTACCTGAAAAGCATGATAAAAATTTTCAACTATGAAATAGTTAGTGAGTATCACAGTAAATTGTACACCAAAAATAGTTCCATAAATTGTTTCCAAAAATGTCCAATATCGTCTCTGTTAGGAATTAGAAAATTCCAGTATTGAAGAGTCGGTCACCCCAACTATTATCTAGCATAAGTTAGCTCGTAGACTTGTCGTTATTCGTTTTATGTAGTTAATTAGTTAGTCGATGGCGTAAAATAGTTTAGTGCAACACCGTGGAGGAAGGACGGGTCTTTACCCACCGTATCCACGATCCACGGCCGTCGGAGGTCGTTTAGTTTGTAACCTATAAATACCTCTACCTTGCAAAGTAGAGGTTGGATGTTCTTTGGTAATATAATATTCTACAAGTTTCTCTTACTAGAATGTCCCACTTTCTCTCTCTAAAATCATCTATATGCCCATTGTGTTAATGTTATGATATGTAAGTGAAATACAATATCCTACAATTGGTATCAAGAGCCATGGTTAGATCATATCTTGCACATCTTTGGATTTCTAGTGGTTTTAGGTGGTTTTGAGTTTGAAAAAGTTTAGTGGTTTTGCATCATTTGGGTGATTTCTAGTGTTAAAGTTTGGTTTTGATAGTACTTTTATGTTTAGAATCATCTCAAGTGTTTAGGTTTTGATTTGGTAAGCTTGAATCATCGTGGTTGGGTAGTTTTGGATTGAAAAGTGATGTTTTGTGGTTTTCTTGCTAGCGACTTGACATTCGGACTTCATTCTTCGTAGCGACTTGCTTTGCAATTTCGTAGCGAGTTACGATTTGGAGCTAGCGACTTAGATCTAGCGATTAACGATACAAGTAGTGGACTCTCCACTACGGTGGCGACAGTGGTAGCGACTTGATGCATGTGAGTTGCTCTTTAGCGACTTGAATCGTTAGCGACTTGATTAGCAATTCTTGCCAAAATTTTGCTAGCGACTTAATGTAGCGAGTTACTACTTAGCGACTTGCAATTGTTTAGCGACTTGGTGGTATAGCGAATTAGGTGTTAGCGACTAGAGGATTAGCGACTTGTACCTAGCGATTTGGATGTTGATTTAACGACTTGGGATTATTGCTATTTAGTTGCTAGCGAGTTGGTTCAAAATCTCTAGAGACTTGGGAGTAATTCATAATAACACAATGTCGGTCATCACGGATCCTTTAATCACCAAAGTACTTGCTCTCTTTGACACATCACGAGAATAGTGAAGCAGAATGCTTACACGAATGCCATACATTTAATGATTCAAGATCGATTAATCGAACAACTCAAATAAGTCACTCTTAATGTCCGCAAATGATGCTAAGAATATGGAATGCACCAGGTGAGTAGTTTCAACATCTCGGTCGACTTCTCAATTACTCTTATCTACAACCATGGATCGAACAAGTTGTGCCATCCTTCGTCGATTTTCCCACTTTGACAAGAGCTGCTTTACTTAACTTAGAGCGGTAGGTTTCAAATTACCAAAGAAAAGGTCTCAATGATGAGTCTTGATGAGTGCGTATTCACTCATCATTTTAGGTCAATCTGACGCAAAACATCTAAAAACACTCGAAATGCATCAAAATCTGAAAATATCTCAAAATTGTGTTTTATATGTTTGGATGCAAAATTATTGAAAAACGAACAAAGTTTGCATAATTGGCGCTTTCAGTCCCCGTCTTTCAAAAATTGTCGAAATAGTCCACAGAGCACGTATTTTAAAAGAAAAGTCACCAAAGGTCCTTTTGAAATCATAAGTTGTCATAATTAGTCCTTTGGTGAAAAATTTCAAAAGTTTGAGAAATTACAGTTTTGATCCCTGGATTTTTAAAATGATCAAGTTTAGTCCTTGGAATTTCACAATTTGGCAGATTCAGTCCTCAACATATTTGAGTTTCACATGTTTGACCCTTGGATAACACTTTTTAGAATTACATAGTGGTCCCTGGAATTTCAGAATATGTAATTTTGGTCCCTTAATGCTTAAATGGACTCAAGTTTAGCCTAAACTAACCTAGGCCCAAAAATAAACAACCAGTCCAACATCCAGACCCGGTCAACCCAACCCAATAACCGGTCAAGTATTGATAAAACCCAACCCTCTGTCTTCTCCTTCCCCAATTTCCCGCCCAAGCAAACCACAAACCCAGAACCCTAGATTCCCTAATCCCCTTTCTCTCTTCTCAAAACACTCCATCTGTTTTACCCAAATCCTCAAAACCCAAACACTCAACCTCTTTAACAATCTTTTACCCGGTTAACCCAAATCCCAAACCCACTACCCAAGTTTTCCCCTTCATCCCAACTGCCAAGCTGGCAATCCCAGCTTCAAAAGGCCCCATGGACGGCTCTAATATGTCTCATATTGTACCTAACTCTATTGGATGGCCAAGATTGGTTCAAGAAAGCACAAGGTTGGTTTTGGCTTGACTGCCCTCACACAGGAAACACAAAGGAGTGAAGCTTGAAGACTTAGTTTAGTATAAATAGTCATTGTAAGCCATTGTATAAGGCACCCTTTAATTTAGTTTTAAAAATTAGTTTTATGTTTTTAAAGTCTTTTGTAATGTATTTTCTCAATCAATGAAAAGCTTTTTTTTACATCTGAGTTCTCTTTAGTTGTTTAATGTTTCTAGGTTTATTGTTAATCTCAATTCCAAGTTAAGTAAAAAGGGTCAAGATCGGTTGCAAAAGTAGTTTATTTAGGATTGTTTGGTTGATGGGTCAAAATGGGTCAAGAGGAGCTTTGTTTCATCTTGGGTTCAAAAATTGGTTTAGCACAATCATTTGAGTCACTTGTTTAAGTTGGAAAAGACTTTACAGATCTAGCAAAATTTTGAAGATTAAGTGCGCAACAAAAATATATAAAGTAAATGAGTTTCTTGGTTTTTCATAGCGGTTTAAGTACAATTTTGCTCAAGTCAAAATTATAAAAACAAAATCACAAGTTTACCGGCTAGTTTATCTTTGGTCAAAAGGAAAAAATCAAAAATTGTTTTAGTTAGGTGCTATTGGGTTAAAGTGGGTGAGTTTGCATGTTGTATGTTCTGTGCGGTTGCTTGTTTTCAACATCTTGATATGACTTATTTATAAGTCATTCGATTAAGGTAATTTGATCCTAATCAATTTTCTCTTAAACCCACCTATGCTAACCAACTTTTGCGACTTTACCTTACTTGAATATCAACGTGGAGCTTATTAATAAGCTCTATTCAGTCCTCATGGCTGCATCAATCTATTGCGGTTGACATCCTCCAGGTCACTTTTGTCATTAGCTTTTCAAGATGGTGATTTTTGCTTATTTAGTTTAAAAGTTACTTTTAGATATAGTGTAGTTAGAAACTTAGGTTGTAGCTTATTGGATCTCCCCAGCTTAGTTCCTCATGTGCTTATTTTCTTTTCCTAGTTTTAAGATTTCCTTAGAGTTGCTTGAAGCCATCCGCTTATTCTCTCATTTAGGTAGTATATTCGGTTTAGCTTGTTAGATTTAAAAGTGCTTATTGGACTTCAAAGGAGAGTGCTTATTTTAAAAGCTTTTCTTAATCCTCTCTTGTTTAAGATTGCATAGGGTGAGTTTGGTTTGAATCATCAAAGGGGTGCTTGTTTGATTATGCCTTTGTTGGAAATAAGCGGTTGTAAACGCTTATTCAAGGTTTTACATAAAGTGTTTTACAAAAGGTCTTGTTTTGTCTCATAAACAAAGTGCAAAAGAAAAAGTTGAAAAAAAATAGTTTTCAAAAAGAGAGCCAAGGGATTCGAACCCTGGTCTCTCAGCTCAAAGCACACGACCACAACACACAACATCACAACCAACTGCGCCCTTGGGACTTGTCTCACAAATTCTACACAATCTATTCTTTTATAGACTTGTTAACAGTTTAGCTCATAAGCTCTTTCTAGCTTATTTCCTGCTTATTTTACAAAGCACCACCACGTTTTTTTATTTTTTTAGAACCTGTAATACTTGAAGTACTTTTAGTGAATTTTTCGATTTTTCATAAGTAGTTTAGTATTTTAATCATTTAATTAGTGTAAAATCATTTTAATTCATAGAAATTAATTTAAAAGTCAAAAAATATTCCGCTTTTCCTAAAATTCTTTTTGGTCAAATAGAGCGTAGGAAAATTGATTTCACACCGTAGCCCTTAAATTGCAAAATTTTTACGTTTATGGCTCGGGTTGTTTCCGATTTTACGTTTTACGTTTTGCACCCTAGGACTTAGTGTAGCTTCGTTTTATCATTCCTTAGGCTTAGTGATAGTTTATTTTAGTTTATTAGGGTTCCTTGCCTTAATTACTTTCCGTTAATTAAATTGTAGAATACGTAATCAAATCCAAATCATTAAAACCAATTCAAGTTCAAATCACGAAACTCAACGAATCCTTCCATTCACACCTCGTTGGGACACGACCGGAAATCACTTTCCGGTATCACTTTATCACACCGTGAGGTTTGCACGTTGACCTTTTCCTAAAGGGTTAATTTGTCGAATTTTACGGTTAATTTGATATATTGATATTGTGTTTGTTTTCACCACTCACTTTACAACGAATCAAGTCTCATGCCGCTCTTCAAACTATCTTCAATCAATTTCACCACTTATCCGGAAGAATATTCCTCGATTTTGATGATATCATGACCGGAATATCATTCAAAAACATCACGGAATGGAAATTCATGAGTTGAAACTCATTTACTCAACTTATGGGTAATATGGAAACATACATCAAGGAAGTCGCAAAGAGAATAACAAAATTTGAATCGTTGAATGAGTACCAAGAGACACCATGGAGCAATTGTGACAAGTCATGCAACATTCCAGTTGAACCGATGAATGACACGATTCTGAATCTCGGTTGTAATGAAAAGGATGAAGACAACGACCGATCTCAAACACTTAGAGTCGAAAAGGTTTCTTCGATAAGGTACATAGCGATCACACAAATTCTCATAAAAGGTACATGACTCTTACTCGAACATAACATTGTGGAATCAATCTTTGTTTTACACGAATCTAATGCAAGTAACATGATTGAAAAAGGGTATATGATGAGCTTTCAAACAAATTTTCAATTCTTGAAAAAAGCGTATCTCATTGCAAATTGAAATACAACAAAAGGATGAAATGTTTTATGCAAAGAAACCTTGTACTAATCGGAACTTCCAAATTTATAGAATTTTTGAAATTAATCGGTTAAAATCCAGATTCGGGACAAAGATTCGACCATTGGCAATCTGAAATTACTTCTTCGAAGCCCGAAAATATTTGTCATGAGATGAGTGATGCACTAGAATCTAGAAATTCGAACTAGCTCTATGTGTGTCCAACCTTCTAAGAGAAAATGAGCATTTAAGAATGAACCTTGAGGAAACAAACTCTAAGTTAGACAATCAATCTAACCTCTTGATGAAAGACATTGATGACCTCAAGCACAAATTGTGGATAAGAGCTTCAATATTGTTGCCCTAAAAATGAGCTCGGGAAGTCTGTTTGAAATAGGATGAACACTAAGTTTGCAAAACCTTCAACTTTGGGAAATTCAAATGCTCAGAACCACTTGAAACGAACAGTTATTAAACAACCTAATGCCTTTAGGTATGAAAGAGCTAAACCATTGAAATCTAAGCTTACATCCCAAGTTGACAATATGTCTGTTTTGTCAAAATCAGTCACTTCATTGCCTAGTTCAGATATGATGAATCTCAAACCTCGGACTTATGGTCAATTCTCACGGATCGAAATGCAATAAGTATAACTAGCTCGCATGCAAAACATCATTTGACCGATCAATCCCTAAGAAATTCTCGATCACAAAGGACATATTGTCAAAACAAGGTTGTGCACTAATTTAGGTCAACTAACGTGGTTTCAAATGGATTCCCACCGCGATTTTTAAGTTTACAGGACTTAAACGAACCTACATTCCTAGATCATGCCTCAAATGGATTCCCACAGAAAACTCTTCAAGAATGTAGAACCTAATAGGATCCCCATTAATGATACGTCGTGTTACATTTGTGATGCATCAAAATGTGAGATTAAACATGTCACTAACCCTTCTATGTGCAATTCTACATGTGCTTCCATACAATGTGCTCTCGGTCTTTTCGGTACAATGCTCAACTCAATCAGAACTTCATGACTTGGTTCCTTCAGAATAAACATAGCTCAATCGGGAGCTATAGTTTGCCGAGTTGATGTACTTCTTACTTTGACTCCTATTCATCCCGAATCGGGACTCGCTCTTTTATATCGTGTATAAATCAAGTTTTCTTAATTAAAAAAAAAAAAAAAAAAAAAGCTTGTATTATTCATATATATCATTATTTTATATATGTCATTCTTTTAAGAATACTATTTTATCATTTTCCTCATTTTAATAAAGAATACATTCCTTGTTATTGATAACATCTACGGTCCTAGAAATGTCATTCAATAATGGCACGGGATCATAGATGAAGTTCGAACAAATGATATATTCTTGTTTTATAACGGGATTAATTAATGTCAATCAATGGTCTTTGATGACATTGATTGAGGGGGAGATTTTGCATGTGCTGGTTATGATGGTTGCTCATTTGTATGTTGTGGTTGTGTTTTATCTGGTTATGCTTTTGTGATTATCTGGTTATGGTGTTTCTCTCAGTTATAGGCTGTGGTCGTACCTTGTTCATGTGATTATCCTTGTGTACCTATGTATTGAATGCCTTGCACTAAATGCTTACTTGATTAAATGTTTATTTGATTCATGTTTTTCATTGTGGTTATCTATGCTAGCTACTTACCACTTTTGCACATAAACCAAAGGGACCAAATGTGTCATTTAACCAATATAGTTTTACACTAGCGACTTGCCACACTTCATTTTAAAACCACAGGGACCGAATGTGTCAAATTGCAAAAGTTCCCCATACCCCTAGCGACTTACTACATTTTATTTTATAAGTTTTTTTCTCTCTCTCGTTTTGTCTTCTCGTCTAAGTTATTTGTTCTTTCTAGCGACTTAACTGTGGTAAGTCTCGAATCACACCTTATTTGTTCTCTCTTATGCGTTTGTGTCTAGTTTCTAATCTGTCTCTTTTTCCAGATCCTCTCGAGCTCGTGATTTGTGACTGTTTGATTCCTACCTAGGTTCGATTTGTCATGAAATCGTGTTTTTTTGTTTTTTGTTTGTTGTTGTTATTATGATGATTGAATGTGTACAAATTGTTTGGTATATCCTATCTTGATTGCTTGATAATTTGTCTTCATGATCTGGTGATGAATGTTTAGTGGATTGGGTTGTTGGGTTTTGTTGTTATGAGTGTTCTTGATGGCGACTTAATATGTTCTTGGTAGCGACTTAGCTTGAATGTTCTTCATGGCGAGTTAGCATTCAACTTAGCGATTATGTTTCTGTAGCGAATTAGTTTATTATATTCCGGCGACTTGGGTAGCGAGTTAGTTGTCAGCGTCTTGTCTTTACAAGTTAGCGAATTAGTAACATTAGCGACTTAGTTAACAAATTTGTAGCGACTTGGTTGTGTTACTGTTCATGGCGACTTGTCTTCACAAGTTAGCGAATTAGTAACCTTAGCGACTTAGTTAACAAATTTGTAGCGACTTGGTTTTGTTACTGTTCATGGCGACTTGTCTTTACAAATTAGCGAATTAGCATAGCGACTTAGAGAGCTAAACTATTAGCGACTTGTCTGTGGTACTAGTGATGGCGACTTGTCTTTACAAGTTAGCAACATTGTTCACTTTCATGTTGCGAATTAGTCTTAGGGTCGAGGGTTATTAAAATGTTCAAAGGTTTATTGCTAAAGTTGATCTCATTCTCACAATACTTAGGATCTCCTAATTCAACTTGTTGAGTCAACATACTCTATGTAATGCTATGACATTCTGTTTAGGCAAAAGGTACTTGGTTTCTCTCACGACGACCAAATGTTACTTTTGCCTCATGCATATTGTTATATCACTTCTACATGTGTATCTTGGCTCATGACATGATCCCTTTGCAATGCACTCTTTTGCCTTTTAATCCCTTATCAGCTCGTCGTGTGAAAATTTATCTGTAAGATTCTACTTCATTGAAATATCTCACTTATGCCACTCAATCTTTCTCTGTATGTGTTTTGGGGACTCATACGTATTCTGCTTCTATGTGTCTATGTCTTAAGGGTGCTCTCAATGTTGTCTCACTTATCATTTATCATCTAACCTGTTCCCAATCATTACTGTTGATTGTATGTTTACTCAGATCATCAATGGCAAGTTCAAACCCAGAAAAGAGCGTTACCCCTTCGGCATCATCCAAAGTTCTCTCAGACGATGAAATCCTTCCCAGGAGTCAATGGGCTGATATTGGAAAAAGCAACTGTTATGTGGACCTACAAAAGCTTCAACAAAATCCGATACTCAAAGTTTCTATTGACGTCCTCAAAAACACAAACTTCTTCGGAGTTATTACCAAGCAATGCTCAATTCCCACCATTTACATTCAACAATTCTGGAACACCGTTCAATGGGACAAAATCACAAATCGATACTCTTGCAAACGGATGATAGGGAGTTCACGATTGATTCGATATTACGAGCAAGGCTCTTGGAATCACCCATGTAACCCTAACCTTCATTCGAAACTCCACCGGTGTCGACGATCCGATTGTCTTTCTAATTGGGTTAGGTTATCGAACAAGATTTCAAGAGCATCCGACATCATCATCGGACACATGTATCAACCACGGAGAGCTATTACAACTATTCTTAACTTGTGCTTATCGGCAAAACATCGGGTTCGATAAAGTGAGAATTCCTATCCCGCAAATCCTATGGGGAATTGTTAATAGGGTTGATGTGAATGTCTCGATCGTATTTGGGAAGAATTTTCTTTATCAATACACACATTCATATCGATAGAACTAATTTCCGAACAAAGCTCAAGGTCAAAAGAAACAGAACAAGCTTGTGATTCCCAAGATCGATTTTCTAAGCTTGTTATCCAAGATTTGCAACAAACTCACAACTTCAATCCTAGGAGTGAATCAACTCGCATAAAGCGTAAGATGAATATGTTTTAGGAAACACGAAATATGTTCCTAGAGGTATGGATAAAGAAATATTTGGATTGCCAATTCTGATTGTCTTCTCACGTAAGATATCAAGAAGAAGGACTACTTCAAACAATACAAGAAAAGAGCTACCAGTTCCTCTGCGATGTCACACCTTCTCCTCCACAACCCAATGCTCCCAAGTCCACGTCACCTCACAAGCATCCTATGCCTCTCTTCCTAAAAGAGACTTGAAAGGTCACCACAATGACACCGCATCCAAGAAGCGAAGTAAAAGGAAGAAAGTGGAAAAGAAATTGGTGAAAATCTTGAGGTATCAAGGAATGTTACAAGGTTGGTGATGAAGATGATGCTAATCTACAACTTGGAATCCAAAGAAAGCCTTGAAAGTCTAAATGTGAAAGCACCGGTTGGTGGAGTTATGTTAAGAGAGCACGATCAACTACCACGACAACCAACTCAATAACACATGACAAAGGAAAAGGGATTGTGAGTGTTGAAACCGAACAAGCGGCTCACATGCTTTTAACGATCTCATCATCTCCATCAAGCACCACCAATCAATATGAGTCAAGAGAAGATCGTAATCATCTCATGCCAATGAACAATCTGGAGTGGACAAAGTGCTCAAACGTTTAAAGAAACTCTTACTCTTAGTGAGACTCAACTCGGCTTGAATGTTGACACTGCTGCATAAAGGCTCGCAGGAGAACCTTGAGACAAGATCCGATGAGACCTTGAAGATGGATGAACCAAATCGCCTACTAACTCTCTATCCTCACTTAAGGATCTCGTCTGATTTCTCTTTTGGAGATCAATACATTAATGATAAACCCTTAGACACCGCACAATCCATGTATCATCAACATTCAAAGAAGATACGTCAACCATTCCTCCGATGTCGACATCTTCATTATCAACTGCACTTCCACCTCCCATACCAACTCAATCAACTGTATAAACACCACCAACATCGTCACCAACCCCGAACTGCTCATTACAGCTTCTTGATGTGGATGCTCCACCGACTTCACCGCCACGCATCCTTACCTCGATCAACTACTAGACAAAGTCAGTAAAAGGATAGAAGCTCGGAAAGGCAACTTCCTAAATCTGTTGATTCCTTGTGGATCGTGTCTATAGATTGGAGCACCTCAACTTCAATGAAGGGGTTACCGCCGCTATTGAAGGAGAGGTCAAGGATCTTGTGGAATGGGCTATGGAGGCTCCACTTCTTAGACGATTCAAGGACCTACCTATCACCGATATGAGAGCTCTGCTTGAAAAGATGTATGATGTTTGAAGAGGACAAGCATGAGGTTCGGAAGAAACTCTATGAGGCACTTGAAGAATCCATTAAGTTCGACAATTATGAGCGTTATATGATTGACATCGGGAAAAAGAAGCTAAAAAGAAAAGGAGAACAATTGTGATGGAATCATTGATGAAGGACCATAAAGATCCTCCTCCACCTCCACCACCAACGGGTATTGGAACTTCGGAGTGGTGATCCTTCTACGACAACCAACACACCTTGACCACAACCACCATCATCACCGCCAAAACCTTCCAATCGATCGGGTCCTACAAAATAGCAGTACTAAGAAGAAATCACTGCGGACGACGGTTGATTCAAGGTTCACATCCACATCCACCTCCATTCACGATGATCAAATGGTTCACGAAGAGTCGCATGTCATGGTGACTCGAACCGATGAAGATGATGCATCTACAAAGCATATTCCTAAGCCATCGGAAGATTGGTTTGATACTTACATGGTGGGGAATCGCACTAGCACATCCGAGTAGCACCTTCAAGAGACACAATTCAAAGTCGCATTGTGGAAGATATACCTCCTTCTCCGAACCCACATGGACCATCCAGTCGACTCTATGATTCGACAACAATTGGGCATCGCTTATCACCAATAATTATGAAGTTCCAAATGAAGACTCTCTTACGCACTACACCGGTGATATGGGAAGTTTTATTAGATGGTTTTGTGAACGGAAGAGTATCTCATCCATAACTCCAAGAGATCTTGAAGGACAAGCTACGAAATTGTCAAAGTCTTCCACTCGGATGCAAATCATCTTGAATATCGATGGAAGAATGCCATAAGATGTTGAATGACCAAGTCGGTGAGCAAATCGATCGCTTCAATGTCAAAAATCTCTTCCTCTTGGTGGTGAACACAGTCGATGACCATTCAGCCGAATTCTTCTTCAATCACGACTTGGACTATCGTGTGCTCGCTCTGGCGATAGAAGACCCGCTCTATCAATATCAAAGATGAAAGTCGCAACCTACTCGATCGGGGCTTGAACAGATGGTTCTGATCAATTCAGGTCGATGAAGAACGAAAGTATGATATTGTCGCTTCTTATGGTATTTCTCCTCGGTGGTTCAAAAAGAAGAAATTCTACATCGAAGACATGGTGCCGATAAAAGACGCAATGATGTCGGATCAAAGTCGCAAATCTTAAGTGTTGTTCGGTGTAGATCTTCCCTATCTATGAATATGAGTATTTGAAGAAGATAGTCCTTAAAAGAGGACCTCAAAGAGTATACTATTGAAGAGAACGACTTCAAACATCTTCTCGCCAAATGATTTCAAGATCTCTATCTCTTGAATCTTCAAGGACACCTTGAGCATTTACCGTCCGTGAGAAAAAGGCCCTCTCTGCACTGCCACTCTTTGGATCGGGGGCTTAGTCATTCAAAACGAGTTGAGGACTTTCACTTGGCATAGAAAGCTACCAAACCAGATCAACCTTACAAGTCCACAATGGAATGCAAGCTGGGCATGAATTTCATCGCGAATACAAAGTCTTTGACACCCCTAGAGCCGTCATCTTCACCGATGATATGGATCTCGTATGCTTATCGCCTATGTGAGCTCTACAAGTTTAGTGATGGTACTCTCAAATTGGTCGAAGAAGAACTTGACACCGAGTGAAAGAAGTCAAAATTGATATGAAATCTTGGGTTAAGACTACTTTTGGACCGATGATGACTTGAAGAGGTGTGAACACTTCATTCTTTGCAATCGGGCGAAGACTCAAGACACGAAGGATCTTCCAGACCTTGAAAGTTTTGTTGGTGGAAGGCTTCGGGATGGTCACTACAAACTTCTTCGAGGACCGAATGAAGACATCTTCGGAAGCGCTTATGCTGTGTCTTTTAAATATGTGTAATATGGTGTACTAAATGTGAACAAGCTGTAATACATGTAATAGTGCTAGGATTTGTACTGTGGTTTCCCTTGAAAAAGGGAAACATCTCGTGTTGTCCACTTCGATCATATAAAACCGACACATTTTCTCCTACAAATATTTTACCTCATACATATTTAAATCATTGAGATCCAAAATCTCAAAGGATTTAAGATTTTGATGGGGAGAAATGTGATATAAATATGAAAGATGTTAAAAGATAAGATGACCAATTTTTGTGCATACTTCTCTCTAATATGTGCTAAACAATTTTCGAATCTCGAAGCATATATTAAGGGGAGAATTCTCTTGCAAATTCAAGTCATCGTGGTACACAACTTTCAATCTTTCTAAGGTACCTTGATTGTATGGCTTCAATCCTTTGGTGATCATGTATGCACTTAAAGGGTTCCCTCCAAGATGTGCAAAACACTCTTTTGAATCTCGAGGCACATATTGAGGGGAGCAAACTTATGAAAACCTCATCCTTCCGGAAATGCTTTATCTACTTGATTTGATCAAGGAAGTGATGGTGATATCTTTTAGAAAATGGTAATCAAAGAAGTTAATTCTTCCTCTTGCCTCCGTAGCAAAAGATTTCAAACATTTGATGCACATGTTGAGGGGAGTTCTCATTCTAAAATATCAAAAACAATTCAGTACAAAATGTTTTGATAATATATCACATGTATCCGGATTGATTTTCAAATGGTTTTCAATTGGTTCCATATGGAAGATGAACAATACCAAATAGACCGACCAACTTTACTTTATGTACGGTGATATAAGGATGATAAGGTTAGGTATTGGTTCCATGATCCGCCGAATCGGAGGGATCTACCCAGAACAATCCACTAGTTAGTGTAGAAGTCCTTAGGTATGATGATAAAAGGAGAAAATGAGATATGGGAAGAGTGCGGACTAAGACCGAGATGGTACTAGAATAAACCCAACAAGGTTCTAGCTATGAAGTCTCGGTAAGCAATCAAGGGTTGAAGAATTAAAAGAATTGAATGAGGAAAGGGTGAAACAAATAGCCCTCCAATTTATTCAACCTTAGGGGTAAACCAGTTCAATTCATATGCTAACGATGGTAACATCGGTATTGAAGACAAGACGTCATGGACCCAAAGGACGCACCGCACTTCAACTTTCCGAACCACTCAAGTTCCTCTTAAAAGGACTTGTTTCATTCTCACGGGGAACCTACATTATCTATCGACTTTCTCTTAGAGATTGTTGATATTGAAGAAGGAGACCCTCTCCCTAGTCTCCGGCACAGGATCCAAATATGCACTAAATTGTGTCTAGAGCCACGAGATCATCAATAAATATCATTAGGACACCTTCAATGAAGACTCTCTATTTCACACAATGTGGAAAGAGAGTTTATATCTTGAGTCCTACGCATTATCCTTGTGGTATTGCCAGAACATCTGAGTGATGTGTTTACATATTCACAATGAAGATGGAAAGCCTTCGAGCCAACATCAAACAAGCTCTGGTAGGTGGCATGTGAGATCTATTATATAGATCAACCATGTGACAACCGAATGAGAAACAATGGGGCGATTCAATCTCTTGAATCAATCACGGTTCGTGATATGGATTGACGGATACCTTTGAAAAACCGGTCGTTGTGCTTAACAACTCTTTTCTTTAGCACATCGACGTACTCATTTTTCAAACAAAAGGTGTTTTATGATTGATAATTGATTTTCAATAAAACCTTCGTTGTATTGCAAAACAATTTCTATTGAGCAATACACGATTGTTTTTCAAATCTCTTTTCATCAATCGCTGGACTTAAAATTATTTGGTTCACTCACTCCGTGTTGTCTTCTTTGAGATGTTCCGTTTGAGAACAACTAGAGCATTGCGAAACCACAAAGGAAATTCTTCGGAATTATACCGATCACAAAAGATATGTATCGATCAACGGGAACCGTGGGCGTGTACCTCAATTCAACGAAAGTGATCAAAGACACTTTCGTGCGATTTATTGCTAATCGTTGTATGCGGTGCGCCCGACGCTTGCAATGATCGTAATGAAGCGGTCAATCCATAGCCGCATGCTCACTTAACACATTCAACTCAAAAGAAATCATGATTAGTGCATCAATGACTCGATATTTTCATTCCATGCTTCGCTACGCCGCCAATATCATGAATCAACGAAAGCTTCCGCTACTCGATGAGAAGATATCATGATCCGAATGTGAGCATGTCGGTCCTAAAGTCACAACATCACATAATACCAACACCACAAAGGATGTCTCGAGAGGTTTTCATAGTGAAGATCTCAAAAGATGGCTCATAATTATTATCTCATGGATCATGAATGACCTCCACTTTAAAGTACAAATCTATGCGACTTTGAAGTTGCACTACTTATGCACAAAGATTGCGAAGTTGAAATATTAAAGTCTACGAGCTCAAGAAAAAGTCAAGAATAGAATGCTAGGATTTGAAATGTAAAACATGGGGTGACCTCCTTGGGGAGATTGTTAGGAATTAGAAAATTCCAAAGATTGAAGAGTCGGTCACCCCAACTATTATCTAGCATAAGTTAGCTCGTAGACTTGTCGTTATTTACGCTTTTATGTAGTTAATTAGTTAGTCAAGAGCGTAAAATAGTTTAGTGCAACACCGTGGAGGAAGGACGGGTCTTTACCCACCGTATCCACGATCCACAGCCGTCGGAGGTCGTTTAGTTTTGTAGGATCGTTATTTTTACCGTGTTGATGATTCGGGTGGTCTTGGGAGATCAAAATACATGTTTGCCATAGTTAGAGAGTTAGTAGAGAGAGGGTGTTCTTGCTAGAGGTTTACTCAAAGTATGAAATATTAGATTGAAGCACCACCCTTCCATGGATGGAAGGGGTATTTATAGTTACAAGAAATACGACCTCCTATCGGCTCGTGGATCGTGGATACATGGGTAAAGACCCGTCCTTCCTCCACGGTGTTGCACTACGCTAAACTAAACTAATAACTAACTAATAAACCGATAAATAACGTAACTAACGACAAGTCTACTTAACTAACTTAAGCTAGATAACATTTGGGTGACCGACTCTTCACTATGGAATTTTCTAATTCCTAACAATCTCCCTAAGGGAGGTCACCCCATGTTTTACATTTTGAATCCTAGCATTCATTTTGACTTCGATTACTTGAGCTCGTAGACTTTAATTCTTCAACATCTGCATCTTTGTGCTTTAGCAGTGATTCTTCAAAGTCCGATTACATTGTACTTTCGGTGGAGGTCTTTGAACCGATCCACATCTTTGATGATCTTCGAGCTATCATTGAGATCATCACCACGATAAATCTCTCTCGGATCATCCATAGTTGTGTTGCCTTCATGTGATGTTGTGACTTTTGGACCGACATGCTCACACTTTTGAATCATGACATCTTTCCATCGAGTAGCGGAAGCCTTATCGGTTCATGATATTTGCAAGTCAAGCATAATCATAGTATGAAATATCGAGCCGTGTTATGTAGATATGCACCATCATGAATTCTTAAAATTAAGTGTGATGCTTGTGAGCATGCGGCTTTGATTGACTCCTCAATTACGATCACCGCAACTGTTCAGTGTACCGCAAACAACGCTAGCAATAAAACACACGAAAGTGTCTTTGACCACTTCGTTGAATTGAGGTACACGGACCACGGTTCCCCGTTGATCGAGATAATCACCGCCTGATCGTAGGATTCCTAAGAATCTCCTTGACAGGTTTCGCAATGTTCTAGTTGTTTCAAACCGAACGCCTCAAAGAAGACAACACGGAGTGAGTGAACCAAAAATTGAGATTCACCGATTGATGAAAAATGATTTGAAAACAATCGCGTATTGCTTAAGATAAAGAGTTTTGCAATACAACGAAGGTTTTATGAGAAAGATCAATTTTCAATCAAAATACTTTTTGTATTAGAGAATGAGTACACATTCGACGTCTAGCTTAAAAGAAGAGATTCGCACATCGAACGGTTTTTCTAAGAGTATTTTTCAATCGTAGATACTTTTGAATTTGAAAACATAAGTACACATTCGACGTGCTAGAGAAAAGAAGGTTTGCACATCGAATGGTTTTTCCAAAAGTATACGCCAATTCCATTCCTCGACCAAGGTTGATTCAAGATTGAATCTCCCATCGCTTCTATCCGGTTGTCACAAGCTTAATCTTTGAAAAGATCTCACATGTCACCCACCAAGAGCTTGTTTGATGTTGGCTCTGAAGGATTTCCATCTTCATCGTGAATACTTTTACATATCACTCGGATGTTCCGCAATACCACAAGGATAATGCGAGAACTCTTAATATATACTTACTTTCCACATTGTGTGAAAAAGCAAGTCTTCAAGAATTTAGTGTCCTAACGAGATATTGTGGATGATCTCTTGGCTCTAGACTCAATAGTGCATTTTTGGTTCCTTTGCCGAGACTAGGGAGAGGTCTCCTTCAATATCAACAATCTCTAAGAGAAAGTCGATAGATTATGTAGGTTCCCATGAGAATGAAACAAGCCCTTTAAGAGGAACTTGAGTGGCTTGGAAGTTGTAGTCAAGTCGTCACACGGGTCCATGACGCCTTGTCTTCAATACCGTGTTACCTTAGTAACCACTTAGTAGCATATGTATTGAACCCTTCACGCCCTAAGGTTGAATTATTAGAGGCTATTTCTTTTCACCCTTTTCTCATTCATTTCTTTTCATTCTTCAACCCCTTCAAAGGCTTACCGAGACTTCATTACTAGAACCTTGTTGGGTTAATTCCAAGATTAGCTCGCCTCATCCGCACTCTTCCCATATCTCACTTTTCTCCTTTTTCATCATACCCAAAGACTCTACACTATCTAGTGGATTGTCCATGGGTAAATCCCTCCTGGTTCAAGCGGATCGTGGGAACTAATACCTAACCTAACCATCCTTATAACACCATGCATAAAGTAAATTGGTCGGTCTTTTGGTACGCTTCATTCTTACTTAAAACCAATTGAAAAATCATTTGGAAAAAAATCAAGGTACTTGTGATACGAGATCAAAGCATTTTGTACCTTAATAGTTTTGATCATTTAGAAAACCTCCCTCAACATGTGCATATGATTTAAAAATTGTTTAGCACAAGGAGGCAAGAAGACTTTGAAATATTTTCTTTGATCACAATTTTCATATGAAAAGCCATTTGATTTTCATGGTAAAATTCTCCCCTCAATATGTGCATAGGATATTTGAAATCATTTTATCACATGAGGCAAGAGTTCTTTTGAAGCACATCCACGATTACAAAGTCCATTAAGAAAACCATTTGAAAACACAATCAAGGTACTTTATAATCTCTTTTAAAAACTTTTGTACTCGATGGTTTTGCTCCCTCAATATGTGCTTCGAGATTCGAAGCGCTTAGCACATACGAGAAGCAAATGCACAATTGAATCCAAACGATCACCTTTATCAAATTTCATTATTAAATCACAAATTCTCCCCGATCAAAAATATCAAACCTTTGAGATTTTGGATCCCAAGTGATTTAATTAGGTTTAGAAAACATGGGAGAAAATGTGGCCTTGTTTAAATACTCATATGGTTTTGGATAATCCTCCTCCTCAACATGTGCATTATGTATTTTGAAATCGTTTGGCACATGGAGGCGGGAGTGCTTTAAAGGACTAAAACCAATTCCATTTAAAACAGATTTGAGATTTAAAACACGATCTCTACCCGATCGAAATATCAAACCATTTGAGATTTGTGATCCCAACCGATTTAAGTCATTTAGAAAAATTTGGGGAAAGACGGCAAGATTTAATTTTGAAAATGATAGATAAGGACCAGATTTAGACATTAAAGATTGTTAGTGTCGTATGATAGTTTTAAGAGATCTTTAAGTAAAATAAAACAATTTCACAATCAAACAAGAATGTAAAAATTTCATTTTGATGATCTTTGAGTATTAAAGAAAACCATACCATGACATAACATTAAATCTTTAGATCACCACATTTTAGCGCATAAACGGACTTTTATGAAGCAATATTGTTTGAAAATAATTTATTCAAAATCACTCTCCCCTCAAACCATGACAAGAGTCGATGATTGAGTGACTTAAGTTTTGATATGAGTATTTGAAGAAGATAGTCCTTAAAAGAGCGCACTCAAAGAGTATACTATTGAAGAGAACGACTTCAAACATCTTCGCCAAATGATTTCAAGATCTCTATCTCTTGAATCTTCAAGGACACCTTGAGCATTTACCGTCCGTGAGAAAAGGCCCTCTGCATTTGCCACTCTTTGGATCGGGGCTTAGTCATTCGAAACGAGTTGAGGACTTTCACCGGCATGAAAGCTACCAAACCAGATCAACCTTACAAGTCCACAATGGAATGCAACGGGCATGAATTTCATCATGAATACAAAGTCTTTGACACCCTAGAGCCGCATCTTCACCGACGATATGGATCTCGATGCTTATGCGTCTATGTGAGCTCTACAAGTTTAGTGATGGTACTCTCAAATTGGTCAAGAAGAACTTGACACCAGAGTGAAAGAAGTCAAAATTGATATGAAATCTTGGGTTAAGACTACTTTTGGACCGATGATGACTTGAAGAGGTGTGAACACTTCATTGTCGAATCGTATCGAAGACTCAAGACACGAAGGATCTTCCGCACCTTGAAAGTTTTGTTGGTGGAAGGCTTGGATGGTCACTACAAACTTCTTCGTAGGACCGAATGAAGACATCTTCGAAGCGCTTTATGCTTTGTGTCTTTTAAATATGTGTAATATGTGGTGTACTAAATGTGAACAACTGTAATACATGTAATAGTGCTAGATTTGTACTGTGGTTTCCCTTGAAAAAGGGAAACATCCGTGTTGTCCACTTCGATCATATAAAACCGGACACATTTTCTCCTACAAATATTTTACCTCATACATATTTAAATCACTTGAGATCCAAAATCTCAAAGGATTTAAGATTTTGATGGGGAGAAAATGTGATATAAATATGAAAGATGTTAAAAGATAAGATGACCAATTTTTGTGCATACTTCTCTAATATGTGCTAAACAATTTTCGAATCTCGAAGCATATATTAAGGGGAGAATTCTCTTTGCAAATTCAAGTCATCGTGGTACACAACTTTCAATCTTTCTAAGGTACCTTGATTGTATGGCTTCTAATCCTTTGGTGATCATGTATGCACTTCTTAAAGGGTTCCTCCAAGATGTGCAAAACACTCTTTTCGAATCTCGAGGCACATATCGAGGGGAGCAAACTTATGAAAACCTCATCCTTCCGGAAATGCTTTATCTACTTGATTTGATCAAGGAAGTGATGGTGATATCTTTAGAAAATGGTAATCAAAGAAGTTAATTCTTCCTCTTGCCTCCGTGTGCAAAAGATTTCAAACATTTGATGCACATGTTGAGGGAGTTCTCATTCTAAAATATCAAAACAATTCGGTACAAAATGTTTTGATAATATATCACATGTATCCGATTGATTTTCAAATGGTTTTCAATTGGTTCCATATGGAAGATGAACAATACCAAATAGACCGACCAACTTTACTTTATGTACGGTGATATAAGGATGATAAGGTTAGGTATTGGTTCCCATGATCCGCCGTAATCGAGGATCTACCCAGAACAATCCACTAGTTAGTGTAGAAGTCCTTAGGTATGATGATAAAAGGAGAAAATGAGATATGGAAGAGTGCGGACTAAGACCGAGATGGTACTAGAATAAACCCAACAAGGTTCTAGCTATGAAGTCTCGGTAAGCAGAAGGGGTTGAAGAATTAAAAAGAATTGAATGAGGAAAGGGTGAAAACAAATAGCCCTCCAATTTATTCAACCTTAGGGTAAACCAGTTCAATTCATATGCTAACGATGGTAACATCGGTATTGAAGACAAGACGTCATGGACCCAAAGGACGATCGCACTTCAACTTTCCGAACCACTCAAGTTCCTCTTAAAAGGACTTGTTTCATTCTCACGGGAACCTACATTATCTATCGACTTTCTCTTAGAGATTGTTGATATTGAAGAAGGAGACCCTCTCCTAGTCTCCCACATGTGATCCAAATATGCACTAAATTGTGTCTAGAGCCACGAGATCATCAATAAATATCATTAGGACACCTTCAATGAAGACTCTCTATTTCACACAATGTGGAAAGAGAGTTTATATCTTGAGTCCCACGATTATCCTTGTGGTATTGCCGTAACATCCGAGTGATGTGTTTACATATTCACAATGAAGATGGAAAGCCTTCGAGCCAACATCAAACAAGCTCTCGGTAGGTGGCATGTGAGATCTATTATATAGATCAACCATGTGACAACCTGAGCGAAACAATGGGGCGATTCAATCTCTTGAATCAATCCTCGGTTCGAGATATGGATTGACGGATACCTTTGAAAACCGATCGTTGTGCTTAACAACTCTTTTCTTTAGCACATCGACCGTGTACTCATTTTTCAAACAAAAGGTGTTTTTATGATTGATAATTGATTTTCAATAAAACCTTCGTTGTATTGCAAAACAATTTCTATTGAGCAATACACGATTGTTTTTCAAATCTCTTTCATCAATCGGTGGACTTAAAATTACCGGTTCACTCACCGTGTTGTCTTCTTTGAGATGTTCCGTTTGAGAACAACTAGAGCAAACATGCAAACCTCATCAAGGAAATTCTTGAATTATACCGATCACAAAAGACATGTATCGATCAACGGGAACCGTGGGTCGTGTACCTCAATTCAACGAAGTGATCAAAGACACTTTCGTGCGATTTATTGCTAATCGTTGTATGCGTGTACGCCCGACGTTTACGGTGATCGTAATGAAGCGGTCAATCCATAGCCGCATGCTCACTTAACACATTCAACTCAAAAGAAATCATGATTAGTGCATCAATGACTCGATATTTTCATTCCATGCTTCGCTACGCCGCCAATATCATGAATCAACAAAGCTTCCGCTACTCGATGAGAAGATATCATGATCCGAATGCGAGCATGTCGGTCCTAAAGTCACAACATCACATAATACCAACACCACAAAGGATGTCTCGGAGGTTTTCATAGTCAAGATCTCAAAAGATGGCTCATAATTATTATCTCATGGATCATGAATGACCTCCACTTTAAAGTACAAATCTATGCAGACTTTGAAGTTGCACTACTTATGCATAAAGATTGCGGTTGAAATATTAAAGTCTACGAGCTCAAGAAAAAGTCAAGAATAGAATGCTAGGATTTGAAATGTAAAACATGGGGTGACCTCCCTTGGGGAGATTGTTAGAATTAGAAAATTCCGGATTGAAGAGTCGGTCACCCCAACTATTATCTAGCATAAGTTAGCTCGTAGACTTGTCGTTATTTACGCTTTTATGTAGTTAATTAGTTAGTCAAGAGCGTAAAATAGTTTAGTGCAACACCGTGGAGGAAGGACGGGTCTTTACCCACCGTATCCCCGATCCACAGCCGTCGGAGGTCGCTTAGTTTTGTAGGATCGTTATTTTTATTGTGTTGATGATTCGGTGGTCTTGGGAGATCAAAATACATGTTTGCCATAGTTAGAGAGTTAGTAGAGAGAGGGTGTTCTTGCTAGAGGTTTACTCAAAGTATGAAATATTAGATTGAAGCACCACCCTTCCATGGATGGAAGGGTATTTATAGTTACAAGAAATACGACCTCCCATCGGCCCGTGGATCGTGGATACATGGGTAAAGACCCGTCCTTCCTCCACGGTGTTGCACTACGCTAAACTAAACTAATAACTAACTAATAAACTACATAAATAACGTAACTAACGACAAGTCTTTAACTAACTTAAGCTAGATAACATTTGGGGTGACCGACTCTTCACTATGGAATTTTCTAATTCCTAACAATCTCCCTAAGGGAGGTCACCCCATGTTTTACATTTTGAATCCTAGCATTCATTTTGACTTCGTTCTTGAGCTCGTAGACTTTAATTCTTCAACATCCGCATCTTTGTGCTTTAGCAGCGATTCTTCAAAGTCCGATTACATTGTACTTTCGGTGGAGGTCTTTGAACCGATCCACATCTTTGATGATCTTCGAGCTATCATTGAGATCATCACCACAAGAAATCTCTCCGGATCATCCATAGTTGTGTTGCCTTCATGTGATGTTGTGACTTTTGGACCGACATGCTCACACTTTTGAATCATGACATCTTTCCATCGAGTAGCGGAAGCCTTCATCGGTTCATGATATTTGCAAAGAATGAAGCATAATCATAGTATGAAATATCGAGCCAGTTATGTAGATATGCACCAACATGAATTCTTAAAATTAAGTGTGGATGTTGTGAGCATGCGGCTTTGATTGACTCCTCAATTCGATCACCGCAACCGTTCAAGTGTACCGCAAACAACAGCTAGCAATAAAACACACGAAAGTGTCTTTGACCACTTTCGTTGAATTGAGGTACACGGACCACGGTTCCCCGCTGATCAAGATAAATACCGCCGTGATCGGTAGGATTCCTAAGAATCTCCTTGACAGGTTTCGCAATGTTCTAGTCCGTTCTCAAACCGAACGCCTCAAAGAAGACAACACGGAGTGAGTGAACCAAAAATTGAGATTCACCGATTGATGAAAAATGATTTGAAAAACAATCGCGTATTGCTTAAGATAAAGAGTTTTGCAATACAACGAAGGTTTTATGAGAAAGATCAATTTTCAATCAAAATACTTTTGTATTAGAGAATGAGTACACATTCGACGTGCTAGCGAAAAGAAGAGATTCGCACATCGAACGGTTTTTCTAAGAGTATTTTTCAATCGTAGATACTTTTGAATTTGAAAACATAAGTACACATTCGACGTGCTAGAGAAAGAAGGTTTGCACATCGAATGGTTTTTCCAAAAGTATACGCCAATTCCATTCTCGACCAAGGTTGATTCAAGATTGAATCTCCCATCGTTTCTATCCGCTTGTCACAAGCTTAATCTTTTGAAAAGATCTCACATGTCACCCACCAAGAGCTTGTTTGATGTTGGCTCTAGAAGGATTTCCATCTTCATCGTGAATACTTTTTACATATCACTCGGATGTTCGGCAATACCACAAGGATAATGCGAGAACTCTTAATATATACTTACTTTCCACATTGTGTGAAAAGCAAGTCTTCAAGAATTTAGTGTCCTAACGAGATATTGTGGATGATCTCTTGGCTCTAGACTCAATAGTGCATTTTGGTTCCTTTCACGAGACTAGGGAGAGGGTCTCCTTCTTCAATATCAACAATCTCTAAGAGAAAGTCGATAGATTATGTAGGTTCCCGTGAGAATGAAACAAGCCCTTTAAGAGGAACTTGAGTGGCTTGGGAAGTTGTAGTGCAAAGGCATCACCGGGTCCATGACGCCTTGTCTTCAATACCGTGTTACCTTAGTAACCACTTAGTAGCATATGTATTGAACCCGTTACGCCTCTAAGGTTGAATTATTGGAGGGCTATTTCTTTTCACCCTTTTCTCATTCATTTCTTTTTCATTCTTCAACCCTTCAAGCTTACCGAGACTTCATTACTAGAACCTTGTTGGGTTAATTCCAAGACTAGCTCGCCTCATCCGCACTCTTCCCATATCTCACTTTTCTCCTTTTTTCATCATACCTAAAGACTCTACACTATCTAGTGGATTGTCCATGGGTAAATCCCTCCGGTTCTGGCGGATCGTGGGAACTAATACCTAACCTAACCATCCTTATAACACCATGCATAAAGTAAATTGGTCGGTCTTTTGGTACAGTTCATTCTTACTTAAAACCAATTGAAAAATCATTTGGAAAAAAAATCAAGGTACTTGTGATACGAGATCAAAGCATTTTGTACCTTAATAGTTTTGATCATTTAGAAAACCTCCCCCTCAACATGTGCATATGATTTAAAAATTGTTTAGCACAAGGAGGCAAGAAGACTTTGAAATATTTTCTTTGATCACAATTTTCATATGAAAAGCCATTTGATTTTCATGGTAAAATTCTCCCCTCAATATGTGCATAGGATATTTGAAATCATTTTATCACATAGAGGCAAGAGTTCTTTTGAAGCACATCCACGATTACAAAGTCCATTAAGAAAACCATTTGAAAACACAATCAAGGTACTTTATAATCTCTTTTAAAAACTTTTGTACTGATGGTTTTGCTCCCCTCAATATGTGCTTCGAGATTCGAAAGCGCTTTAGCACATACGAGAGAGCACCGCACAATTGAATCCAAACGATCACCTTTATCAAATTTCATTATTAAATCACAAATTCTCCCCGATCAAAAATATCAAATCCTTTGAGATTTTGGATCCCAAGTGATTTAATTAGGTTTAGAAAACATGGGAGAAAATGTGGCCTTGTTTAAATACTCATATGGTTTTGGATAATCCTCCTCCTCAACATGTGCATTATGTATTTTGAAATCGTTTGGCACATGGAGGCAGGAGTGCCTTTAAAGGACTAAAACCAATTCCATTTAAAACAGATTTGAGATTTAAAACACGATCTCTACCCCGATCGAAATATCAAACCATTTGAGATTTGTGATCCCAACTGATTTAAGTCATTTAGAAAAATTTGGGAAAGACGTGGCAAGATTTAATTTTGAAAATGATAGATAAGGACCGATTTAGACATTAAAGATTGTTAGTGTCGTATGATAGTTTTAAGAGATCTTTAAGTAAAATAAAACAATTTCACAATCAAACAAGAACAAAAATTTCATTTTGAAAGATCTTTGAGTATTAAAGAAAACCATACCATGACATAACATTAAATCTTTAGATCACCACATTTTAGCGTACAAACGGACTTTTATGAAGCAATATTGTTTGAAAATAATTTATTCAAAATCACTCTCCCCCTCAAACCATGACAGTAGTCGATGATTGAGTGACTTAAGTTTTGATAAAATGAAGTCCGGTGATTTTAAAAATTTAGTCCAATATATTTTCAAAACAATATTTTCCCATTTTCAAAACAATATTTTTCAAAGTTTTAGAAAATGGTATCATCACGATTATCCCGCACAAAGATATGTTAGGTGGTTGAGAAGCTTACATTGTTGTTGTTTGTAGGGTTTGGACGAAAACCGTCACATATGCAAGTGAGACTTCTTCTTACGTTGCATTTTGAATGCCAACCGAGGTCCAATTAAGCTCCGCTTTCTTCAATCACTTAGAAGAAAACCATCTCACGATGCAAGGAGACCTCTTACGTTGCATTTATGCCAACTCTCCATAGAAGACCAATTAAGTTCCGCTTTCTTCATTTTTCAACCCAAGATATAGTTACCCATTCCTTGCGGCATCCAATCATCTTCAATTGTGGGATCCGGATCGGGAACATTCTTTTATACCAATATACCGATACGTTAGTGAACACACATACAAATATATGGTGGTCGACATCACCCAAACAAAGAATCGACTAATAAAAGTCAATCCAACATATCAATCGATCATGTAAGGTATGGGAATAATGTGTTTCTCAAACTCTAATCATCTAAACCTAACAATCATATCCTAGAAACCTAGTCCTTCAACATAGGCAATTATATTTTTTCGAGATAAGCACGTGGGATAATTAAGAAAGTCCGTTAGATGATATAAATTTGAAAACATTCTCCCTCAATCAATGACTTATTTTATGAAAAGATTAAAAGCGTCAAGTCATTGATTGAGTTTTCAATTTTACAAAAACTCGAATCGATAGATTTACAAGCAACTCATTTACCACCATTTTAGAAAACAACAAATATTTTTCTGAAGAATTATAGACGGAAAAACATTTGTGTAGGAACAGCAGTCCTTCGACATACTTTCCTCATTTTGGTTTTAGGATAAGTGCACGAAATTTGTGAAAAAACGTTTAAGCGTAGCACTTTCCTTCCTTTTAAGAGCGGGTTGCTATCTGAAATGATAGCAAGCCATTGTTTAAGCACGGGTCACAGTCTGAAGTAACTGCAAACCATTTTTTTTGAGACATGTTTAGAAAAGAATATTTACACCTCCTGCTCGAACTTCATCTATGGTCCCGTGCCATTATTGAATGACATTTCTAAGACCGTAGATGTTATCGATACCAGAAGACATGTCATGTGAAAACATATTTTTGGTATTTTTGAAATTTTCTGATTTTATGGGTTTTTTGAAGGTTTTATATTTTTCTATTTTCTTTTGATGTTTTTATATTTTTCTATTTTGTTTTTGTTGGTTTTATAATTTTGTATTTTGTTTTCTGATAAATATATACAAGGATAGAGTAGATGATATAGTTAAAGAAGATGATGATACGAGTACCGAGATAAGGATATCGAAAAGACGTCGTAGAAGATAGAAGTCATCAACTCTTAAACATTCACCACCAAAGCTTCCGTGGCTCTTGAATCAAGAAAGAAATTGAACCACCGAAAGTGAGACTTTGGCGCTTCCCACCAAACCGAAAATCCTTTGGATGAGCAAATTCAAGCTCTATTTCAAGCTTTCTTAGCCAGTGCACAAAGATGCACACCATAATCATAAATCCCGCCGCTCCATTTAAGAACGATAATCGAGGTTCTTCGCTCGAGGTTATATCATCAACAAGAACAAGAACGTATCATCCCACGTATAAATAATCTTCTCGATTCCATATCCACCAAGTCTCAAGCAATCCATACCACAAGTTGTCAAGAAACCACTTCCCCAAGTAGACGAATTGATGCGTCGGTCTCTTAGACTAGAGCTCACGAACCCGAATACACATACCAAGACAAAGAAACTTATACCATCAAGTAGCAGATTAAGTCCAATATCCAAAGAATAACCCCAATGTATACTTTTCTTTCCCCAAGAAAGTGTATGAAGCTCAAGAACCCGGTACCGAATGCCCAAAGAGAGAATAACCGATAACATTGAAGAGGCAGGCCGAATCATCGATTATCTCTGCGGGTGACAATCATGGATGTCAACACCGAATAAGTGATTATATCTCTCAATCACTAATTAAGCCCTCAAGTGAAGTAGTGAGCATCCCCAATGTACACAATATCTCTCCCCGATGATTGTGATAACATCAAAATCATCACACACTTGTGTACCTCTTTCATCTTCGTAAACTAACTCTTCCATCTCTTCCCCACATAGTTGGAATAAGAACACTAAACGCCTTGAGTCAAACATTGAGTTTCTCTCATGTAATGACATTAGTCTTCCCGGATATCTTCAATCACTTAGAAGTATTAAGCCCATCAAGTTTACTCGCGTTTAGATGCGTGTCTCCTTCCCCTGCTTTGGTTTTGACACTTCGTAATCAAGAACACTTTGTAAGCCCGTGATACTTGAAATCTTTTGAGAAGAATACTTGAAGTCTTTGTGAGAATCAACTTGTCAAGAATGCGAGCAAGTCTAATTGGGGCTTAAATTGACATATCACTCTCCCCAATTAGTGCTCTCCCTAAACCGACAATCAGTATGATGAATGACTAGATTAAGAAGAAGTCTTTTGATAATCAATCGCAACTCGCCTTTTAGTCTTCTAACATGTAGCGTAAAATATAGGATAGATCAGACTCGACCTTCTTCAAGATTGTCCATTGGGAATAGATAGTTAACATCTTCAACTCACCAAAACAAGAACATCATCAAAAAGCATCCCAATCAACTTACATCTTGCAAATCCCTTAACTAAAATCCTCCCAATCAAACAAGAACAGAAAGATGTTCATCAAGGAAATCAAGAATCGTGCCTCAACGAACACATAAGATGGTAACACCAAACTACCAATCACATCAAACAAGAACAGAGAGATTGTTTGGAATCATCATGTTGATGTATACGTGAAGCATTAACCGAAGCACTTTGTCGATAAACTCATCAACTGAGTGAAGATGTCAACCAACGGCTCTTAGAAGAAACTCCATGTAAAGATGATCCGATAAGAAGAAGCTCGGTTCTTACATGAGTTAGAGCCGTATGACCATATATTCTCATAAGTCAATCAACCATGCATTAATTATCACACTTCTTCTCCCTCAAGAATTGCATACGAAGATGCCGCCTTGATTAAACAAGTGAACATCATCCAAATGTAATCTATTCACACTTCTCCCCGCAAAATTAGCACATGATGTCGCCATCGTCATTATAGTTGAGAAAGTGGAATCGTAAAACAATCAACAAGAGTCTTGTTCACTTGATGACCAAGCGCATGGAAAAGTATGAAGCATGTTGATGAGAATGGTCATAATAAGAAGATTTCTCTTCGTAAGATAAAGCGCACCGACACATACACTTTTCTTTTCTTTGGAGAACGAGGCATGAACTCAAGTGTTCATACGTCATAAGAAGATTTCTCTTTGGAAGATAAAGCGACCGAGACGCATACTTTTCTTTTCTTTGAGTACGAGGCCCCGAATCGATGTGAACAGACGCCATAAATCTCTCTTTTCAATCTCTTGGCAAAACACGTAATCAACCCATTATCATTCAAGAGGCTCTTTGTCGTGACAACCGATGGAGAAACCCAATATGATGAATTTGACCTGTAAGTAAACTATCCCGAACTCGTGACTTATACTTGCACATATGTAACAAAGAGCGGTGCCGAGACTTCATCCTCCATTGAATCTCTAAGTACTCTATACTCTTCAACCAACCAACCATCAAGTATAAGACGACATCACCTCTTGAAAATCCACAATTGAATGTGACATCGAGCACTACAACGTAACTCCTTAAAGTGATAGTTATTTTGAGATGATAAGAGCCCAATTCCTCCAAGTGGTAAAAGAAAAGGTAAAAGACACCCAACAATAACTAGATTTCCAAGTCTTCGTTTTTGATAATAAGCATCGAACAAGGATCATGAAGAATCTTCATCCAACCATCCCCGATACCTTCAGATACTAAGTACACTCGCCCGTGATAATTCCCTTCAACCTCAAATAAATAATACTGAATTAACGCCGTTATCACATTTTGTTAAAAGCTCAAATCTAGCCTCCTTTGACCTTAAAAGTGAACTTTGATAATGGTTTCATCCCGACCATGGTTAAAAGCACATAACCCCGTAAAACCATGTAATAACCAAACTGTCATGAAGACAACCCAAGCACATACCCAATTCATGAAGTACACCCTTTTATCCCTTCTTTGAAGCGTAAACCGTAGCACCAAAGATCAAGAAAATCCAATTACACTTTCTCTTCTCCAAGATGGTTCCATCATTACGGATTTTACAATTCCATGGTTTAAACCGAGAAATAGATTCTTTCATGAGATTTTGCAAAACCAGAATAAACCGTAAGATAGCTCCTAAATGCACTTTACAATTACCGTGATGTTTCCATTGTCACGGATTTTACAAGTCTATGATTTAAACCGAGAAATAGGTTCTTTCATGGATTTTACAAAATCAAGACAAAACCGTAAGAAATGACACTTGAATCGTGTTCGACAATATTGGTTTCATGAGAATATCCGCTTTAGGGAACATGCATCAATGTTCATTATCCAACATCATCAACATTATCAACCATCCAAGAAACACTTTGGTAAACACATCATTCACTCATTCTCGCTCGGCTATAGTAGTGACCATATGGAGAAGTAAACCCGATATGCCAAACTTGATCATGAAGTAAAATTCCCCATTTGTTACTTAAACTTGTACTAATCCTCGTGAAGAAGAAACGTGTACCCAATGTACAAAACCTCTTGACATATCCTCAATGCGTGAGACATCAAGTGATAGCTACGTTGTGGGTTAAGCGAGAAAGAATCACAACCGTAACTAAATAGCCAAGTCTTTATCACCCTCTATAAATGCCCAAACAAGTCATCTTCGCGGAATGGTAGAAAGAAAGAAGACGAAAATGAGTAAACGCGTCCGGAAAACTTCACTTCAACTCCAAATAAGAAATACCATATAAACAACCCCATAGTCAACTTTCTTCAATAAACAATTCAAGCCGAGACATAAAATTCTCCGTAATAATGTATAAACCAACGTATCAAGCCTTATACCACAACGACTCTTATCCCAAGTCATAGCTAAAATTTCTTAATAAATGTAATTGGTCCACATTAAAATACCACTTAATCCAAATTCACATTATCACAAATTAATCAAAGACCCGGTTTTTATTTAGAGCATAATCATTTGGAACCCGTAACACAAGCCCACATTCGAACTTTATCTTTTCAGCCCATGCTTGGTTCATATACTCACCCCACTTATTTTATACAAATTTCATCAAAACGCATCAAACCGTAGTCCATAATATGATCCATAGAAATCATACCACGACTAAGATCATCAACACATGGACCACATTCATCCAATATCATCGAAGTGCAGCACTCTACATCACGCAAGTCCAATATTCACGAATTCACAATCCAATATGCAACTCATGTAAAAGATATAGCACATGTTCCATTAATCCCCTCTCAAAACTCATTCAGATTAAAAGTAACATAGGCCCATGATCTACAAACCAAAAACCGTGCCTTCAAATTATCATTCGGCCCATTCAAATATCACTCAGGCCCATGAACACTCATTAAACCCGTCCAAAGGGTTACCCTAAATCCTCGGAGTATTTAACACCAACTTACACTCACAAAATAACCCTAATATTCCACAAGCAAACTTACGCCTCTCCTCCAAATATACGTACATCAAAACAATCTCAATTAGATCCGCCTCCCATTCGAATACTTCACTTCAAATCATCTTTAAACCATGAAGACTAATCAACCTATGATTAAGTCGAATCTGCTTTCACCATTTGTCACATGAAACAAATATCTCCTCTCAAGTCGTTTGATGACTTTGAGTGTGCCATGAGATGGCTTGAGCTCCTTTTGAAATGTAATTAACGAGGCCATGGGGGATGGCAATAGTGCTTAGACACGCTACAAGGTAAGTTTGATCCATCATGTTTTGAGTCAAAACCTAACCAAAGATAGGTGTTAACAATATCGTTAAACACATATCTTTTATGTTGTTCGAATAAAAATCGAGGCATAGCTTCACACAAACATTTAGATCTGTGATGATTATCTATTTCGTAATAGACCTTTGGTCTTGATGAAGCTTTTAAGTTCCATGAGTTAAGAAAATTGAGATCTAATAACATAGTTTGATTTTTCTTTCATTTTACATTCATGAACGAGATAAAAGAAATGAGATAACATTGATGTTAAACTCTTTCTTTGTCTTCGAATAATATCACAATAGGATCTATGATGATGATTGTTTCTTTTCATGTATGAGGTCTTAGAGGCTTTATGATGCTTTGAGAAAAATATGAGAAACAAATCTGAGATCTTTTTATCTTTTTCGTTTCGAGTCTTGATTAGATGAGATAGGAGTGGTGGATGAGTAGGATTGGGATGGTCATGGCATGAGTCTTGAGGGATGTATGAGTCGGTGATGTTATTACGTGTTGAAGGTTGAAAGTTATATGAGTTGTTGAATCGTGTTTTGTCTAGGTCTAGGATAGATGTTGGTATTGATTAGGACACATGGACTGATGATGGGTTTAACCAGAAGTAATTTTGAGTCTTGTAGAAATTTGGTTTGTGGTCGTGTGGTTAATGTGCATAATTGGTTCAGTAGCTACTCTTCATCTACACATCACATAAGTCGCTAGACTCAATAGTGATAGCGGATTAGACAAGTTGCTAAACATAATCAACTCGCTACAATCTTCTTCATCCTTTCAATTCTTAACCAAGTCGCTATAGACATAACAAGTCGTTAACATTTTAGTTTGACTCAAAAGTCAAACCGTAACCAAGTCGCTACTTTTTATCTCTATTCGCCATTGACTTTCAAAAAAGTCAACGAACATCCAAGTTGCTACTGAAATAGATAGACAAGTCGCCATTGACTTTTTGACCATACACTGAATCTGGACAAAAATGAGGACAAGTCTCTAGGAAGAACATTTTAACACCAAAGCAGCATAACCAACCCAAAGAAAAGAACAGTAAGGACCAGATTCACGACCATCAAAACGTAACATAAAAACTGATACAAACCCCATCAAAACCATGTTAAAAACAGTAAGGATAGTTTCAAACCAAACATCAAAATCAAGACCACAAGAGTGTACATAAAACATTTTGGACCATAAAGCTTGACAAACAACAAATATGTATTCATGAAAGCAAGATACTTTATTTTGGACCAAAAGATATGCAAACATCAAAGACAATACCAAAAAAACAGTCTACACATGATTCGAAGACCATACAAAATCATCAAACACAAAAACCTTGGCTCTGGTACCAATTGTAGGATCGAATATATTATTGTGTTGATGATTCGGGTGGTCTTGGGAGATCAAAATACATGTTTGCCATAGTTAGAGAGTTAGTAGAGAGAGGGTGTTCTTGCTAGAGGTTTACTCAAAGTATGAAATATTAGATTGAAGCACCACCCTTCCATGGATGGAAGGGTATTTATAGTTACAAGAAATACGACCTCCCATCGGCCTGTGGATCGTGGATACAAGGGTAAAGACCCGTCCTTCCTCCACGGTGTTGCACTACGCTAAACTAAACTAATAACTAACTAATAAACTGATAAATAACGTAACTAACGACAAGTCTACGAACTAACTTAAGCTAGATAACATTTGGGGTGACTGACTCTTCACTATGGAATTTTCTAATTCCTAACAAGTTTGTAACATATAAATACCCTCTACCTTGCAAAGTAGAGGGTTGTATGTTCTTTGGTAATCTAATATTCTACAAGTTTCTCTTACTAGAATGTCCCACTTTCTCTCTCTCTAAAATCATCTATATGCCCATTGTGTTAATGTTATGATATGTAAGTGAAATCCAATATCCTACAGTCTTAAAATGATTCCAAAAAAAATAGTTTCAAAATAGCTCTCAAAATAGTCCTCAAGAAAACTCCCATCTTTGAGTGAACTTATCCAAAGCCTAAAGCTAAGTAGTATGATTTAAATTAATTTCAATTCTCATTAAACAAGAACTGTCATGAAGTTAAGTTAAATGGCAAGTTATTAATTGACATCGGACTTACGACATCTCATAACCCATTTCTTAGGAAACCGTCGATCATTTTGAAAAATAACCTCAAACTTATCATTTCTTATCACATCTCTTTAGAGCGTTTATTATTGACATCGGACTTTGCTACATCTCACCTTTCCTTTTATTTTGAAGAAGATATGGCGTCAAGAAAGCCGCACCAATTGACACTAGCGGCTAGTCAAAAGTTGGTAAGGGATAGCGTGCCGATGCTCTAAGGATTGAAAGGGAACGGTGGTCGCCGCTGCCAAGCCGCTGGCTTCTCTCATTGCAGAAATACAGGAAGGTCCGGAGTTAAAATCTGCTCAGATAAGGATTTCAAAAGTGGAGATCCCACTAAGTTTAGAGGTACCGGAAGAGCCACCGCCATGGTTAGATGGTTCGAGAAATTAGAGTCCGTGTTTTTGTTATGTAATTGCCGGATGATAGAAGGTCAAGTTTGCTACGAGTACACTACTTGATGGGGCGTTGTCATGGTGGAACTCAGATGCTCACCGATGGGAATGGAGAATGCTTTCAAGCTCACTTGGGAGCAATTCAAAGGTTTGGTAACAAAGAAGTTTTGTCCGCATTTGGAGGTAAAGAAGTTAGAGACCAATTCTATGAGTTGGTAACTATTGGGTATGATATTGATACTTACATTCGAAGGTTTCAAGAATTGGCCGTGTTATGCCCATCTATGGTTTCGGATAATGAGAAGCTACTGGAAGCTTTCATTGAAGGACTTCCCGAGATTATTCAAGGCGATGTGACTTCTTTTGACCCGCAAACGATTGAGGAAGCTATTCGATTGTCTCAAAAGCTAATGGCACAAGTAGTAAAGAGGGGCAACATCACCAACATCAACCGTAACAACAATACAAACAACCGCACCAACTACAACAATAACCAAAACAACCACAACAACGACGATAACCAAATCAACAACAACAAAAGGAAATGGGAAAAGCGACCAAGGAGGTTATAACAACAACAACCAAACCGTAACACTAACCATCATCGACAATGTAATAGAAGACAAGAAGTCGCTGTGGTCTATGTTGCACACCAACAAAGGGAAGAGCTTATGCGAAACTTATCACGATGCCACCAATGCACGCTACATCATAATGGTCCATGTGGTATATGCTTTAGTCACAAAGTAGGACACCTTGCTAAGGACTGCAGGGCAAGGCCATAGTCACGTGCTCGGATGTGGGGAGCAAGGACACTATCGGAATCAATGTCCTCAAAACCAAGGTCAACAAGTTGAAGGTGCTCATGGAATGCATACATGTTAGGAGGAAGAAAGCTCGTCATGGTCACAACAACGCGGAAGATCAAGAAGTTTGAAACTAATGCCTTAATTTTCTTATGTACTATGTTGTACAAAGTTTATGTTTTCCATCGTATCCGAATCTTTATAACTTAAGATGTACTACTTTTGCTAAACCACTCGTTGTAAAATATTCTCATTTATCGTACTTATTTTCTTTCCGATTTGTTTTACTTACGAGAATTTTACTCCCTTTTACTTTAACTACCATTTTAACAACACGGTTCAAATCCTTGTAAGCATCGAGAGTTATAACAACTAAACCGAACGTCACATCATCGCTCCTTAATTATACATAGCCTAGCTAACTATGTCTAATTCGGAGGATCATGTTATGTTGGGAGCGATTATTTATAAATCTTAGTGCAAGCAAAATATTCACATGTTCCAATTCAAAGTGTTGCTTATGAGAGATTCATCCGATATTTTCTTTACTATGATGTTCTATACACCTCAATCATCGACAACCGTAACGACACTTCTCCATGTCTTCTCACCTCGTTGTTCATCACAAACCCAAAAATTCGATAGACCAACACGAATCGAATTCGTGGATCAATTCCTTTTTGATGGGCGAATGTGACAACTCGCAATTTCGTGTCATCTCTCAAAACAATTCATGCTTCACTATTTCAACATTTATCGTAAACTAGGTTTACGTGTTCCAAATTCGTAACCTTAATGGTTTAGCGGCGAATTCATGATCATATCATCACGAATATTTCATATGGACTAAGTTTAGTCTACATTTCATTAGCATCATTTGCATCATATTAGTTCATTCATGATTTTGCATTTCACATTAAACGCAGAAATTTTATATTAAATAAACGCTATCGCGTAAGTTATTATTTTGAACATTTAATCCGATACTTCCAAAATGATCCCGATATATTTTTATACTTACATTTAGTTATAAAACTATATCTTGAGTTTACCTAGTGTTTTAAATTTATTTTGTATATAAATCGTTAAATTTATTTTATTACTTACGTTTTTCTTAGAAACTACACGATAATTATTATATCACCAAATTTTACAAGGAATGTATTTTAAAATTTTATGATATCATTATACTCTACCTTGATCTATTAAAATTTACTTGTACCTAAAAGCTACCATTTACCTTAACTTGAATTTATTTCACTTACATATCTTTTACAATCACACAAGTATATACATAAAAGAAAGAAAAAAATAATTGAAGACACAATCCCCCAAACCGCCATTGGGGATGAATCATATGGTTGTTAAAACTCTTTTATTACTTAAGTAAACTTACACTCCAACACTTCATTCACTTGCATTCTATCTCAAATAATTCACAAGTCAAGAAAACTTTTCTTCTCTCTTGTTCTTCATCATCTCAAACCGGCCATCCAAGATTTTTACAAGGGATCACAAAATTTTGCAAGCTCAAGTAATTACAATCTAGATTACACTCTTATATAAGGTTTTGAAATAAAAACCTAGGGTGTTTAGGTTAATCCTTGTTCTAATCACCTCATCAAGTTTACTTGTAAGCATATTACTATCATTTTACATATTTCATCTTCATTTCATCTTTATTTCTTCATATTTGGAGCAAACATGCAAGACTTGTGTTTATTTATACCATTTTACATGATTTTTAGAGTTTTATATATATAAAGTCATCCTATAATTATTCCTTTGTTATATATTGGTCTTGATGATGATTAGGAACCCATGACACCCTAAGAAGGTGTATGGTAGGATTAGATTAGCTTTGGAGTTGATTTGAAGGGATTGGAATAGGTTTAGTACGAGAAAACTATTTTCGATAAGTATAAAAAGTGATATGTTCTTATTTTGTTTTTCTGGAAAATCCGACAAGTAGGCACGAATTTTTGGCCTTGATATTTAGAAAATATACTTTAAAACGAATCCGTGGTCGCTTGAACGGATTAAAACGGAGTTATAATGAAGAAGTTATGAATTTTCAAGTTTGACGACTAAATATATATTTTCGAAAATTTCAAGAATCTATTTTTATCTTGTACGAGTCAAAACGAGTCCTAAGCTTTACAAATTATTTCGACTTATCAAAAATATATTAGTATACTTTGATACGAAGCTAAGGACGATAATACGTAGAAAACGGATTTGAAATGACTAAGATATACACGTTTTCATAAACTTGCGTAACTATTATTTTCGGAAAACTATATTATTTTTACGAGACAAGTGTTACGGTAACTAAAACGACCATGTTGAAGGCTGCTTTTAACATGGATGTGGAACTTTTGGAACGAAATGTCTTCTAATAAAATCGAGATCACCAAGCATATTTTCTAAAACGACCAACCGTTTGTATAGCGGAGTTGTAATAAATTATTTACGGATGCTTAAACTTTGCGAAACTCATTTTTAAACCACATTTAGACAAAATCACCATCTTTAACCTCCATTATCTTTATGTTCGAGACCTCTATGACGAAAACTCCTGTACTAAAACTTCTAGATTTTGATACAAGCTTTCCAAAACCGTCGAGTTCGCTTTCCTAACGCTCGACGACACCATTTTACTACTAGTTTTTCAAGCCATTTTTGTCACTTTCATGAAATTTCCAACGACTTTATTTTACAACGAAAAGTGATAATTTCACTATAAATCATTACGAAACTATTGTAGGATGAAATTTTGACGTAAATACTTGTAAAGTGATTTAAGAATGGTCAAGACGTCAAAAGAGTATTTTTCGACGATAAGTATTATTTTCAAAACTCACAAATGGTATAAATAACATACGAAATGCAAGCATAACATTACATCATAACTCATTACATATCATATCATTCGTAATAGGTCCGATTAAAGTATCACGCTATACCTCGGTGTACTCACTCTTGTCATCATACCGCTTTATCAAGTGAGTTTTCATAGCCCCATTTTCAATTGTTTGAAACTATTTTGGGGAGATACATGCTTAACTAGTTTTCACAAGTACTTTAGATTTTAAGGCTAAATTCTATCATGATCACCATTGTTTCAAAATCAAGTGTTATACTATATCAATTGTTCTCGTCACAGTGCTATTGTTATACGTCGAATAAAGTACTATATCGCTTGACTCATGATACATTGAGTCATGTACTATTGATTATGTGCTACTGCCTCACGTCAGATAATGTTCTAAATCGCTTGACTCTTGATACATTGAGTCTAGTCCTATTGATTAAGTGCTATTGTTCTACGTCGAGTTAGATACTATTGTGAATTCATTTGACACCATGTGTTTGAACATGAACTATAAACCTTTTGGCAAAGGTTGTGAACACACAGTTGCAAGTTTTGTATGGGCGGAACTTGAACCGGGTGAATTTACAATGCCTTTGCCGCATAAACGATTTTGAAAGGCTTTACATTTCAACACAAACTCTATGAACTCACTCAACCTTTGTGTTGACACTTTTAGCATGTTTTATCTCGTGTATTTAAGGTATTCACTTCATGGCATGCATTTGGACACATCATGGAGTCGCGATGACGACGCTGCCTCACTGGGTTTTACGTACTTAAAACATCGCTTAAATTGTAACAAACTTATTTCCGCACAAGATGATTTTCATTTGGGACCTATACTTTGTAAACTCGATTGTTTTATTAAATCAAACGATGTATTTTCCAAACGACACTTTAGGTCGCTCAATATAACTCTGATTGTGATGCTATGACAACAATCCCTAGGAATTCCATTCCACGCAAAAAGTAATTTGGGGTGTGACAGATTGGCATCGAGCTTGGTTATAGAGAACTAGGTTGCATCATTGACCCTAGACTATAACTACATCATCATAGCATCTCATCATTTCATCACAAGTGCATGTTCACTTTGCATGCGATTTATACGTACATTTTTCGAGTTATTTACTTTCATTTCACATCGATTGTCACATGGATGCCCTTAAATACCCATCCCATTATCTTTTTCTCATACTCTAACGTGGAAAATTCCTTGTCATTCCCTATCATAAATTTTTTTACATCAATTGACTCATCACCGATAACGTCGAATGCCGAGATAAACCTTTAAGTACGGCAAAGTCACTCTCATTCCTTTATATCATCACTAACATGTCGAGTTACACGTTACTAACACATTAAGTCACTAAACCATTATACATTTGAAGCACTTACGACATCTCATAACCCATTTCTTAGGAAACCGTCGATCATTTTGAAAATAACCTCAAACTTATCATTTCTTATCACATCTCTTTAGAGCGCTTATTATTGACATCGGACTTTGCTACATCTCACCTTTCCTTTTATTTTGAAGAAGATATGGCGCCAAGAAAGTCGCACCGAATTGACACTAGCGGCTAGTCAAAAGTTGGTAAGGGATAGCGTAGCCGATGCTCTAAGGATTGAAAGGAACGGTGGTCTGCTGCTTCTTTCGGCCGCTAGGCTTGTTCGTCAGCAGGAAATACAGAAGGTCCCGAGTTAAAATCTGTCAGATAAGGATTTCAAAAGTGGAGATCCCACTAAGTTTAGAGGTACCGGGGAGCCACCGCCATGGTTAGATGGTTCGAGAAATTGGAGTCCGTGTTTTTGTTATGTAATTGCCGGATGATAGCAAGGTCAAGTTTGCTACAGTACACTACTTGATGGGCGTTGTCATGGTGGAACTCAGATGCTCACCGATGGAATGGAGAATGCTTTCAAGCTCACTTGGGAGCAATTCAAAGGTTTGTAACAAAGAAGTTTTGTCCGCACGGAGGTAAAGAAGTTAGAGACCGAATTCTATGAGTTGGTAACTATTGGGTATGATATTGATACTTACATTCGAAGGTTTCAAGAATTGGCCGTGTTATGCCCATCTATGGTTTCGATAATGAGAAGCTTACCGGAAGCTTTCATTGAAGGACTTCCGAGATTATTCAAGGCGATGTGACTTCTTTTGACCCGCAAACGATTGAGGAAGCTATTCGATTGTCTCAAAAGCTAATGGCACAAGTAGTAAAGAGGGCAACATCACCAACATCAACCGTAACAACAATACAAACAACCGCACTAACTACAACAATAACCAAAACAACCACAACAACGACGATAACCAAATCAACAACAACAAAAGGAAATGGGAAAACGACCAAGGAGGTTATAACAACAACAACCAAAACCGTAACACTAACCATCATCGACAACAGAATAGAAGACAAGAAGTCGCTGTGGTCTATGTTGCCGCACCAACAAAGGGAAGAGCTTATGCAGAAACTTACCGCGATGCCACCAATGCACGCTACATCATAATGGTCCATGTGGTATATGCTTTAGTCACAAAGTAGGACACCTTGCTAAGGACTGCAGGGCAAGGCCATAGTCACGTGCCGGATGTGGGAGCAAGGACACTATCGGAATCAATGTCCTCAAAACCAAGGTCAACAAGTTGAAGGTGCTCATGGAATGCATACATGTTAGGAGGAGGAGAAGCTCGTCATGGTCACAACAACGCGAAGACCAAGAAGTTTGGAAACTAACAGCCTTAATTTTCTTATGTACTATGTTGTACAAAGTTTATGTTTTCCATCGTATCCGAATCTTTATAACTTAAGATGTACTACTTTTGCTAAACCACTCGTTGTAAAATATTCTCATCTATCGTACTTATTTTCTTTCCGATTTGTTTTTACTTACGAGAATTTTACTCCCTTTACTTTAACTACCATTTTAACAACACGGTTCAAATCCTTGTAAGCATCGAGAGTTATAACAACTAAACCGAACGTCACATCATCGCTCCTTAATTATACATAGCCTAGCTAACTATGTCTAATTCGAGGATCATGTTATGTTGGGAGCGCTTATTTATAAATCTTAGTGCAAGCAAAATATTCACATGTTCCAATTCAAAGTGTTGCTTATGAGAGATTCATCCGATATTTTCTTTACTATGATGTTCTATACACTCTCAATCATCGACAACCGTAACGACACTTCTCCATGTCTTCACTTCCTCGTTGTTCATCACAAACCCAAAATTGATAGACCAACACGAATCGAATTCGTGGACTGAATTCCTTTTTAGATGGGCGAATGTGACAACTCGCAATTCGTGTCATCTCTCAAAACAATTCATGCTTCACTATTTCAACATTTATCGTAAACTAGGTTTACGTGTTCCAAATTCCGTAACCTTAATGGTTTAGCGGCTAATTCATGATCATATCATCACGAATATTTCATATGGACTAAGTTTAGTCTACATTTCATTAGCATCATTTGCATCATATTAGTTCATTCATGATTTTTGCATTTCACATTACACGCGAAATTTTATATTAAATAAACGCTATCGCGTAAGTTATTATTTTGAACATTTAATCCGATACTTCCAAAATGATCCCGATATATTTTATACTTACATTTAGTTATAAAACTATATCTTGAGTTTACCTAGTGTTTTAAATTTATTTTGTATATAAATCGTTAAATTTATTTTATTACGACGTTTTTCTTAGAAACTACACGATAATTATTATATCACTCAAATTTTACAAGGAATGTATTTTTAAAATTTTTATGATATCATTATACTCTACTTTGATCTATTAAAAATTTACTTGTACCTAAAAGCTACCATTTACCTTAACTTGAATTTATTTCACTTACATATCTTTTTACAATCACACAAGTATATACATAAAAGAAAGAAAAAATATAATTGAAGACACAATCCCCCAAAACCGCCATTGGGGGATGAATCATATGGTTGTTAAAACTCTTTTATTACTTAAGTAAACTTACACTCCAACACTTCATTCACTTGCATTCTATCTCAAATAATTCACAAGTCAAGAAAACTTTTCTTCTCTCTTGTTCTTCATCATCTCAAACCGGCCATCCAAGATTTTTACAAGGGATCACAAAATTTTGCAAGCTCAAGTAATTACAATCTAGATTACACTCTTATATAAGGTTTTGAAATAAAAACCTAGGGTGTTTAGGTTAATCCTTGTTCTAATCACCTCATCAAGTTTACTTGTAAGCATATTACTATCATTTTACATATTTCATCTTCATTTCATATTTATTTCTTCATATTTGGAGCAAACATGCAAGACTTGTGTTTATTTATACCATTTTACATGATTTTTAGAGTTTTATATATATAAAGTCATCCTATAATTATTCCTTGTTATATATTGGTCTTGATGATGATTAGGAACCCATGACACCCTAAGAAGGTGTATGGTAGGATTAGATTAGCTTTGGAGTTGATTTGAAGGGATTGGAATAGGTTTAGTACGAGAAAAACTATTTTCGATAAGTATAAAAGTGATCTGTTCTTATTTTGTTTTTCTGGAAAATCCGACAGTAGGCACGAAATTTTGGCCTTGATATTTAGAAAATATACTTTAAAACGAATCCGTGGCCGCTTGAACGGATTAAAACGGAGTTATAACGAAGAAGTTATGAATTTTCAAGTTTGACGACGAAATATATATTTTCGTAAAATTTCAGCAATCTATTTTTATCTTGTACGAGTCAAAACGAGTCCTAAGCTTTACAAATTATTTCGACTTATCAAATATATATTAGTATACTTTGATACGAAGCTAAGGACGATAATACGTAGAAAACGGATTTGAAATGACTAAGATATACACGTTTTCATAAACTTGTCGTAACTATTATTTTCGGAAAAACTATATTATTTTTACGAGACAAGTGTTACGGTAACTAAAACGACCATGTTGAAGGTCGTTTTTAACATGGATGTGGAACTTTTGAACGAAATGTCTTCTAATAAAATCGAGATCACCAAGCATATTTTCTAAAACAACCAACCGCTTGTATAGCGGAGTTGTAATAAATTATTTACGGATGCTTAAACTTTGCCGAAACTCATTTTAAACCACATTTAGACAAAATCACCATCTTTAACCTCCATTATCTTTATGTTCGAGACCTCTATGACGAAAACTCCGTACTAAAACTTCTAGATTTTGATACAAGCTTTCCAAAACCGTCGAGTTCGTTTCCTAACGTTCGACGTACACCATTTTACGACTAGTTTTTCAAGCCATTTTGTCACTTTCATGAAATTTCCAACGACTTTATTTTACAACGAAAAGTGATAATTTCACTATAAATCATTACGAAACTATTGTAGGATGAAATTTTGACGTAAATACTTGTAAAGTGATTTAAGAATGGTCAAGACGTCAAAGATTATTTTTCACGATAAGTATTATTTTCAAAACTCACAAATGGTATAAATAACATACGAAATGCAAGCATAACATTACATCATAACTCATTACATATCATATCATTCGTAATAGGTCCGATTAAAGTATCACGCTATACCTCAGTGTACTCACTCTTGTCATCATACCATTTATCAAGTGAGTTTCATAGCCCCATTTTCAATTGTTTGAAACTATTTTGGGGAGATACATGCTTAACTAGTTTTCACAAGTACTTTAGATTTTAAGGCTAAATTCTATCATGATCACTATTGTTTCAAAATCAAGTGTTATACTATATCAATTGTTCTCGTTCGCGTGCTATTGTTATCGTCGAATAAAGTACTATATCGCTTGACTACGATACATTGAGTCATGTACTATTGATTATGTGCTACAGTTCTACGTCAGATAATGTTCTAAATCGCTTGACTAACGATACATCGAGTCTAGTCCTATTGATTAAGTGCTATTGTTCTACGTCGAGTTAGATACTATTGTGAATTCATTTGACACCATGTGTTTGAACATGAACTATACACCTTTTGGCAAGTGGGTTGTGAACACACAGTTGCAAGTTTTGTATGGGCGGAACTTGAACTGGGTGAATTTACAATGCCTTTCTTTGCATAAACGATTTTGAAAGGCTTTACATTTCAACACAAACTCTATGAACTCACTCAACCTTTGTGTTGACACTTTTAGCATGTTTTATCTCGTATCTAAGGTATTCACTTCATGGCATGCATTTGGACACATCATGGAGTCGCGATGACGACGCATCTCACTTGGGTTTTACGTACTTAAAACATCGTTTAAATTGTAACAAACTTATTTCCGCAAGATGATTTTCATTTGGGACCTATACTTTGTAAACTCGATTGTTTTATTAAATCAAACGATGTATTTTCCAAACGACACTTTAGGTCGTTCAATATAACTTGTGATTGTGATGCTATGACAACAATCCCGTGAATTCCATTCCACGCAAAAATGTAATTTGGGGTGTGACACTAGTCAACAAAGCGAGACCTAAATAACATTAGGCATAAATCTAGTATTGTGCACTCCAAGATGTGTGGAGTGAGGAGTGGTTCAATCCTAATAACGCTATCTATAAGTACTAACGTCTCATCCTCATCATGGGATATAGTGAGCTAAAATTAGTGTACGATCAACCTCAGCATACAACAATATACATGCAAAAATCATAGTTAAAAACAAGTCATAAATTCAAGTTCAAGAGTTTAAAATAAGACATAAGTCCAAAATCAAGTTCAAAAGGTTCAAAATATCTCAAAAGGTTCAAATACTTCATGATACTTACAAGATCAGAATAATTAAAGTAAAAATACTTAATCATGCTTTCCACCCCAAAAGTAAGTAAAAACCGTAAAAAGGGGATGTGAGAAACCCACCTTAAAAAGGTAGAATACGAGTACTAGAACGGCTTGACAAATAGAACGACTTAGGAACCAATAATCACGTGCCTCTACCAATGAAAAAAAATAAGTAATATGCCACTTCTTAGACTCTTAATGATATGCTCGGACTTGATGAATAATAATAAGCTCAAAAATGCTAGTTTCGTCGTTATTTAACACTTTATACTTATATACTAAAAAACACAAATCTGTCCCGTTTTTAATGTGTAACACCCTCAAATATCGCAGCGGAATATTGTGTCACTAGGGTATTACTTATTAGCACACAGTACAAGTTATAAAAAACGACCTCTAAATGAGACGTTTTGAAAAATTACCATTTGATTAATAATATCAGAGTTGCAAACAAGATATTCCATAGTATATTACATAAGAGTTTTTAAAACATATCGAATGGTAAATGATAATAGCATAAGTCTTCAAACCATGACGTGCGACTCTATGCTCCATGCACCAGCTATCACCTTATAGACCTGAGATAAACATGCTAAAAAGTGTCAACACAATGGTTGGTGAGTTCTGATGAGTGTCTAAATACTCATCATTTTTGTACCTTTTAGATCGAAAACATCCGAAAACACACTTGAAATGCATCAAAATGATAAAAATATCACAAATAAGTGTTTTATGTGTTTTAAATGCAAAATACCAAAATCAATGAAAAACGTATCAAGTTTGCATAATTGGCGCTTTAGTCCCCAAGTTTCAAAAGTTGTCAAATCTAGTCCTCGGAATCCAAAATGTGGAGTTTTATCATTCAAGGTCCCCGAAATATTCTAAATTGTCAAAATGATCCTTGAATGAATCTTTGGGCAAATGGCAAAAAGGTCCTCAACTTTAAAAAATGTCAAAATCGGTCCTCAGGTGTTTAAAATGGAAATTATTCAAACTACACCCTTGTTCTATTCATAAATGGCATAATTGGTCCTTGGAATAACTTTGGAATGTTGGCGCTTTGGTCCTCAAAATCCGAATTGCATGAATGGTCTCAGTGATAACAAACCAAACGGACCCCTTTGTATTTTGATCCCCACCAAACCCAAAAGAACCCCGTCATAAACCTTGAACCCCCTTTGTGAACCCCGTTATTAATACCACGGGTCAACAAAAGTCAAAACCAGATATCAGACATCTCTCACACCGTCCCGCCAAATCCGAGATACCACCATGGTTTCATCCCACTTGCTTTCACCACCTTTCCACCTGTCTCCCAGTTGTTTACCCACTCCCCTAACACCTCCACAAACACCCAAAGTTCATTAATTGATTGAAACCTGCTTATGACTTTTTGGCGCCAAATTTCCACATGGACGAATATGATGAGTTATGAAGATCCAATGGCTGGAAATAGGTGGGAAAGATTCAGAGATGTCGACAATAGTCAAAAAGATCATTATAAAGCAAGGATGAAGCAATGTAGTGGGATATCTAGAGTAATTTTAGTTTATTTATGCCGTTTTAATTAATTTTCAAATACCAGTGTAATTTTAAGCTTCCAAGTACTATGTTTAAGTTATTTCAAGTGTATGTGAACCTTTTTCAGTTTCAATTTTAGTGTTAAGCTTCATTTTCAAGTTTATGCAATTTTCATTTCAAAAATCTCATGTTAAGATCAAATGTTGTTTGTAGCTGTTGTTAAGGACTGAATAAGCTAATGTAAGCTCCTAGAAAGCTTATCTAAGCTTTTAGAAACCATAAAATCGGTTCTAGATATAAAACTAAAAATTACCAAAAATACAAAAAAAATTAGTTAAAATAAAAATCAATGGGGATGAAGATCAAAGTCGGAACAGGGTTAATAATGGATTGCCCTTTGGTTTAGAGCTTCGGGAAGCTATAGGAAGTGTTCTGATCCTTGGTTCTCGGTTTGTGCTTGGACTCAACTTGTAAGCCATTTCTTAAAAATTTGCAATTCTTAGTCTAAGTGTTTGAATCTTGTTAATTTTGGTTTAATCATGTCTCATCATAGTTAATATAAGTTAATCACTAGGTTTCTTGGTTTAAAAATTTGTTTTAGTGTGTAAAGCTTCAAAACAGTTAAGATAAGGGTTGTTTGGTTTTGATTTGTTAACTATGATAAAGGGTGTTCAAGACAATGTTCTTGTTTGTTGTTTATCACACTAGGTCTAAATAACTCATAGCAACCATAAAAACCAGTGCTTGTTTGTAAAAAGTCAAAATCACTTCTAAACTCACTTAACTAGTTAACTGTTAGGATTTATAGTTTGAAATTCATCATATTAGCTTATAACTTGGCACTTTGGATTAATTTCATCATAACTTAGGTTAATACATCATAATCAGTGAGTAGGATCAATCACAAGTTCATTTTAGTCAACTTATTTGGTTTTTATAAAAAGTCAAATTTCAGTTTAAGTCGTTTTTGAATAAACTAGATTATTTTCTATAGGACTTAATATTAAGCTTCAAGATTTGAGCTTTTGGTATATTAATATTCAACTGCTTATCTCTATCATAGTATTTTTTATATTTTCTAGCTAGCTTATTACACAGCTTATTTCTTAGCTTATTTTAGGTACTTTTTCAAATAGGTGCCCTGTGCACAGTTTTACATCCATTTTCACAAGCTCACACAGAGCTTATTAGTGAACTTTAGCTTGTGTACCTTGACTTTTTGAAAGCTAGCCTAGCCATCTCTTCATTCCAAAGGCTTATTTTCAACTTTGTAGCTTATTCAAGAGGGTGCAAGTAGCTTTTGTTTGTCCCAATTCACTCAAGATATAATGAGTCTTTAAACGATGTGATACAAGCTTTTCTCAAGCTTGTCATAAGCTCATTAGTCAACCTCGGTGTTTGAGCTTGGACTTTTGGAAAGCCCACCACTCATCTTGACACCTCATCCTTATTTTGAGCTTTTAGCTTATTTAATAAGCTTAAACTGCTTTTAGAAACGGTCATGCAGCTGCTTTGGTTTCCTAGTTTAGGATAAGTGCTTATTTGCTTATTATAGCTTATCTGTGTGTATCTTTGTGTTTTTTTAGCTTCATTTAAGTAGCTTAAGCTTGTTCGAATCTTATTTCATCTTTTGTTCCAACTGTAAAGCTTGTTTGAGCTTAAAAACATCACAATAAGCTCATAAGCTCACTGTTGAGCTCTTAAGCTTCTAAACAACTTATTTTTTAGTTTTAAAATTTTTGTTTTCATTAAAGTTACTTAATATCAGTAGTTAAATAGTTTTCAAAAAGAAAAATCACAGAAACATCATTTTTAAAATAGTGATAGCGTTTATTTAATGTAATTTAGCTTTTTGATTTTTCTTTTCAGCTTATTATTAAGCACTTCTTGTTTTATAATTTTTTAGCTTTACGTCATCATAGGATATTTTTAGAAAAGTTTCATAATTTTCATAGCTTGTTTAGTATTTATTAGAATTTAAAATAGTTAAAAGTATGAAATAATTAATAATAAATAAATAAAAGCATAAAAATATCTTTTCGCTTTAAAATTAGTTTTATAATATTTTAGATTTTTCTAAGTTAAAATTTTATTTTTCTAGGTTAATTTTATATTTTCTTGTATTTAAGTGTATTTGAAATAATTAATATATAGTAATTAATTAGTAATAAATACATAAAAAGTCTAAAAATAATTTTTCAATTTTAAAATAAGTTTTATAATATTTTAGATTTTTTTAAGTCATAATTTCATTTTTCTAGCTTTATTTCATATTTTCTTATATTTTAGGGTATTATTAAATAGTTAAAAAATAGTTTTTAATTAATAATAATTAAATAAATAGTTATAAAAATAATTTTCTTTTTCCAATAATTTTGTTTTATTATTAAGATTGTAAAAATATCATTTTCATATTTGTAGGCCTTTTATTTCTTAAAACTCACGTTTTATTTTGTGCGTTTACGTAGTTTATTAAACGTACGCGTTTAAGTTTGTTTAATCTGATTGTTGTACTTTACAATTCTGTATCCAAAATCAATTCCAATCAATCAGTAGTGTAGTTATCAATCAAAATCCTTACTGATCATTATCCTTAGTGATCATTCTATCATCTGAACGTTTTTAAAGCACCATTAATCCTCCGTGGGACTTAACGACCCGGGAATCCACTATATTCCAAGGGAAATTGCATTGGTTTTAGACTGTTTGAATTTTATTACGGTTGACCATTCACAAGTGGTTGACTTGTGTGATAAACTTGACGGTTTGCCACCAATCAAATTTTGGCGCCGCTGCCGGGGAGGCTTTAGCGTGTTCTAAACATTCTCAGACCCATACTTGCACATATACCACCTTTTGTAAACAGTTTTTTTTTGTAAAGTTATCAAAAAGTTCATTAACACTTTTCCTAAAGTGTTAACAAACCCAAAAAAAATAAATATAAAACAACAAAACAATCGTAACGTTTTCTATCTTGTATTTTCTTTAAGGTGATTCTTAAAGTAGTACGATTTGGTTAAACGAGACGATACCAAAAATATTGTCCAAAAGTTTTTAAACCCTTAGCACAAATCCATACCTACGTCTTTTCAGTGGTACTTAATAAATACATAAAATCAACCACCGCAAACCAAGGCGTAACATCTACCAACCGGGGTGTGAACATTAATAAGTTCCCAATCTTACAGATCAAAACTTGCCTTTGTGTCCTTGTGATTTGGTGTACCTTTTTCAAAGCCATTTCATTTGTGATTATTGGTTTAAGTTCACTTGTCGCTTTGCCTCGCATTTGTTTTGAAAACCGATTTTTATACTTAGTGCATGCGCACTCGTTCTTCCAGTTCTACAAGTCCACTTTCGAGCTTGCAAATATTCCTCGTAGACGTAGAGGCGTTCGCTCCTTCACCGTGATCGAGGAACGCCTAGCACAACCACCCCCGTCGTAATGGCGTAAGATAAACCGATGAATGAGCTTCTCCAAGCACCCATCGAGGGTTACGGAGATGCCATTATTGTCCCAGCCATCGTGGCTAATACCTTTGAGCTCAAAACCGAGTTGCTTAATCTTGTAACCCAAAGCCAATTTTATGGTTTTGAGCGGGATGATCCTCATGCACATATTCGATGGTTTAACAAGATTGCATCGACCATCAAATACAAGAATGTCCCACATGAAGCAATTAAGCTTCTTCCGTTCCCATTCTCTGTAGGACAAGCCCGAATTGGCTTGAGAAACAACCCCTCGCTCCATTGAGACATGGGAGGATTTAGTCACCAAGTTTGTTAACGAATTCTATCCTCCATCCCGAACTACAAGTCTTAAGAATGAGATAATGAAATTCTCTCAAAGATTTGATGAATCATTCGGGAGGCATGGGATCATTACAAAGAGTTGCTCATGAAGTGTCCGCATCATGGTTTTACCGAGTTAATGCAAATGGATACTTTCTACAATGGTCCGAGACAAGTGACCAAGACTCTTTAAATGCCTCCGCGGAGGTAATTTCTGAGCAAGACCACAAAGAAGCCTTGCAAATCATAGAAAACAAGTCCCGTGTCCGCCTTTCCGAACAAAGACATATCGCCCCGCCTAATGCGGACCTTCTACTTCATCTCCCGTGAGTACATCTAGCACCGATGCTAAGATTGACAAACTCACGATATTGTTCAAAGCTTTGGTTCTTGCTAACCAAAGAAAGTCACTTTCACACGCACACCATCACATGGTGAAGTGAAGAAAGTCGAGGTCTGTTACTTGTGGTGGCCTCATGCATACTACAATCTGATCGCCACCGATGGTAGTCCGTTTGAAGCCAATGCTATAGCCGGTACTTCACATCGGGAGGTAATCAATACCGTCCTCAAATGAACCAAACTACCGTGCTAATACTTATCGAGCACCACCGGTTTTAACCGAAATCCTAACATACAAAACCGGAATCGAACCAACCTAGAATGAACCAAGGTTATCAAAACCAAGGTAATTTCTATCCGGACCAAATCAAGGTTTTCAACATCAAGGAAACCTAAATCAAAACAATTTCAATCGAGGGAATCAATTTCGTGGAAATGTGAATCCTAACCAAGGAATTTTCAACAACAAGGTCATAATCAAAACATACGACCTCAAAATTTCCTCCACCTCCTCCAGACCATCATCCGATGAGTTATTGAAGCAATTCATGAAATCCCAAGATGAAATGAACAGTTGTTAGTCGGTCGGATCACGATCTAAAGAAGTCTTTAAATGATCAACCCTCGGGCTCGGAAAACTTCCGAGCAACACGATCGCTAACCCGAGGGGCGATGCAAAGGCTATCACAACCGTGGTGTATCATACGATGGACCCGCTATTCCTACTACCTCTTCTTCTCTCCCGAAGGTAGTGGAAAGTGAACCCGAGGCTACAAAGGACAAGGAACTTCCTACTAATAACGGAGGTACCAACAATGTCCATCCTCAAGTTGTCCCGAAACCCAATCCAATCACGAGTTGTTTTTGAACCTCCTGTAGCACCCGTTGAAAACCCAATCCAAAACTTCTATTCCTTACCCATCACGTTTAAATGAGCAAAGCTCCGCGAAAAGCTACCATCAAATGGACAAATTTTTCAAATTTTCCAAGAACTACATTTTGACATAAGCTTTGCGGATGCTATCATGTTGATGCCCAAGTTTGCATCAACTCTCAAACACATGTTAAGCAACAAGGAAAAAGCTGCTTGAGATGGCAAAACTCCTTCGAACGAGAACCGCCAAAGATTATCTTGAAGAAGCTTCCCGAGAGCTTGGGGATCCCGGAAAATTTCTCTTACCTTGTGTATTTCAGAATGGTTGAATGCTTTGCCTTAGCCGATCTTGGTGCAAGCATCAATCGATGCCTTATTCAAGATGGAAGAAACTTTCTCTTCGGATCTTACTCCTACATGCATGACTCTCGAGCTTGCGAGATCGTACAATATCCGTCCTCTTGGCATTGCCGAGGACGTGTTGTAGTAGGAAAGTTCCATTTTCCGGTGACTTTGTGGTTGTTGATTTCGATGCCGATCATCGGGTTCCTCTCATTGTTGGACGAGGATTCACGAGAACGTCGTGCTCTCATTGATGTATTTGAGCAAGAAATCACATTACGTGTTGGTAATGAAGTCACACCTTTAACCTTGATCAAACTTTGAGGTACTCCGCAAACTATGATTCGAGTCGGTTAACCGAATAGATATCATTGATGTTGCTTCGAAGAGTACTCAAGAAGTTCTTGGTTATGTTCATAATTCTTGAGTGATAATCTCACTCATTCATCTCAACCCATCATTGCCAATTCTACTCCTTCTCTCACTCCGTTTGAGGAAAGTGACTTAATCTTGGAAGAGATTGACGCATACTTGTCTAGTGATTCTGTTCCATGGGAAATTGATCACGCTCCCATCGACATCGAGGGGGATATTCTTCTCATTGAGAAATTGCTTAATGATGATCCATCATCACTCCCTCCCGTCGAGCTTCATAACAAGGAAGTCAAGTCGGTTGAGAAAAGCAAGAATTTCTGAAGTCGAACTTAAGGACTTACCACCTCATCTCGAGTATGCATTTCTTGAGGGTGATGATAAATTACTGTCATTATTTCTAGATTTGAGTAAAGATGAAAAGATGCTCTCATAAAGGTCTTGAAGTCACACAAGCAAGCAATTGCTTGGAAACTCTCCGACATTAAGGTATCAACCACGAATTTTGTACTCACAAAATCTTGATGGAGGATGACTTCAAACTAGCATTCAACATCGAGAAGAGTAAATCCAAAAATCCATGATGTTATCAAACAGGAGGTTATTAAACTTCTTGATGCGGGATTAATTTACCCGATCTCGAGATAGTCCTTGGGTTAGCCCAATTCATTGTGTTCCTAAAAGGGTGGCATAATCGTTGTCACAAATGAAGAAAGCGAGTTAATTCCAACTCGATTGGTTACGGGATGGCGTGTGTGTATTGACTATCGCAAGTTGAATGACGCCACCGAAAAGACCATTTTCCTCTATCCTTCATGGACCAAATGCTTGAGAGATTAGCGGGCGAATACTATTGTTTCCTTGATGGTTTCTCGTTATTTTCAGATCCCATTGATCCACGGGATCAAGAGAAGACCACATTCACCCGCCCATACGGAACTTTTGCCTCTGAGACGTATGCCTTTTGGCCTATGTAACGCTCCCGCACGTTCCAACGATGTATGATGGCCATATTCCACGACATGATCGGAAACAATGGAGGTGTTTATGGATGACTTCTCGGTCATTGGGGACTCGTTTCAAACATGTCTCTCCCATTTAGATAAAATGCTTAAACGGTGTGAAGACACCAATCTTTGTCTAAATTGGGAGAAGAGCCACTTTATGGTCAAAGAAGGCATAGTCCTTGGCCATAAGATTTCAAAAACGGATTGAGGTCGATAGAGCAAAAGTCGATGTTATTGCTAAATTGCCTCATCCTACTACCGTCAAAGGTATTAGGAGTTTTTAGGTCATGCCGGTTTTATCGTAGATTCATACAAGATTTTCTAAAATCGCCTGACCTATGACCCATCTTCTTGAAAAGATGCTCCTTTATCTTCTCACCGAGTGCATCAAGCTTTGAAACATTAAAGAAAAAGCTTACGGGCACCCATTCTCGTTGCTCCCGATCGGGACTTGCCTTTTGAGCTCATGTGCGATGCAAGTGATTTTGCTATCGGTGCGGTCTTAGGACAACGAGATCCAAGCATTTTCAGCCTATCCACTACGCAAGTAAAACTATGATCAAGCTCAAACCCATTACACCACCACGTAAAAAGAGCTACTAGCCGTGGTGTATGCGTTTGAGAAGTTTCGCCATACTTAATCTTGACCAAATGTGTGGTGTATACGGATCACTCGGCTCTCAAATATCTCTTTGCAAAACAAGATGCAAAGCCGAGATTGCTCAGTTGGGTTCTCCTTCCGCAAGAATTTGATATCATTATACGTGATAAAAAGGAGCCGAGAACCCGTCACGATCATCTGTCCGTCTAGAAACCCACACCAAGATGTTTCGAGAAAAAGAAATAAATGAAACATTTCCTCTCGAGACACTCAATGCGGTTTCTTTTCGTGGAAACTCTACTACCCCATGGTTTGTCGACTTTGCAAATTACCATGCGGGTAACTTCATAGTGAAAGGATGTCGACCCAACGAAAGAACAAATTCTTCAAAGATGTTAAACATTACTCCTGGGATGACCCCTACCTATTCAAAATCAGTGCGGATCAAGTCATCCGACGGTGTGTTTATGGACATTCTCAAAGCTTGCCATGCTGGACCTACCGGGGGCCATCATAGTCCAAACTACACTGCCAAAAAGGTGTTTGATTCCGGGTTTTATTGGCCCACTATTTATAAGGATGCCCACGATTTTGTCAAAACCTGTGACGCTTTTCAACGTTACGGAAATATATCTCAAAGAAATGAAATGCCGCAAAACGCTATTCAAGTGTGTGAGATTTTTGACATCTGGGGCATTGACTTTATGGGGCCATTTCCATCATCTCGAGGAAACAAATACATACTTGTGGCTGTTGACTATTTGTCAAAATGGGTTGAAGCAAAAGCTTTACCTACAAATGATGCACGAGTAGTTGTGAAATTCTTAAAATCTCTTTTTGCTAGGTTTGGAACTCCGCGAGCTATAATTAGTGATCGTGGTACGCATTTATGCAATGACCAATTTGATCGAGTCATGCAAAGTATGGTGTAACCCACCGTCTCTCTCGCATACCACCCCAAACAAGTGGGCAAGTGGAAGTTTCCAACCGTGGTATAAAAGAATTCTAGAAAGGACGGTGGCGAAAACCGTGCATCCCGGTCGGATAAACTGGATGGCGACTGGGCCTTCCGTGCATACTTATAAAACACCCATCGGTGTACTCCATACAAGCTTGTGTGCGGAAGGCATGTCATCTGCCGATTGAGCTTGAGCACAAAGCATCTTGGGCCTTAAAACATGCAAACTTCGATATTCGGCGGTGGTGATCACGAAAAAGTTCAAATGAATGAATTAAATGAACTCCGTGATCAAGCATACGAAACTCTTTGATCTACAAACAAAAGACAAAGAATATTCATGACTCTAAAATCAAGAACTACGTTTTCAACGTCGGTGATCGAGTCCTTCTTTTCAATTCAAGATTGAAGATATTCTCGGAAAGCTCAAGTCCCGTTAGTGCGGTCCATTTACTATTGCTAAGGTTTATCCTTATGGTACTATTGAGTTATCTCAACCCGATGGTCCAAATTTTAAAGTAAATGGTCATCGATTAAAGCACTATTTTGGAGAGGACATTCCACCCGTGGTTGTCCCGGATCTACAAACTTTCCCCATGAACCAATGAATGCGGGGATCGAGTCAAGCTAGGGACTCGGTAATCAAAAACAGTAGCACACACCATATGGGTTTTCACTCATATTTCTGATTTCTTTCTACTATTCTACCACCCTAGTGTGGGGGAGTTGCCCCCCGCTGTTGTATATAAGTACTCTTTAAAAAAAAATAATAAAAATGTATATATATCAAAAACAAAATAATGGCCGTAGTATTTCCCTTTACGTTCTATGTTTGCATAACAGTAGGTACTTTGAATATTGAGGGCAATATTCATTTCTAGTGTGGGGGATTCTCATGAATTTTATCATGTAATTATACCACCCAATTCCCCATTTTGGCCAAATTTTTTTGGAGTAAGTGTTTTCACTTACTCAAGAAATGGTAATCATCCGCCATGTCTAATAAACAAAAGGATTGGCTAATCCGAGAGCAAACGGCTCTTGGTAAAGATATCTCAAATCCGTTGATGGCTTGCAATTTGCCCAAAATTGTATGGTGTTATTTCCATATCTTTAATTAGTGAAGAGTTGGCTAGCCCGCAAGGTTATGACTTGTGGTAAAGGCGTTGGAAAGCCATAATTGGTAATCGACTCACCAAAGATAATATTGATAATTTATCTAAGAGTTGGCTAGTCCGAAGCAAACGACTCGGTAAAGACAAATCAAAACCGTTGAAATTGGTGATTTGCTCAAAATCATTTGGTTATCATTGTACCAAGGTTCTTACTTGAACTTAAACAATTGGCTACTCCGAAGTAATGGCTTTTGGTAAAGAGATGAAATCCATTAAGTTTTCTAAAAGATTGCTAGGGACTAGCAATATCTTAGTGTGGGGGATTGATGAGTGTCTAAATACTCATCATTTTTGTACCTTTTAGATCGCAAAAACATCCGAAAACACTCGAAATGCATCAAAATGATAAAAATATCACAAATAAGTGTTTTATGTGTTTTAAATGCAAAAATACCAAAATCGTGAAAACGTATCAAGTTTGCATAATTGGCGCTTTAGTCCCCAAGTTTCAAAAGTTGTCAAATCTAGTCCCTGAATCCAAAATGTGAGTTTTATCATTCAAGGTCCCCAAATATTCTAAATTTTCAAAAATGATCCTTGAATGAATCTTTGGGCAAATGGCAAAAAAGGTCCCTCAACTTTAAAAAAAATGTCAAAATCAGTCCCTGGGTGTTTAAAATGGAAATTATTCAAACTACACCCTTGTTCTATTCATAAATGGCATAATTGGTCCTTGGAATAACTTTGGAATGTTGGCAGTTTTGGTCCCTCAAAAATCCAAATTACATGAATGGTCCTTGTGTATTAACAAACCAAACGGACCCCTTTGTGTATTTTGATCCCCAGCCAAACCCAAAAGAACCCCTGTCATAAACCTTGAACCCCCCCTTTGTGAACCCCCCGTTATTAATACCACGGGTCAACAAAAGTCAAAACCGAGATATCAGACATCTCTCACACGTCTCATAAATCCAGATACCACCATGGTTTCATCCCACTTGCTTTCACCACCTTTCCACTGTCTCCCGCTTGTTTACCTACTCCCCTAACACCTCCACAAACACCAAAGTTCATTAATTGATTGAAACCTGCTTATGACTTTTTGGCGCCAAATTTCCACATGGACGAATATGATGAGTTATGAAGATCCAATGGCTGGAAATAGGTGGGAAAGATTCAGAGATGTCGACAAGAGTCAAAAAGATCATTATAAAGCAAGGATGAAGCAATGTAGTTGGATATCTAGAGTAATTTTAGTTTATTTATGTCGTTTTAATTAATTTTCAAATACCAGTGTAATTTTAAGCTTCCAAGTACTCTGTTTAAGTTATTTCAAGTGTATGTGAACCTTTTTCAGTTTCAATTTCAGTGTTAAGCTTCATTTTCAAGTTTATGCAATTTTCATTTCAAGAATCTCATGTTAAGATCAAATGTTGTTTGTAGCTGTTGTTAAGGACTGAATAAGCTAATGTAAGCTCCTAGAAAGCTTATCTAAGCTTTTAGAAACCATAAAATCAGTTCTAGATATAAAACTCAAAAAATTACCAAAAATACAAAAAAATTAGTTAAAAATAAAAAATCAATGGGGATGAAGATCAAAGCTGGAGCAGGGTTAATAATGGATTGCCCTTTGGTTTAGAGCTTCTTGGGAAGCTATAGGAAGTGTTTACAGTCCTTGGTTCTCAGTTTTGTGCTTGGACTCAACTTGTAAGCCATTTCTTAAAAATTTGCAATTCTTAGTCTAAGTGTTTGAATCTTGTTAATTTTGGTTTAATCCTGTCTCATCATAGTTAATATAAGTTAATCACTAGGTTTCTTGCTTTAAAAATTTGTTTTAGTGTGTAAAGCTTCAAAACAGTTAAGATAAGGGTTGTTTGGTTTTGATTTGTTAACTGTGATAAAGGGTGTTCAAGACAGTGTTCTTGTTTGTTGTTTATCACACTAGGTCTAAATAACTCATAGCAACCATAAAACCGGTGCTTGTTTGTAAAAGTCAAAATCACTTCTAAACTCACTTAACTAGTTAAGCGTTAGGATTTATAGTTTGAAATTCATCATATTAGCTTATAACTTGGTACTTTGGCTTAATTTCATCATAACTTAGGTTAATACATCATAATCAGTGAGTAGGATCAATCACAAGTTCATTTTAGTCAACTTATTTGGTTTTTATAAAAAGTCAAATTTCAGTTTAAGTCGTTTTTGAATAAACTAGATTATTTTCTATAGGACTTAATATTAAGCTTCAAGATTTGAGCTTTTGGTATATTAATATTCAACCTTTATCTCTATCATAGTATTTTTATATTTTCTAGCTAGCTTATTACACTTATTTCTTAGCTTATTTTAGGTACTTTTCAAATAGGTGCACTGTGCGCGTTTACATCCATTTTCACAAGCTCACACAGAGCTTATTAGTGAACTTTAGCTTGTGTACCTTGAATTTTTGGAAAGCTAGCCTAGCCATATCTTCATTCCAGTGCTTATTTTCAACTTTGTAGCTTATTCAGTAGGGCTGCAAGTAGCTTTTTGTTTGTCCCAATTCACTCAATATATAATGAGTCTTTAAACAGTGTGATACAAGCTTTTTCTCAAGCATGTCATAAGCTCATTAGTCAACCTCAGTGTTTGAGCTTGGAATTTTTGGAAAGCCTACCAGCTCATCTTGACACCTCAGTCCTTATTTTGAGCTTTTTAGCTTATTTAATAAGCTTAAACTGCTTTTAGAAATGGCTGCAGGCCTGTTTGGTTTCCTAGTTTAGGATAAGTGCTTATTTTCTTATTATAGCTTATCTGTGTGTATCTTTGTGTTTTTTAGCTTCATTTAAGTAGCTTAAGCTTGTTCAAATCTTATTTCATCTTTTGTTCCAACTGTAAAGCTTGTTTGAGCTTAAAAACATCACAATAAGCTCATAAGCTCACTGTTGAGCTCTTAAGCTTCTAAACAGCTTATTTTTAAGTTGTAAAATTTTTGTTTTCATTAAAGTTACTTAATATCAGTAGTTAAATAGTTTTCAAAAAGAAAAATCACAGAAACATCATTTTAAAATAGTGATAGCGTTTATTTAATAAATTTAGCTTTTGATTTTTCTTTTCAAACTTATTATTAAGCACTTCTTGTTTTATAATTTTCTTAGCTTTACATCATCATAGGATATTTTTAGAAAAGTTTCATAATTTTCATAGCTTGTTTAGTATTTATTAGAATTTAAAATAGTTAAAAGTATTAAATAATTAATAATAAATAAATAAAAAGCATAAAAATATCTTTTCAGTTTAAAAATTAGTTTTATAATATTTTAGATTTTCTAAGTTAAAATTTTATTTTTCAGTTTAATTTTATATTTTCTTGTATTTAAGTGTATTTTAAATAATTAATATATAGTAATTAATTAGTAATAAATACATAAAAAGTCTAAAAAATATATTTTCAATTTTAAAATAATTTTTATAATATTTTAGATTTTTCTAAGTCATAATTTCATTTTTCTAGCTTTATTTCATATTTTCTTATATTTTAGGGTATTATTAAATAGTTAAAAATAGTTTTTAATTAATAATAATTAAATAAATAGTTATAAAAATAATTTTCTTTTTCCAATAATTTTCTTTTATTATTAGGATTGTAAAAATATCATTTTCATATTTGTATGCCTTTTATTTATTAAAACTCACGTTTTATTTTGTACGTTTACGTAGTTTATTAAACGTACGCGTTTAAGTTTGTTTAATCTGATTGTTGTACTTTACAATTCTGTATCCAAAATCAATTCCAATCAATCAGTAGTGTAGTTATCAATCAAAATCCTTACTGATCATTATCCTTAGTGATCATTCTATCATCTGAACGTTTTTAAAGCACCATTAATCCTCCGTGGGACTTAACGACCCGGGAATCCACTATATTCCAAGGGAAATTGCATTGGTTTTAGACTGTTTGAATTTTATTACGGTTGACCATTCACAAGTGATTGACTTGTGTGATAAACTTGACGGTTTGCCACCAATCAAGTTCATAGAGTTTATTGCAAATAAAATGGAAAGTCTTTATGATTAAATCCCCATGACATGTATATGTCAACCTAATCCTGCTACAAATCCTGCCCATACAAGACTTGTAACATCTTAGGTCCACATATAAGTTCATATTAATAAATTTAAATGTTTAGAGTGTTATGAGTAGGACATATTTTGTTAGGAATTAGAAATTCCATTGTGAAGTGTCGATGCTTTAAATATAATCTAGCATAAGTTAGCTCGTAGACTTATCGTTATTTACGTTATTTAGTAGTTTATTAGTTAGTTATTAGCGTAGTTTAGCTTAGTGTAACACCGTGGAGGAAGGACGGGTCTTTACCCACCGTATGCCTCGATCCACAATCCGTCGGGAGGGCGTGTTGTATGTAACTATAAATACCTCTACCTCCCAGTAGAGGTTGGAACTCTTGAATCTAACCTTGCATTTTGTGTTTATATCTCTCTCTAGAATTCCTCTCCTCTCTTCATCTCTCTAAAATGGCTCTATTGTTTAATCATAATCCTAGACCACCTGAATCATCTAAACAACATAAAATATTCGATCCTACAATTGGCATCAGAGGCTAGGTTTTGTTGTTTGTGTTGATTTGGGTCTCATTTCGTGGTTATTGAGTGGTTTTGGAGGGTTCTTGTATGCGACTTGTATGTAGTTTTTTGTTGTTGTTGAGGTTTGATTAAGACTATGTGATGTTTTGATGTGGTGTTGATGTTAGTTGATGTTGTTTGTTGAAAATCTTGTTAGGTTGACAACTATTTTGAATTGGTTTTATGGTATGCTTACTGATTTTTGAAAGTCATGGTCAAATTGCTTTTATCAAAACTTCATCTATTGATTTCAAAACGTTTTGATGATTACGTTACTGAGTTTATCACTTTTGGATTAAGTTGTGAGGTCAAAATGCTTTCAACTGCATCATCTATCTTGGATCTGTTCTTGATCAGTTTTGTTTGGTCAGAAATGATGATATTCTTAGAAGAGGTTTGTCAAATAAAACTGTCCAAGTTCAATGTACCAAAAGAGGTTTGTCATAAAACTGTCCAAGTTCGTTGTACCTTAAGAGGTTTGTCTCATGTGAGGTTTGTCATCTGAGTTTTGACTCAGGATGCGATTTGTTATTATTGGGTCAATAAGTCAACTGCGTTTTGATGTTAAATGAAGCGATTTGTTCATATCATAAGTGATTTGTCTGTTTTCAAACAGAAGCGATTTGTGACATAAAGAAAGTAAGCATTTTGTTGATTATCTGCGTATGCGGTTTGAGAAGATTAAGAATGAAGCGACTTGTCTTTTCTGAAAGATGCGGTTTGTAATCTGAAGCGATTTGTGAATGTAAAGACTAAGCGGTTTGTTACCTGATTGTGAAAGCGGTTTGTCACCACATTATGCAACTTGGGTATGCGTTTTGACCATACTACTAAACCATCTATACCAAGACTCTCAAGTCGACCTCATTTCTATACACATCATTGGTGCAAGTTTAAATGAAATAAAAAAACAAAAAGAAATCAAAGAAGAACAAGATGGACAACATCACAATCTCAACATCATCAGTTTCCTATATCCATCAACTACTTCTATCCTAAACCCATCACCATCTCATATAACTATACCGACACAGCATCCATCATCATATAAAGTTAATTGACAAATAGTGTTCAAGATCTCTGACTTGTTCGTTCCTTTATAATCGTTTATTGATTTTTGTGGAACAATAGCATCATTGATCAATGTTGTGAAGACGTGGCTTCAATCATTATTCGAATAATAAGCAAAGAAAAATGACCAAAAAGTTACCATCTTTCTTGATTCGTTCAAAAGCTAAACAAAAAATTCGAAAACATTTGTCAAGAAGATATCTCAGTTAGTTCTTTCATGGTTCAAAAGGAATGATGTCGCTTAAACGACTACCATTCGAAAGACCCTCCATCATTGATCATTGTTTCAACCAATTGGTATAATATCCGAATATTCAAATAAAATCAATTTATCAATTATGTTAACTGTTTTATATGGATTCGTTCATTATCAAGTCATGTATTTAAAATTTTACCTAGAACTTTCGGATTTGATCTTGTTGCCTAGACCATACCTCATGCCATCCCTGTGGCTAGGATTTATGTGATAAAGTGCTTGAAGCGATTAAAGGAATTGATGAGATTAATCGGTATTAAAATGTTTTAAGTTTATGAGGTTAACTCGTTTGTTTTGGGTGTGATTGGATGATTTTTTGACAAACGAGATCTGCTTTGGTGAAAGGGAGGCGATCAATTTTTGAGATGTTAATTAGGGTTGGTGAGAGATACGGGATATTAGAGGATTAGGGTTGTGATATGAGGGGTCTTATACCCACTTAATTAGGGCAAGCATGTATGGATTATGGGCCTGATGTTAAAATTTCGATTGGTGGGCTGATTCTGGGCATGCGTCGATGAGCATTGGGCTACACATCACTTATAAACATTGGGTCAATAAACGTTGGGATGTTATAAAAAATTGTTAACCGAATTTTTACAAAATTTTAGTTACAATTTTTTGTTACAATTTTGATACACAATGAGTGGTATTTTTGGTCGGATAAAATAATTTTCATGGGATGATACTTATTCACGGCTTGAGTTAGTAATTGATCTTTAATAAGCTCATAGTTCTTATCCGGTTTTATTGATTTGGTATTGACGTGTCGGTTCAAACGGTTTTAATTGGACTTGGATTTGGGTCAAATTCTTTGCAATTTACTATACGTCAAAGATATCGCAATGCATGAGATGATCACTGCAAGAATTTACATTGACCGGATCGAGTTGATTAATTATTTGGACCGGGCTTGAAATTATATGTGATGATATTGGATGATGGACTGATGGGCTTCTCTAAATTGGATCGTAGATGATGAGTTTTGATGACGAGATTTGATGATAAGATTTGGTATGATGCTGAGATTTGTTGAATATTGCGGTTTGGTACCTTGGTGTCTACATTTTCACGAAGGATTTTATGATTGCGGCTTGAATTGATATTTGAACAAGGTTGACTTGTTCAACAAATCTGGGGGCGTTTACTTATTTCTTATTTTGAATTGAAGTAAGGTTTTCTGGGGGCGTTTACTTATTTCGTCTTCTTTCTTTCTACCCTTCCGCAAAGATGACTTGTTTGGGCATTTATAGAGGGTGATAAAGACTTGGCTATTTAGTTACTTCTGTGATTCTTTCTCGCTTAACACACAAAGTAGATGTCACTTCGGTGTCTCACGCAGTTGAGGATACGTCAAGAGGTTTTGTACATTGGGTACACTATTTCTTCTTCACAAGGATTAGTGCAAGCTTAAGTAACAAATCTGGGGAATTTTACGTCATGTTCAAGTTTGGCATATCGGGTCTATTTCTCCAAGTGGTCAATGCTATAGTCGTCAGAATATTTGAATGGTGTGTTTACCAAAGTGTTTAATGGTTGAGATGTAATCAGCAATTCTCAGGGGTTACTCGATGCTACAACATGTCTATGATACTTCACAGTCTAAGCAAAATCTTTAAAAATTCCTCAACGACATTCATGATATTTCAAAATGTTTGCTTATGACAAGAATTTCTCGTGCAAATGGTAGTACACGTTATGATGCTTACGAAAGTTCGAAACCATCATGGGGGAGAAACGTGTACTTTGATGTTACGTTCAACCTCAGGAGGAAGTAGTGTATACTACTTGACTTAGTATGGTTTGTGAAGTTGTCTACATATGGGTAAAGAACTATTGATGATATTGTTGAAGATGGAGAATGAACCGCTGCATGTTTCTCTAAAACAGATATTCACCGAAACCAAAGTTGTCATAACACATTCAAGCTGACATTGTTTACGGTTTTGTCTTGATTTTGTAAAATCCTTGAAAGAATCTATTTCTCGGTTTAAATCATAGACTTGTAAAATACCGTGACAATGGAAACACCCGGTAATTGTAAAGTGCATTTCGGATCTATCTTACGGTTTATTCTTGGTTTTGTAAAATCCCATGAAAGAAACTATTTCGGTTTAAACCATAGAGTTGTAAATCCCATAATGATGGAACCATCCTGGAGAAAGGAAAGTGTATTTCGGGATCTTATTTGATGCTGATGCTACGGTTTCTATTTCAAAGAAGAGATAAAAGGGTGTACTTCATGAATTGGATGTGTGTTTGGATATTGGTCATGGCATTTTGGTTATTACATGTTTTTACGGGGTTATGTGTTTTTAACCATGGTCAGGATGAAAACCATTATCATAGTTCACTTAAAACGTCAAAGGAGGCTAGATGTGAGGTTTTAACTAGAAGATGTGACAACGGGGTTAATTCACTATTATTTACTTGAGGTTGAAGTGAAATATCACGGGCGAGTGTACTTAGTATCTGAAGGTATCGGGGATGGTTGGATGAAGATTCTTCAAGATCCTTGTTCGAGCTTATTATCAAAAATGAAGACTTGGAAATCTAGTTATTGTTGGGTGACTTTTCCTTTTCTTTTACCACTTGGGAGAATTGGGCTCTTACCACAAAATAACTATCACTTTAAGGAGTTACATTGTAGTGCTCGATGTCACATTCAATTGTAGATTTTCAAGAGGTGATGTACGTCTTATACTTGATGGTTGGTTGGATGAAGAGCATAGAGTACTTAGAGATTCAATGGAGGATGAACTCACGACACCGCTCTTTGTTACATATGTGCAAGTTTAAGTCACGAGTTCGGGTTAGTTTACTTCAGGGTCAGATTCATCATATTGGATTTTCTCCATCAGCTGTCACGACAAAGAGCCTACTGAATGATAATGGGATTGATAACAAGTTTGCCAAGAGAGATTGAAAAGAGAGAGATTATGACATTTGAACACAACAGTTCAAGCCTCGTTCCTCAAAGAAAAGAAAAGTGTATGTGTCAGTGCGCTATATCTTCTGAAGAAGAGAAATCTTCTTATTAATGACCATTCTCATCAACATGCTTCATGCTTTTTCCATGCGCTTTCATTCTTCAAGTGAACCGAGCTACCGATTATTGTTCTCTTATTACACTTGCTCCATTACAATGACGATGGCGACATCATGTGCTACCTTTGAGGGGGAGAAGTGTGAATATACTACATTTGGATGATTTCACTTATTTAATCAAGAATGGCATCTCCGTATGCAATTCTTGAGGGGGAGAAGAAGTATGACAATTCTACATGTTGAGTGATATATGAGAATATATGGTCATACTGCTCCTAACTCATGTAAGAACCGAGCTTCTTCTTATCGGGTCATCTTCACATGGAGTTTCTTCTAAAGAGCCGTTGGTTGACATCTTCACATGGGCTGATATGATTAAATGACAAAGTGCTTCCTGTTGCGAGGCTGATTTCCTTGACGAACATCTTTTTGTTCTTGTTTGATTGGGAGGGATTGGAGTTAAAGGGATTTGCTATATATATAAGTTAACGGGAATGCATTTGGTGGAGAAGAAGATGTTAACCTTCTATTCCCCATTCGAACAATCTTGAAGAAGGTCGAGTCTATAGTCTGTTCTACATTTCCATTGCATGTTAGAAGACTAAAGACGAGTTGCATGTGATTATCCAAAGACTTCTTCTTATTCAAGGCATTTATCTAAAAGATTGTCGATTTAGGGGAGAGCACTAATTGGGGGAGAGTGAAGAGTCAGATTTAATCCCCAGTTAAACTTGCTCATTTACTTCAGCAAGTTGATTCTCACAAGACTTCAAATGGTCTTCTCAACAGATTTCTAGTATACGGGCTTACAATGTGTTGCTGATTATGAAGTATCAAAACCAGCAAGGGGAAGGAGACACACATCTAAGCGAGTAACCTTGATGAACTTAATACTTCTAAGTGATAGAAGATATCCGGGAAGACTATTGTCATTACCGCAGAGAAAATCAAGTTCGACTCATGGTGTTTAGTGTTCTTATTCCAACTATGTGGGGAAGAGATGGAAGAGTTAGTTTAAGTACACAGTGTGTGATGATTTTGATGTTATCACAATCATCAGGGGAGAGAAATTGTGTACATTGGGGATGCTCAGCTGTAACTCCCCCAAAATGGCTCAGCGGAAGCAAACAAGTATTGGGGTGCTACTAAATTGATATCACAACATAAGCATAGAACAGTTGGTTTTTCATAAATAAACTTTTATTCATTCTTAAAAACAATGTTTACATTATTGATTAGTGTAGAAAATGGCCCATTATAAACAGGTAGTCCCAATACATAAATCAGAGTCATCTATGACCATGCCATGCCTTTGCCTTGCGCCTCCAAATATAAGCTATCACCGCAAAACCTAAAGATACATGCTAAAAGGGGTTTCGTTCTTGGATGCATAAGGAAGGTTGTGCAAAGGCTTAATTGTATCAATTTTGTTCGAGTCTCCTTCAATTGAAGTTTTCGTGTTCAATTCATTCCCCCTCTTGGGTTCATTGTAAGGAATATATATTCTTGTCATTCTTTACATTAATAGTGTTGGAGTCAAGATTTATTTCTTTTAAATCCGAATTCGTAATAATAAAATCATTTGAAGTTTATGTAATTGAATCTTGTGTTGTATGGGTTAATATGTTAAATGGTTATGTTAGTCAAAAAGAAAATATATCTATGTTGTTGTTGTTGTTGATACCGACAGCCAAGAACCACAAACAAGAAAGAATCAGAAAATGTAAAACTTTCGTGTCTTAAGTTTTCGGCTAAATTATAAAGTAATAGTACAACTTATTTTGGAAACCTTCTTATAGGCTTGTCACCATTTTTGGCTTAAAGCTTGGCTTATTGGTACATTTGATCTCGGTTAAAGCCAAACCCCATAATGTTCATACTCTGCCCATCTTATTCCAACTCGAACAACCATCACGGTACCCCACGAGGAAGTGATTGGTATCATGTCTTGCCCTCGAGTCGGGTAGTACCTGATTTACATGAGGCAAGTCATAGCTCTTGGCGTCGCTCAAGTATTTGCGTCATTGTTATTTTTTTACTAGTTCCATGACTTGTCATACTCATTGATGTTCTGTCATGTTATTTTGGTAACCCCACAAGTAAACAAAAGATGTTCAAAACAAATCAATAGGAATGTATTAAATAAATTTTAGATTGAATGAATTTGGTCATGAGAATGAGTTAAGCATAATATAAATTTGGCTTTGAGTTGTGTCTCTTTTGTTGGGTCAAGCCCATTGTAATCCAATAAGGTGCGTTGAGTTTAGTAACGAGTACATTGGTTTCTCAAAAAATAAAAATTATTACATCCTAATTAAATAAGTGTGGTACTAGCGATACATTGTAGAAATTAAAAGACCATGTGTTGTTTCTATTATGTGTTTAGAGTGACGAAGGCCGAGCTCACTCGAGCCCACTCAACTTTAAACATGTCTTTGTCTTATTTTGTGTTTGTCATGGGTGTGTTAGGTCGGAGCCCACACCGAACCCAACTAATGTTTGAAATACTTAATTAGTCCGACTTATTCGACTTAATATTTCACGACTTATTCCGGCTATTATGTAATTAGGTCGCGTGTCGATGCCGTGCACTATCACTCCTTGATTAAATTCCCTTTAGACTTCATATTGCACATGGCCAAGGTGAGTTTCATAGCCCCTACTTTTAATCTGTTTTATACTTGTTTTGGGGAAGATACATGCTCATTTTACTTAAATGATTAAATTACGAAATTGTGCATTCCATGCATACTATGCTTTTACATGTTTAAAGTTTTCATCATACATAGATGTTTTATGGACCATACCAAAATGTTTGACCTAGAATATTGCGTAGCTTAGCCTAAGACTTTAGATCCCAAATAGCCCTTTTCATGAACCGTCGGTTCTGTAGGAAGCGAATGTTATAAATAGATCTATTGGGGTGACTCCTGTTCGGTTGACCCGCTTGGGTCAAGGCGAAACATATAGCATGTCGGACTGAGTGTATTGGGATAAACACTCGCCATGGGCTCCTTATTTGTATGACTTCCTTGTGCATCTGAAGCTGCTGTAACCGGTTGCATGAGCTTAGTGCTAGCGTAATAAATTTATAAAATATGGCATTATATTCATTGTAATGTACATATACTCTTTTATGGTCTACAAATGAAATCCTTTTATGAAACCCTTTTATGAATTGAAAGCATAAATTTCATGACATTATGCAAGATGTAATGATCATCAAAACCAAATTTGAAATAGTGTCTTGAAATCCTTTTTAAATAAACCTATGAACTCACCAGGATAAGTGACCCCTTTAACATGTATCTTCGTGTTTTGTAGTGATAGCTTATCTTTGGAGGAACAAGGAAAAGGCATGGCATGGTCATAGATGACTCGATTTATGTTTGGGACCACTTGTTTATAATGGGCCATTTTCCGCTAATCAATAATGTAAACATTGTTTTAAGAATGAATAAAAGTTTATTTATGAAAAACCAATTGTTCTATGCTTATGTTGTGATATCAATTTAGTAGCACCCCAATACTTGTTTGCTCATTGAGCAATTTTGGGGTGTTCTGATTAACATCGAGCCTAGGTTATAGAACCGGGTATTTCTAAAACCTAGACTATAACCACTTTTACAAAACTAAACCCTATGACCGACACGTGCACACTGCCGAGCTGATGCCTCACTTATGATCCTGTTGAGATCATACTTGATAAGATACATGTTTTATCACTGCTCACCTAAATTCATTATAGGTTATAATTATTTCCCATATACGTATATTTACGTATCACATCACTGCACCTTTTCCATCACATAAATGAAATAATTGTTCTAGTCTTTAAGATAACTTGTAAAAGTATTGGGACATATTACTAGCGTAACTAAGTTAAGTATTTCAAAATTCATTGAACCTCGGTTGAATATAGATTGATCACCTATATTCAACCAGGGACGATGGGACATAACTTTCTTCACCTATGTCCGACTCGGAGGTGAATTTTGCAATACTTAGATAGTTATAATAGCGTTATGTCCAAAGGAAATTTGATTAATGTTAATATTGTAATAAACATGTAATAAGCCACACACTGGCGTTACACTAAAGCCACTTACTGCATTCCTTAATCACAAGCCACTCAATAGCATTCCTTAATCACAAGCCACTCACTGGCATTCCTTAATCATAAACCACTCACTGGCATTCCTAAATTACAAGCCACCCACTGGCATTCCTTAATCATAAACCACTCACTGGCACTCCTAAATTATAAGCCACTTACTGGCATTCCTACATCGTAAGCCACTCACTGGCGTCACATTATTATTTCCCTATATAGAATATTTCCATATCACAATCGGGTTATGTTAAAGTCACTCCTACCCCAAACCTTACACTCCATGGATAAATCAAACCATTCTAGGAGCAACCTTTCAATAGCACCTATGAGAAAATACAATAAACCTTTGGCAAAATCTAGAAAGGCACGATAAAGGACCTATAATCCCACAAAACTTGAAAACTTTCACGCCCTACCTTGAGAATTAAAAACATAGAAGCTCCACCCACCTCTTAAGAATAACAATTCCTACCTTGTTACCCTCTTACAAACGAAATAAAAGAGTTGCCATACAAACTATTTCCGATTATCCCTCAAACCATTATACTTCATGAATCACTTCATGAATCATTCTACAAACCAGATTACCACCTTACCATTACACCATAAAGTAAACCACAATTCTACTTATGCCTTACCAAAATAAAGTGTTCCTTAATACTTTGAAAAGTATTCCAGAACCACTCTATTGGTTACTTACTCCCTCAAAAAGTTTTTTAAGTTAATACCTCATAAACATGACTCACAAATGTTCTCCTTGGTAACTAAGCCTAACCTAGAGATGTATCCCACACCTCTACCTAAAACTATAGAAAACAATGAGGTTCACCAACCATTAAACCTCCAACCTTACCCAACTTAGACAACTAAACCCTACTCGTAGTTATGAGTAAATGTTATATCACCTTGCTACAATATAGTTTCCAAATTGAAAAATTCCCATTAAAAATCCAACAATAATACTTTTCAAATCCCTCATTAAAATGAGACAAAATGCTGAAACACTAAAAGTTTCGCAAAATTTCCATTATACACACCATAATTAGGAACCAATTCTACAATCTTTTGAAAAGGTGTCATTTTTACTCATTATCGATTTTGAAATCTGGTCTTAGTCAAACTTGTATAAACATTTAGTTAAAAGAGAAATTCGAAAACAAATGTTTCTTCATCCCTTAAGAATCAACCCATATACTTTAGAATCATGAAACGCCCGAAATGGGTACGTTTTGATAAGACCATGAGAAGTTAGAGGTGCCCACACTAACAAAATAGTGAAACCTCATAACATCAAGAATTAGAACTTTCACCCAATGAACCTACCCCAAAAAATCATGGCTCCTCAGATAGAGGATGTGCTACTGGTAAAACACCTAGGTACCCATACCCAAAGAAGAAACCCTAGAACAACCTAGGGAAAAATTCAAAACTTGTTCCAAATACCATCACCTCGTTCCCGACACTCTATCGGATAGCGTAATCGAGATCCGGACGGATCTCACGTAAATGGGTAGACTATAACAACCCGTAAATTTCCGAATTATTATAATAATATTTATTAGGTCGAAAATTTAAATCGGTTATTTTAAAGATACTTGTCAATATTTAGATTTAAAAACAAAAGGTCATCTCGTTTCCTTAAAACCCGACACCGCACACACGATACTTTTCCACTAAGTGTATGCATAATAAAGGTGAAATTTATCATTGTCCAAGTTAAAATTTAAGCATACATAAGCTCAATCCATTAGTTATTCCGATCCGCATCTTTACAGTGAGAGCTCACAAGACAAAAAATAATGAGATAAGTGAAATATATACATTTATCATTCAATGATAATTTACTAAAGAAAACGAAGTTATCTCTTTAATTTAGAAAGTCACGACCGCACGCATTCCGACACCAATCAAATAACTGACAAGCAGTTATAATCAAATTTCAATGTAATAAACATGTCATATTATTACGTTTAAGAAATCGTTTCCGAAAACATAATTTCTATATTTTTCGAGTCTGGAAGGTACCTTTACGCAAGGATTCGACAAAACACGGAGTACAAATTATACAAGATTTAATAATAGGACAAAAGAAAATATGATTCTTATCCTAAATACTTCCTACCACTCTCTTGCTCCTCTCCTTCTTTTCCTCTCTCTCTCTCTGTTAGCCTTAATAATTTATATTAGAAGTGATGGTCATTCACGATTAGGAACTTTGTAACGTGTGTTAGATATCGTGATAGAATAGTCTACGGGCTCGTGGATTGGGATAAGCTATTTGGTTAAAAGATGAGCTAAGCTTGCTGCCTATAAGCTCATATATCCACGTCCAAATCCAATCCAACGAAGCCCATACAAAGCCCAAGGAAAGCCTTTAGGGCAACTTGTGTCTTGTACTATAAATACCCCTCAAATGGTCATTTGAGGGGTGTGTAAAGTGTGTGTGTGTGTATTTTCTCTCAAGGAATATACAACTTATTGTGTTTATCTTTATCCTCTCATATACGGTTTGTATAAACATCAAGTCACCATCTCTTAATCTTTCCTTCTTTGTGTAAGCTTTATGTTTGTGTTTGGGTTGAACGTGTTCTACGCGTAGCGTGGTCTCACGTTGTGATACTTGTGTTTGTTAAGTGTATTTTGTGATAAGGTTGATATCGTAGTGGTCCTACAATTGGTATCAGAGCCAGGTTAAATCACTTTAGGTTTTTCAGCAACTGCTTTGTCTTTTTGGTTACCAATGATGTAGTTCTCGAGTCTTTAAACTTTGTAGATTCTTTGACATTGACGAAGAATCATCTTTAACTTTGAGTTGCCTTTGATTTTGATGAGAACTTTCATGTGTGGTTGGTATGAGCATGTAGCGAGTCCGCACGATCCATCCGCTCCGGAGCTTCCATAAGAAAAAACATAAAAGCAGGGTTAGTAATAAGCGGATTCCTAAGACTTACAAGTTTGAATTTTGAGGTGTTATGACATAGTGTGAAAACACGTCTCTAATTCTCATAGAGGCCGTTCTGAACTAGAGTCCCACAAGTGAGATAACGATGTGCATCAAATACACCTACGATTCGGATGAGTCAGCGAGGTACACGAAGCATCACCTCACGATCGTAGACCGTTTGAGACACACTAAGCGTAATCCACGAGGAGTTACAAGTAACTTTGTCGTCGGTGCTGATGTTGACCCCGGCAGGAGTTTCCATTCAATCACCGAGGATCACAAATGTGAAGCCTCTCATAAATGTTACGGCGGATTGCTAAGATCTGCGTGGGACTCTAGAATATATCACTTGTGCCCTTATTGATGAACAACAAGCGATGTCATGTCAAGTGTTCCTATGAGATCTTTTGATGAATCTCGTGGCTCTAGACTCAATTGTGCATTTTGGTTTTCTGACGGAGACTAGGGAGAGGTCTCCTTTTCAATATCAACTATCTCTAAGAAAGTCGATAGATTATGAAGGGTTCGGTGAGAATGAAACAAATCATTTTAAGAGGAATTGAGTGGCTAGAAGGTTTAGTGCGGTCGTCCACCGGGTCCATGACGTCTTTGTCTTCAATACCAGTGTCAACTTAGTGACAACCAAGAGCATATGTATTGAACCCGGTTTACGCCTAAGGTTGAATATGGAGGGCTATTTCTTTTCACCCTTTCTCATTACTTTTCTTTTAATTCTTCAACCCTTCTTTCTCCTTTCTCACATTACTCCTTTTTTCAATCATACCTAAGGACTTCTAGTTCTAAACTATTGGTGATGTCCTTGGGTAGATCCTCCGACTCTGGCGGATCATAGACAATTTCCTATTCTTAGTCACCTTATAACTCCATGATTGTCCTATTGTTGACATAAACCATTTTCTTGAAAATCTCTCAAAGTGTTTATGATTATCAAAACATTTTGTTAACACCTTGAGAGTTTTGGTTTCCCAAACACTCCCCTTCACATGTGCTTAAATTGTTTTAAGCGAAATCGCATGAGAGGGTAGAGTTCGCACTTTTGAATTGATCGACTTTAAATGAACAAGACCGATTCGAGACACGTTTACATCACTAGAGAACTAGCTTGAAATTATTACCCGTCATGGTCAAGTCCATAGAAAGTTTCTCGAGATGGTACATGATTCCTCGTCAATTCATTGGTTTCAACTGAGTCGAGCTCTTTTGAGATTCAAATACCGATCATTAAACCTTTTTGATCAAATATCAATCGCCTAACAATGGTTTAGGAGTGTTTGTGTTTGTTTTGAAGGGTTACGCGTAAAGGCTCTCGTTTTACATATTTGTCACGCTTAAAGCTTTAATTTTTGCACTTAAAAATTCAAGATTCTTGTGGTTTAAGGTTTATTTGGTGCTAAAGTTTCAGTTTTTGCAAAAGTTCGAAGCTTTACGCGTTTTGGTTAAGTTTTAAACTCGTTTTTGGTTCATTGGTCATTTCTACTGTAACTTATCTAAGCACTTTGGGTGAAAAAGGTCAACATTTTTGGGTTATTCGAGTGTTTTTAAGGATATCGTGCAAAAGAAATCATTTGAATCGTTGGAAATTTCTTACAGCGTAGAAGTCAAAAGTCAAACCCTAGTTTTCTCGCATAACTTTTGGTGCAGATTCTTGAGCTTAAGCGGTGACTCGGTGCTTCCTCACTTGGATAAGTGTGTGGAACACTTCGACTTGTGGATATCTTTTACTGTTGTGGCGGTGTAAAGGATTTTTGTTCTAAACCTAAGTTTACGCATAAGCATAAGCGCCTACGCGTAACAATCTCGCATAAGTTCCACTTACGCATAAGATTTCTACGCCTAAGCATTTTGTTTACGCCTAAGCCTTAAGTTTCACGCGTGAAGATCTTGGTCTACGCATAAGGAATCCTCGCCTAAGATCCTACGCATAAGATCCTCGCATAAGATCTCGCCTAAGCTCTTTCTACGCATAAAGGTTAAAAAAAAAAAAAAAAAAAAAGAGTTTTTGGTGGGAAAACTTGAGTAAAATTTAAATTTTGAGAGACTAAGCGTTCAATTTTTACGCGAAATTAAAATTTTGGTATAACTTGGAAAATTTTGGACCTAAATTCAAATTTTTCGGTCAAATTTTGCGTCAAAATTGTCATAACTCAAAATTTTCATCGACCTTAGAATTGATTTTATAGTCAATTTCAAATTTTGGGAGAAAAATTTTACGACCAAGGTTCTGAGTACGACTTTCGAAAAACGTCAACCGAGCTTAATCTTCTTCAAACACAACTCCTTTATCGTTGAATCGATCCTACATCAACTTTATCATACATACCTTCCTCAATGGCAACTCGGCGGATCGTCTCAAAGCGCTTTCTTTGATTCATTCTTCAATGACCTAAACATTAGTCCAACTACACAAATAACAACAACCAATGGATTTCATCGTATAATCCGCAGGTTTGCTCAACCACGTATGCATATGAGTCAAGATGGACACATGGTTGATGTTATTGGGAATCGAATGAATTTGCTACGGGTATACAAACGGGGAATCGGATGCAATATGCGGGACGGTTTGTTGGACATCACAGGGTCGATTGTGAATCGAAATATGGGATATCAAAATAGGAATAATCGTTTTATGACTTACGCTCGAGAATGCTACTTCCGAACCTCAAAGCCATGATTCGGGATATTCGAATGCGTGTCAAACCAAGGATATCGTCGAAAAGCTCAAGTACATGCTGATGTTAGCCGAAAGAAGAATCGGGAATAGAGTTGATCACGAGGAATACGAATTCGTGCATCCGGGGCGGGCGATAAAGCAAACGATATTGCAAACTCAGGTCATACATCCTACCAGCGGACACAACATCAGCGATACTTGTAACACAACTCCGTCGATGACACAGATCCACTCAATGAGGTACCACATTATAGTAATGTTGCTAATTGTTTACTCATGCGAAGCCGCATTCATGTCTCCGAACCTTATTATGACACATATGTGGGGGAGCAAGTTAATAGCAATGTTAACTCTGAAACTCCATATATGGATCCTAATGGAGGTCAAGGTGAACAGAATGGTGCTAATGATGAGGAAACACGTGCTTATTTTGAATCATTAATCAATAATTGTGGTATTGAAATTGAGAAAGTGAGTAAGGTCAATCGCGAAGTTAAGGCCGCGAATGTTAAATTGACCACTGAGCTTGAGAGTTACAAAGAGAACGCCAGAGCCTATGAATTTCATACAAACAAAATATCATAATTAGAAATTGGTTATCGAGATTCTGTTTTAAGAGAAAACAATTGCAACTCAAGTATGATACACTTGATGTGAATCGAACTTGAAAATAAAATCTTTAAACAAGGAAATTTCGAACTAAATGACCAACTTTCTAAACAAAAGCAGCATTTTACGATCTTGAAAAGAGAAGAAACAGTTGATTCTTGATTTTTCAAAGCGAGAAGATTCTCTTCTTGATGAAATTCTTGATAAAGCGGAAAAAATCAAAACATTGGACAATTTGCTTCTTACACGGGTCATTACGCTAAAACAAACAAGATGCTTTCTAATCAAGCAAATCCGATTTTCACTCGCACATAAAATGGCTCTTGGTAACAACCTTCTTCGTTCCTCAAGAAAGCTCGAAATCTCGGAATGTGTTGAACAATGGAAAACCTTTGCATGAACCCATAATTGTTCGTGATTCTCTTGAAACGTTGGAACTATCTGAGGAGAGTAGATAAAAAATGAAACAAAAACATCCAGAAAATCAAACCTATTGATTATAATAAATGGAACCACATTAATGGTATTTCGTTTGTTTCTCAATCAACGTTTTCAACCAAACCAAGTGTTTCAAACAAAGTTTCAACACCAGTTTCAAAATCAGTTTCAAAACCAGTTGTTGTATCCAAATCTCTTTCGAACATTGAACAAATGTCTTCAAACGATCCTTTTAACACAAGTGATGCGAAGTATTTTGGAAAATGTGAAAATGAGAATTGCAGATCTTCAAGAGACCGTTAAAACTAAAACCAATATTACAACAAATATCCGGTTTAATAGTTTTGATATTGAGCAGAAAAAGTTTTTGAAACTCAATTGCCCCTCGGTGACTAACATCAACTCAAGGGTAATCCATTTTGAACAAGCCTTTTGAAAGAAATAGTCGACTTTGTCAAGGACCATAAATCCACGGTAAAGCAAGCTAATGAAAGTGTTGAACACATCAAAGTTTTGGAAATTTTGAATGATTCTCTCTTGAAGATGTATGACTCCGATATTATGTCCACCATTTTGCAAACATATTACATTGAAGATCATGAAAGACTCGAGGATGAGACCTCGAAATTGTTTCAAAATATGAAAAAGCTCTTGAAAAACTTGAAAAAGAAAATGTCTCATATTTTAAACAACTTGATCGAAAATCTGAGGAATGCAAGTATGACAAATTGTCGTATGAGCGTGCCTACAAGGACATGAAAGAGCAAAATGATCTTTTGAGAGCTCATTGGGAAGTCAAAAGGAAAGGATGTGGATACTAAGATTACAAAACCATTGGTGAGGAGAATACAAATGTTCCTAAACCGGTTTTCAAACCAAAAATGTCTATTTCTCGGTTGCTCCAAAGTCAATGAGAAACATGATTTGTCAAAAGCAGTCCTCCACGTCTTTGCCTATTAAAAAGAGAATTGTCAAAGGTTTTGAAAAACTGTTTTGATAAAGAAAAGTGATTACTCATGGCATTTCTAGGAATAGTAAGCGGAATGTGACCACAAATCTAGTTAAAGAATCATCGGTTCTAACGACATGGTCAACAATCACTATCTAGAAGAAGCTAGGAAAAAGGCGGACTGAAAAGACGGAATCTTAGGTGCAACATCTAGGGTGATGAATTCTACAGATTTCAAGGCACCGCTAGTAGTAGTAAACCATTACCTAGGAACACTCTACAAAAGACTAGGGATTGGCTTGCATCTAAGAGTAGTTGCGCAAAAGAAAATGCTATGCCCTTAGAAAACAACACTAGGAATTCTAAGTCTTTTTCGAACAAGAATCAATGTCCAAAGACTGTAGTGACAAAGTTAAAGTCATTGTTTAAACAAGAATATTGAATTTATGCATACTACATGTAAAAAATGTGTCTTTTCAACTAATCATGATGCATGTGTCTCACAATATCTCAAGAAAGATAATTCTCATGCTAAGTTTCAATCCACTAAGACACGAGCGAAACAAACCCGTTGGCAAGATGAACATGGAAAAGAAACCTAATAGGTGGATCTCTAGGGACGTAGTTTTTCCAAAATGAGTCTTCATTGCATCGATAAGAAAACAACTCCTAGATCTTACCTTAGGTGGAAACCCACGGGCAAAGTTTTCAACAAAGTAGGTCTTAGATGGATTCCCACCGAAAGATTTTGATACTTGCACCAACACGGATAATAGTGACAATCATTAGGATAAGGAAGTAGAAACCATTACAACCATTAATAGTGAACACCCTCGAGTGAGGAATCAAATACTTCTAACAACATTATTTGTGAAATCTCTTCTTCTTTAGTTGCGGTGAATCAAATATCTCGAACCCGACTCATCGAGAGGGTTCCAATTAGAACTCTTCTTCTTCATTCTCTCTATCTTCTATCTTTGATTTTCCATTTCTTTTATAAAACCAACAAAAGCAAAATACAAAAATAGAAAATCTTTCAAAAAATACAAAAACAATATAAAATCAAAAAATCCAAAAATATTCTTCTCACGACATGTTTCTCGTATAATCGATATTCTGTACGTATCTAGAAATGTCATTCAACAATGATACGGGCATGTACTGATGCTTGAGCGAGAGTTCTTTAAATGTTTTCCAAAACATGTCGTTTCTCCAAAATTTCTTCATAAATGGCTTTCGTATACTTCATTACGAAACCGGACTTCAAAATAATGGCTTACGAACACATCGATTCAGGGACCAGCTTCAAAGAAAGGAAAGTGCTTATCAAAATCAAAGGTTTTAAATATTTTCAAGCACTATTCCTAAAACAATGGCTTGTAAGTATCTCCGCTTGCAACCCGATCTTTAAAGAAAGGAAAGTGCTACATAAAATTGATTTTCATAAATATCGAGCACTTATCCTAAATCGATGAAGATAATTCTTCTTCAATATCTTCAAAAGATTATTTAAAATCTTCATCTTGAGTACCATTGATTGAAAAATTTTCAAAAGATTTTCAAAATCTCTCACATTTGGTACCAAGATAACTCCTCTAAACCCTTAATTGATTCTAAATTTTACGTATGAAAATATGCTTTAGTTAAGGGGAGTATTAAACCAAAATTGTTCCAAAATTCATGCTAAATGGTTTCTCTCCAAATGCTTGAAAAACATATCTTTTAATCATTTTGTTTCAAAACATCATCGATATGCTATTTTGAGGGGAGAAGCGTGATTAAAATGTGATCAAAAGTTTAATGATTGTTGCTTGAATCTCAAAGAGCTCGACTCGATCGTAACCATTGAATTGAAGAGGAATCATGTACCATCTCGAAACTTTCTATGGACTTGACCAAGACGGGTAATAATTTCAAGCTAGTTCTCTAGTGATGTAAGCGTGTCTCGAATCGGTCTAGCATATTTAAAGTCGATCAATTCAAAAGTGCAAACTCTAACCTCTATGTGCGATTTACATCAAAACATATAAGCACATGTGAAGGGGGTGTTTATGAAAATATAAAACTCACGGAGTGTTTCAAACATGTTTTCTATCATAAACACTTTGAGAGATTTTCAAGGAAAAAGGTTTTATGGCAACAATAGGACAATCACGAATTATAAGGTGAATAAGGATAGGAAAATCAGTCCATGATCCTTGAGCGGAGGGATCTACCCAAGGACATCACAAATAGTTAGTATTAGAAGTCCTTAGGAATGATTGAAAAAGGAGTAATGTGAGAAAGGAGAAAGAAGGGTTGAAGAATTAAAAAGAATAGTAAAGAAAGGGTGAAAAGAAATAGCCCTCCATATTCAACCTTAGGGCGTAAACCGGGTTCAATTCATACACTCTTGGTTGTCACTAGATGACACCGGTATTGAAGACAAAGACGTCATGGACCCGATGACGCCTACACTAAACCTTCTAGCCACTCAATTCCTCTTAAAAGGGATTTGTTTCATTCTCACTGGAAACCCTACATAATCTATTGACTTTCTCTTAGAGATAGTTGATATTGAAAAAGGAGACCCTCTCCCTAGTCTCCGCTCAGGAAGACCAAAATGCACAATTGAGTCTAGAACCACGAGATTCATCAAAAGATCTCATAGGAACACTTGACATGACATCGCTTGTTGTTCATCAATAAGGGCACAAGTGATATATTCTAGAGTCCTACGCAGATCTTAGCAATCTGCGAACATTTATGAGAGGCTTCACATTTGTGATCCTCGATGATTGAATGGAAACTCTGCCAGGTCAACATCAAGCAACCACGGCGGCAGTCACTTCGGTAACTCCCGTGGATTACGCTTAGTGTGTCTCAAACGGTCTCTGATCGTGAGGTGATGCTTGGTGTACCTCGGCGACTCATCCGAATCAGTAGGTGTATTTCGGTACATCGCGTTATCTCACTTGTGGGACTCAGTTCGAGAACGGCCTCAGTGAGAATTAGAGGCGTGTTTTCACACTATCTTTGTTAACACCCTCAAAATTCAAACTTGTAAGTCTTGGAATCCGCTTATTACTAACTTTGTTTTATGTTTTCTTCTTATGGAAGCTCGGAGCGGATGGATCGTGCGGACTAGCCACATGCTCATACCAACCACACATGAAAGTTCTCATCAAAATCAAAGGCAACTCAAAGTTAAAGATGATTCTTAGTCTATGTCAAAGAATCTACAAAGTGTAAAGACTAGAGAACTTCATCATTGGTAACTCAAAGTCAAATAGAAGTGTGAGCATGGTGGAGAAAGGCGTGGAGATACCTAACCAGCGAAGTTGACAACGGCGGAACAACCACATTATCGATCACAAAGCATGAAGGAACAAAGAATCAAGACTATTCTATATCTACACGCAAAGTTCAAGCTCAAGGAAAGTAAAGAACCAATCACGTGGAGCATCTTTTGAATGACCACCGCAGGGAGATTGTTATCCTTAATAATTTATATTAGAAGTGATGGTCATTCACGATTAGGAACTTTGTAACGTGTGTTAGATATCGTGATAGAATAGTCTCTACGGCTCGTGGATTGGGATAAGCTATTTGGTTAAAAGATGAGCTAAGCTTGCCGTCTATAAGCTCATATATCCCGTCAAATCCAATCCAACGAAGCCAATACAAAGCCCAAGGAAAGCCTTTAGGGCAACTTGTGTCTTGTACTATAAATACCCCTCAAATGGTCATTTGAGGGGTGTGCTTGAATGTGTGTGTGTGTGTATTTTCTCTCTCAAGGAATATACAACTTATTGTGTTTATCTTTATCCTCTCACATACACGGTTTTGTATAAACATCAAGTCACCATCTCTCTTAATCTTTCCTTCTTTGTGTAAGCTTTATGTTTGTGTTTGGGTTGAACGTGTTCTACGCGTAGCGTGGTCTCACGTTGTGATACTTGTGTTTGTTAAGTGTATTTCGTGATAAGGTTGATATCGTAGTGGTCCTACACTCTCCCATGCGCATATTCACAAAGATGGATAAAGGCTCATTCTCTTGGAAGTAAAACCCAGAAATTAACTTTGTCATCTCCTCCAAATAGAAACCTAACCATCTAGGAAAACTCTACCTTGAATTGAAGGGGCGGCTGTGAACAAGACCTGAGCTAGAAGGGGTGACACAACATAACCAAGGAAAGAAAGAGAGTTCAAGACTTTCCCTATCCTTCCTTCATCTATACAAGGGCCAGAAATTTCACAGAAAGTTCATTCATCCTCAATTCCATCCAAAAATTTGGGTTTCTTGAATCAAGGGGTTTTTTGAAATTGATAAGGGGGTTTCGTTCTTGGATGCATAAGGAAGGTTGTGCAAAGGCTTAATTGTATCAATTTTGTTCGAGTCTCCTTCAATTGAAGTTTTCGTGTTCAATTCATTCCCCCTCTTGGGTTCATTGTAAGGAATATATGTTCTTGTCATTCTTTTCATTAATAGTGTTGGAGTCAAGATTTCTTTCTTTTAAATCCGAATTCGTAATAATAAAATCATTTGAAGTTTATGTAATTGAATCTTGTGTTGTATGGGTTAATATGTTAAATGGTTATGTTAGTAAAAAAGAAAATATATCTATGTTGTTGTTGTTGATACCGGCAGCCAAGAACCACAAACAAGAAAGAATCAGAAAATGTAAAACTTTCGTGTCTTAAGTTTTCGGCTAAATTATAAAGTAATAGTACGGATTATTTTGGAAACCTTATTATAGGCTTGTCACCATTTTTGGCTTAAAGCTTGGCTTATTGGTACATTTGATCTCGGTTAAAGCCAAACCCCATAATGTTCATACTACGCCTATCTTAGTCCAACTCGAACAACCATCACGATTCCCACGAGGCCGATTGGTATCATGTCTCGCCTCAAGTCGGGTAGTACACGATTTACATAAGGCAAGTCATAGCTCTTGGCGTCGCTCAAGTATTTGCGTCATTGTTATTTTTTTACTAGTTCCATGACTTGTGATACTCATTGATGTTCCTGTCATGTTATTTTGGTAAACCCATACAAGTAAACAAAAGATGTTCAAAAACAAATCAATATGAATGTATTAAATAAATTTTAGATTGAATGAATTTGGTCATGAAAATGAGTTAAGCATAATATAGAATTTGGCCTGAGTTGTGTCTCTTTTGTTGGGTCAAGCCCACTGCAATCCAATAAGGTGCGTTGAGTTTAGTAACTGAGTACATTGGTTTCTCAAAAAAAATAAATAAATTATTACATCCTAATTAAATAAGTGTGGTACTAGCGATACATTGTAGAAATTAAAAGACCATGTGTTGTTTCTATTATGTGTTGAGTGATGGAAGGTCGAGCTCACTCGAGCCCACTCAACTTTAAACATGTAATGTATTATTTTGTGTTTGCAGCGGTGTGTTGGGTCGGAGCCACACCGAACCCAACTAATGTTTGAAATACTTAATTAGTCGACTTATTCGACTTAATATTTCACGACTTATTCGGCTTATTTAAACTGATTCAATCTCGAGTCACGCGATTTGTTTTGTAAATGAGTTTCTAAAATGCAACATATCGCAAAACTTAATAATTCTTATCATTAAACTTATAGTTTAAATTACAAAGCAAACAAATAAAAATGTAAATGTTAACTTATTTTTTATAATTGATTTATATTTCATATTTTAGCTCATTCAAGCTTAATGGGACTTACTTTGAGTATAAAACTTATATGAGTTTGATAAACAATATAGATACGGCTTATCTTTAAAAGTAAAAATTGCAACATTTATCATGAAAAACTAAAATGTATTCATGATCATGCTCAACTTTCGTCAAAATATAATTAACTTGTTATATTTTAATAACCAATATAACTTATTATATTTTATATAATAACCATCGATGAGAAGATTTATACATAACTTGCACCATCAAATTATCTAAATACAAAGGTATTAAGTAAGGCTATTACTTAAATTTTTGAAATACTCTTATGTTATCCACTAAAAGTGATACATAGAGATATTTGTACAAGTATGTCGTTAAGTTTATACCTTTAAAATAATGATTACATAATCCATTAATGTCTAAAATCATATGTAATTATTTCCGTACATCGTCATTCGGTTATCATCAAATCGAAGTCTTGTTCATCCTTGATATCTTTTTTCTGCGTGTACCCTTCCAAGTATTATCATTTTGGTCATCATTGAACCAAAGTCGGAATTCTTTCCTTGAGATTCCTTCCATGCCATATTTCACTAAGCCGAAATCCACCCAATTCCTTGTAAATTGTTCTAAGATAAATCAATGCCACACAAGCAACAACAAAAATATTTAAAATTTATAAAGTTAGTTAAACTTTATCGAGTCTTAAACATGAAGACTAAATTGTTGTATTAATTAGGTCGCGTGTCGGATGCCGTGCACTATCACTCCTTGATTTAATTCCCTTTAGACTTCATATTGCACATGGCCAAGGTGAGTTTCATAGCTCCTACTTTTAATCTGTTTTATACTTGTTTTGGGGGAAGATACATGCTCATTTTACTTAAATGATTAAATTACCAAAATTGTGCATTCCATGCATACTATGCTTTTACATGTTTAAAGTTTTCATCATACATAGATGTTTTATGGACCATACCAAAATGTTTGACCTAGAATATTGCGCGACAGCACGAGACTTTAGATCCCAAATTGCCCTTTTCATGAACCATCAATTCCTGCCGGGAAGTGCGAATGTTATAAATAGATCTATTTATGAAAAACCAATGTATCGCTAGTACCACACTTATTTAATTAGGATGTAATATTTTTTTTGAGAAACCAATGTACTCACTAAACTCAACGCACCTTATTGGATTACAGTGGGCTTGACCCAACAAAAGAGACACAACTCAGGCCAAATTCTATATTATGCTTAACTCATTCTCATGACCAAATTCATTCAATCTAAAATTTATTTAATACATTCCTATTGATTTGTTTTTGAACATCTTTTGTTTACTTGTATGGGTTTACCAAAATAACATGACAGAACATCAATGAGTAAGACAAGTCATGAAACTAGTAAAAAATAACAATGGCGCAAATACTTGAGCGCGCCAAGAGCTATAACACCTCATGTAAATCGGTACTACCCGACTCAAGGGCGAGACATGATACCAATCACTTCCTCGTGGGGTACTGTGATGGTTGTTCGAGTTGGACTAAGATGGGCAGAGTATGAACATTATGGGGTTTGGCTTTAACCGAGATCAAATGTACCAATAAGCCAAGCTTTAAGCCAAAAATGGTGACAAGCCTATAAGAAGGTTTCCAAAATAAGCCGTACTATTACTTTATAATTTAGCCAAAAACTTAAGACACGAAAGTTTTACATTTTCTGATTCTTTCTTGTTTGTGGTTCTTGGCTGCCGGTATCAACAACAACATAGATATATATTTTCTTTTTGACTAACATAACCATTTAACATATTAACCCATACAACACAAGATTCAATTACATAAACTTTAAATGATTTTATTATTACGAATTCGGATTTAAAAGAAATAAATCTTGACTCCAACAATATTAATGAAAAGAATGATAAGAATATATATTCCTTACAATGAACCCAAGAAGGGGAATGAATTGAACACGAAAACTTCAATTGAAGGAGACTCGAACAAAATTGATACAATTAAGCCTTTGCACAACCTTCCTTATGCATCCAAGAATGAAACCCCCTTATCAATTTCGAAAAACCCCTTGCTTCAAGAAACCCAAATTTTTGGATGGAATTGAGGATGAATAAACTTTCTGTGAAATTTCTGGCCCTTGTATAGATGAGGGAAGGATAGGGAAAGTCTTGAACTCTCTTTCTTTCCTTGGTTATGTTGTGTCACCCCTTCTAGCTCAGGTCTTGTTTACAGCCGCCCCTTCAATTCAAGGTAGAGTTTTCCTAGATTGTTAGGTTTCTATTTGGAGGATATGACAAAGTTAATTTCTGGGTTTTACTTCCAAGAGAATGAGCCTTTATCCATCTTTGTGAATATACGCATGGGAGAGAGAGAGCGACGAAAAGAAGGAGAGGGAGGAGTAGAGTGGTAGGGAAGTATTTAGGATAAGAATCTGTATTTTTCTTTTGTCCTATTATTAAATACTGTATAATTTGTACTCCTTGTTTTGTCGAATCCTTGCGTAAAGGTACCTTCCCGGTACTCGAAAAATATAGAAATTATGTTTTCGGAAACGATTTCTTAAACGTAATAATATGACATGTTTATTACATTGAAACTTATTATAATTGTTGCCGTTATTTAATTGGTGTCGAATAAATGCGGTCCGTGACTTTACAATTAACGAGATAACTTCTCGTTTTATTTAAATAAATTATCATTGAATGATAAAATGTATATATTTTACTTATCTCATTATTATTTTTTTGTTGTAAAGATCGTTGCAACTCTTAGACTAGGTCTAATATTATATCTAGGAACACATAATAATAAAGGCGGAATATTCAAACATAGAATCAACATTATTATGAACAAGGTTTTCATTATCATAAACTAACTAACTAAACAACTAAACCACTAAACCTAGGCGTTTTCCAAATCCCTACGCCTAGGTTCCACACACACCTTTGGTTTACATCTTGTACGTACATAAAACTAATGACCCTCTGTCTTTATATATACTAGAGACATCTAGGGTTTACAAGAGAATCATAATACAATTAGGAAACTAAATATTCTTTTAAGCATATCTTCTAGAATCTTCCAAATCCTCCATCTTTTGTAGTTTCCTTCTTGTCACTTTTAGTCCTTCATGTTTCATTCTTCTTGTTTTGTATCATCAAATCTATAATAGACCCAACAATCTTCCCTATTTGATGATGACAAAACAAACACGATTCTTGTACGAACTTCCCTAGACAAAGTAGCGAAGTTGAGATAATTAAATCTCACCATGAATGAAACAATCTTGTCTTCCATGCTTCCCTTAACTTGAACATGTCACTCAAACATCTCTTCCCTTTTGTTATCAACAAATAGAGAATGAATAAACCGTAGAAACTTCCCTCGGTGATGCATGAACATCAAGCGATTCTTCAAAATCAGTAGGCTTTATGTAATGATTACTTGTGAAGAAAACCAAGTATAAAAATTTGATAAAGAAGTAGAATTTCCCAAACTTGTGTCTTAAATCTTGTACTATCCACGGTACTCCATACTTATACGAATCACCAAATATAAGTAGACCGAATCCCTTGACAAAATCCTCAACTAATATGAGACATCGAGCACTACAATGTAACTCCTTTAAGTGATAGCCAATGTGCATAGAGAATCATAAGAATAATCACACATTGCTAGATTCATCAAGCTATATGATAAGAACACAAACACCTGAAACTCAACTACAACATCAAATAAATGATATTCAACCTTCTTCATAATCAATTAATTCATAAGAATCAAATGCGAGCCTTTTGAATCCTTTTAAGAACAAATCACCAAACTCCTTGTGTGTGTGAACAATAACCTATGTGTGTGTCGTCCAAAAACCATAACAATAATTATGCTCGACTTCCCCTTAATTCCAAATCTCCTCGTAATAAACTATTATACTGCCAATCCAAATAAATTTCGCCATGTAAAACCTTGAGCGATACTTTGTAAGAACAATACTTTGAATGAATACGAAAGCGATGCTTTGAATGAGACTTGCAAAGAAGACGATTTAAAGAACAATACCTTGGATCAGTACTTTGAATGAATACGAGCAGTACTTTGAGGCATAAGCAGAACTTTAAAAATAATCAGCAGTACTTTAAAAACAAGCAATACTTTGAAACCTCCAAGCAGTACTTTTAGCTCGGAGCAGTACTTAATTTGAAATCATGACAAAAACATCCAATCAGTAGCAATAATTATATGAAGCTTGTAGGTCCACGTGATAGCATAGAAAACTTGCAAACAAAATCATAAAGTCACCGAATAAAAACGAGAGACCCACGAGACTACATCAGCAGCAACAAGTCAAACGAACTCACCAACCACGTGATATCCCATGTGATCCCAATCAATACCTAAGTATTATGACCACTCACGTAACCCCACCTCGAAGATATAACTAGTCAAGTCAAACAATCATACGAATACCTTAGACTTTGGACCAATCACAATGCGAGACCCGGCATAATTACAATACACCGCATGACATAGAATCCATCCCGTTTGCGTGTGGTGATAAGAGACCGATATGACCGAATTAATATTGATTTCATCTCCACGTTAAACCAATCACAAGTAATAATTTTTTTTATCTTTTCTCTTCGAAAAACCTTGTAGATCCTAGATATCACGAGCCCTAGGTTTTGATACCACATGTAAAGATCGTTGTAACTCTTAGACTAGGTCTAATATTATATCTAGGAACACATAATAATAAAGGCGGAATATTCAAACATAGAATCAACATTATTATGAACAAGGTTTTTCATTATCATAAACTAACTAACTAAACAACTAAACCCTAGGCGTTTTCCAAATCCTTACGCCTAGGTTCCCACACACACACACCTTTGGTTTACATCTTGTACGTACATGAAACTAATGACCCTGTGTCTCTTTATATACTAGAGACATCTAGGGTTTACAAGAGGAATGATAATACAATTAGTGTGATAAAGACTTGGCTATTTAGTTACGATTGTGATTCTTTCTTGTTTAACCCACAACGTAACTATCACTTGATGTCTCACTCAATTGAGAATTTCAAGAGGTTTTGTACATTGGGTACACCGTTTCTTTTCACAAGGATTAGTACAAGGTTAAGTAACAAATGCAGGAATTTCTCTTCATGGTCAAGTTCGGCATATCGGGTTTACTTCTCCATGTTGTCCTTGCCAATAACTGACAAAATCGTGAATGATGTGTTTACCAAAGTATTTATTGGATGGTTGATGATATTGTTGATGTTGGATAATGAACCCATTGAAGAACCGCTGCATGTTCCCTAAAGCAGATATTCACGAAACCAAAGTTGTCATAACACATTCGGTGACATTGTTTATGGTTTTGTCTTGATTTTGTAAAATCCGAGAAAGAATCTATTTCTCGGTTTAAATCATAGACTTGTAAAATCCGTGACAATGGAAACATCTGGTAAAAGTAAAGTGCATTTCGGATCTTTCTTATGGTTTATTCTTGGTTTTGTAAAATCCATGAAGAAACTATTTCTCGGTTTAAACTATAGAATTGTAAAATCCGTGATGATGGAACCATCTTGGAGAAAGGAAAGCGTGTTCGGGATCTTCGATCTTTGGTGTTACGGTTTCATTTGAAGAAGGATAAAAAGGTGTACTTCATAAATTGGATGGGTGTTTGGATATTAGTCATGGCGGTTTGGTTATTACATGGTTTCTGAGGGTTATGTGCTTTTAACCATGGTCGGGATGAAACCATTATCAAAGTTCGTTTAAATGTCAAAGAAGGCTAGATTTGAAGCGATTAACGAGAAAATGTGACAACAGCGTTAATTGATTATTATTTATTTGAGGTTGAAGTGATTTATCGGTGTGCGAGTGTACTTAGTATCTGAAGGTATCGGGATGGTTGGATGAAGATTCTTCATGATCCTTGTTCGAGCTTATTATCAAAAACGAAGACTTGGAAATCTAGTTATTGTTGGGTGACTTTACCTCTTCTTTTACCACTTGGGGAATTGGGCTCTTATCGCTCAAAATAACTATCACTTAAAGGAGTTACGTTGTAGTGCTCGATGTCACATTCAATTGTGGATTTTCAAGAGGTAATGTCGTCTTATACTTGATAGTTGGTTGGTTGAAGAGTATAGAGTAAATGGAGAGTACTTAGAGATGCTAATGGAAATCGGCACCGCTCTTTGTTACATATGTGCAAGCTTAAGTCACGAGTTCGGGTTAGTTTTCATCATATTGGGTTTTCTTCATCAAGTTGTCATGACAAAAAGCCTACTGAATGATAATGGGGTTGATTACAAGTTTGCCAAAAGAGATTGAAAAGAGAGAGATTATGACGTCTGTTCACATCAGTTCAGGCCTCGTACTCCAAAGAAAAGAAATGTGTATGTTTCAATGCGCATTATCTTCCGAAGAAGAGAAATCTTCTTATGACTCTTGAATACTTCAGTTCAAACCTCGTACTCTAAAGAAAAGAAAAGTGTACGTGTCAGTGCGCTTTATCTTCGGAAGAAGAGAAATCTTCTTATTATGACCATTCTCATCAACATGCTTCATGCTTTTTCCATGCGCTTCAGTCATCAAGTGAACCGGGCTATAATTGATTGTTTTCTTATTCCACTTGCTCAACTATAATCACGATGGCGACATCATGAGCTAATTTTGCGGGGGAGAAGTGTGAATAGACTACATTTGTTGAAGATATTCACTTGTTTAATCAAGAATGGCATCTCCGTATGCAATTCTTGAGGGGAGAAAAGTGTGAATTCACTTTGCATGGTTGATTGATTTACGAAATAAATGGTCAACGGCTCCAAACTCATGTAAGAACCGAGTTTCTTCTTATCGGGTCATCTTCACATGGAGTTTTTCTTCTAAGAACCGTTGGTTGACATCTTCTCTAAGGCGATGAGTTTATCGACAAAGTGCTTCGGTTAATGCTTCACGTATACATCAACATGATGATTCGAACAATCACTCTGTTCTTGTTTGATGTGATTGGTAGTTGGTGTTACCATCTTGTGTGTTCGTTGCGGCACGATTAGCGATTTCCTTGATGAACATCTTTCTGTTCTTGTTTGATTGGGAGGGATTTTAGTTAAGGAGATTTGCAGGATGTAAGTTAATTGGGATGCTTTTGGTGGGATGCTTTTTGGTGTGAGTTGAAGATGTTAACTATCTATTCCCCACCGAACAATCTTGAAGAAGGTCGAGTCTACGATCTGTTGTACATTTTACGCTACATGTTAGATGACTAAAGACGAGTTGCATTTGATTATCCAAAGACTTCTTCATATCCCGGGCATTGTCAGTTTAGAGGAGAGCACTAATTGGGGGAGGGTGAAATGTCTGATTTAATCCCCAATTAGACTTGCTCACATTCTTTAGCAAGTTGATTCTCACAAAGAGTTCAAGTGTTCTTCTCAACAGATTTCTAGTATATGGGCTTATAATATGTTGCTGATTCTGAAGTGTCAAAACCAGCAAGGGGGAAGGAGACACGTATCTAAACGCGAGTAAACTTGATGAACTTAATACTTCTAAGTAATTGAAGATATCTCGGGAAGACAAATGTTATTACCGCAGAGAAACTCAAGGTTTGCCTCATGGCGAGTAAACTTGATGAACTTAATTCTTCTAAGTGATTGAAGATATCACGGGAAAACATATGTCATGACCGCGAGAGAAACTCAAGGTTTACTCATCAAGGCGTTTAGTGTTCTTATTCCAACTACGTGGGAGAAGAGATGTAAGTTAGTTTCGATGATAAAAAGGGTACACAAGTGTGTGATGATTTTGATGTTATCGCAATCATCGGGGAGAGAGGATTGTGTACATTGGGGCCTTTCAATTTGTTTCACTTGAGTGTGTCGGTGATTCGATGATATAATCACTTATTACGGAGTTGAAATCCATGAGAGATAGTCCTCCAGCAGATAATCGATGATTGACCTTCTTCAATGTTATCGGTTATTCTCTCTTTGGGCATTCGGTGCCGGGTTCTTGAGCTTCATACACAATCATCGGGAAAGATAAATGTGCATTGGGTGGTTGTATCATTTATTCTTTGGAACTCTATTTGTGTATTCGGGCTCTTGAGCTCTATTCTAAGAGACGGGCTGCATCTATTCATCTACTTGGGGGAAGTGTTCTCTTGACACCTTTTTGGAATGGATTGCTTCAGACGTCAGTAGAAAAGAAATATGAGAAGATTATTTATGAGTGGGATGATACGTTGCTGTTCTTCTTGATGATATAACCTCGAATGGAGAATCTCGATTATCGTTATTAAAAGGAGTAGCGAGATTTATGATAATGGTGTGCTTCTCTGTGCACCTGGTTAAAGCAAGCTTGAAATAGAATCTGCTCATCTAATGGATCTTCGGTTTGGGGGGAAGCTGCCAAAGTCTTTCTTTCTCAAAGGCTCATGTTCTATCTTCTATTCTGGAGTCTCGGAAGCTTTGGTGGTGGAAGTTTAAGAGATGATGAGTTCTATCTTCTTCAACGACGTGCTGCTCGATATCCTTATCTCGGTACTCGTATCATCATCTTCTTAATCTATATCATCTACTCTATCTTTGTATATATTTATCAGAAAACCAAATACAAAATTATAAAACCAACAAAAAGAAAAGAGAAAAATATAAAACCAACAAAAATCCATAAAAACCAAAAAATTTGAAAAAGACAAAAAATATTGTTTTTCTAAGACATGTCTTCTGGTATCGATAACATATGCGGTCTTAGAAATTTCATTCAATAATGGCACGGGACCATAGATGAAGTTCGAGCAGGAGGTGTAAATATTTCTTTTCAAAACATGTCTCAAATCATATGGCTTGCAGTTATTTCAGACTGTAACCCGCGCTTAATACCATGGTTTGCTATTATTTCAGATAGCAACCCGCTCTTCAAGGAAGGAAAGTGCTACGCTTAAAAAATTTTCAAAATATTTCGTGCACTTATCCTAAAACAAAATCAAGGAAAGCATGTCGTCAAAAAGACTGCTGTTCCTACACAAATGTTTTTCCTTCTAAAATTCTTTAGAAAAATATTTGTTGTTTTTCAAAAATAGTGGTAAATGAGTTGCTTTAAAAACAATCAGATTCAGAGTTTTTATAAAATTGAAAACTCAATCAATGACTTCATCGCTTTTAAATTTTTCATAAAATGAGTCATTGATTGAGGGGGAGAATGTTTTCAAATTTACATCATCTAACGGACTTTCTTAATTATCCTATGTGCTTAATTAAAATATATAATTGCCTATGTTGAAGGACTAGGTTTCTAGGATGTGATTGTTAGGATTAGATGATTATAGTTTGATTAACACATTATTCCCATACCTTATATGAACTGATTGATATGTTGAATTGACTTGAATTAGTCGATTGTTGTTTGGGTGATGTCGACCACCATATATCGTATGTGTGTTCACTAGCATTATGCGGTATATTGGTATATAAGAATGTTCCCGATCCGGATCCCACAATTGAAGATGATTGGATGCCAAAAGGAAAGGGTAACTATATCTTGGGTTGACAAATGAAAGCGAACTTAATTGGACTTCTATGAAGAGTTGGCATAAATGCAATGTAAGAGGTCTCCTTGCATCGCGAGATGGTTTTCTTAAGTGATTGAAGAAGCGGGCTTAATTTGACCTCGGTTGGCATTCAAAATGCAGCGTAAGAAGAAATATCCGCATCGTGACGGTTTTCTTCCAAGCCCTCGACAACAACAGCGGAAGCTTCTCAACCACCTAACGTATCTTTGTGCAGGATACCATTTTTAAACAATTTTGAAAAAAAAATTTGATTAAATTGTTTTGAAAATGGAAAATATTGTTTTGAAAATTTATTGAGCTAATCTTTGAAAATCACCGGACTTCATTTTATCAAAACTAAAGTCACTCAATCATCGACTATTGTCATGGTTTGAGGGGGAAAGTGATTTTAAATAAAATATTTTCAAACGATATTTCTTCATAAAAGTTCCAGTGTGTACGTTAAAATGTGGTGATCTAAAGATTTAATGTTATGTCATGGTATGATTTTTCTTTTGAATCAAGGTCTTTCAAAATGAAATTTTTACATTCTTGTTTGATTGTGAAATTGTTTTGTTTCATAAAGATCTCTTAAAAACTATCATATCGACACTAACAATCTTTAATGTCTTTAATTGGTCCTCTATCGGTCATTTTTCAAAATTAGATCTTGCCACGTCTTTCCCAAACTTTTCTAAATGATTTAAATCGGATGGGATCACAAATCTCAAATGGTTTGATATTTTGATCGAGGAGAGATCGTGATTTAAATCTCTTATCTTTTAAATGGAATTGGTTTAGTCCTTCAAAGCACTCCACCTCCATGTGCCAAACGATTTGAAAATACACAATGCACATGTTGAGGAGGAGGATTTATCCAAAAATAAGATGAGTATTTAAATCGCCACATATTCTCCATGTTTTCTAAACCTTATTAAATCACTTGAGATCCAAAATCTCAAAGGGTTTGATATTTTGATCGGGGAGAATTTGTGATTTAATTATGAAATTTGATAAAGGTGATTCAATTGTGCGTTTGCTCTCTCATATGTGCTAAGCAGCTTTGAATCTCGAAGCACATATTGAGGAGCAAATGGTTTCTTAATGGCTTTTGTAATCGTGGATGTGCTTCAATGAACTCTTGCCTCTATGTGATAAAATGATTTCAAATATCCTATACACATATTGAGGGAGAATTCACCAAAGAAAATCAAATGGCTTTTCTATGAAAATTGTGATCAAAGAAAATATTTCAAAGTCCTCTTGCCTCCATGTGCTAAACAATTTCTAAATCATATGCACATGTTGAGGGAGGTTTTCTAAATGATCAAAACTATTAAGGTTCAAAATGCTTTGATCTCGTATCACAAGTACCTTGATTGTTTTCCAAATGATTTTCAATTGGTTTCAAGGAAGAATGAACTATACCATAAGACCGACCATTTTACTTTTAGTATGGGTTATAAGGATGGTGAGGTTAGGTATTAGTTCCCACGATCCGCTGAGAAGGAGGGATCTACCGAGGACAATCCACTAGATAGTGTAGAGTCCTTGGTATATTGAAAAGGAGAAAAGTGAGATATGGGAAGAGTGCGGATGAGATAGAGCTAGAAGCGGAATAAACCCAACAAGGTTCTAGTTATGAAGTCTCGGTAAGCTTGAAAGGGTTGAAGAATGAAAAGAAATGAAATGAGAAAGGGTGAAAAGAAATAGCCCTCAAATAATTCAACCTTAGAGGCGGACACGGGTTCATTACATATACTCTTGGTGGATACTAAGGTAACTGCGGTATTGAAGACAAGGCGTCATGGACCCGGTGATGCCTTTGCACTAAACTTCCCAAGCCACTCAAGTTCCTATTAAAGGGCTTGTTTCATTCTCAGGGGAACCGAAATTATCTGTCAATTTCTCTTAGAGATTATTGATATTGAAGAAGGAGACCCTCTCCTAGTCTCCGACATAGGAACCAAAATGCACGATTGAGTCTAGAGCCGAGATCATCCACAATATCTCATTAGGACACTAAATTAATGAAGACTTCATTGTTTTACACAATGTGGAAAGTAAGTATATATTGAGAGTCCTCGCATTATCCTTGTGGTATTGCGGAACATCCGAGTGATATGTAAAAATATTCACAATGAAGATGGAAATCATACAGAGCCAACATCAAACAAGCTCTTAGTGGGTGACATGTTAGATCTTCTTGTAAGATCAAGCTTGTGACAACTGGATAGAAACGATGGGGAGATTCAATCTTGAATCAACCTTGGTCCAGGAATGGAATTGACGAATACTTTTGGAAAAACCATTCGATGTGAAAACCTTCTTTTCTCTATCACGTCGAATGTGTACTCATGTTTTCAAACTCAAAAAGTATCACTGATTGAAAAATACTTTTAGAAAACCCGTTCGGTGTGCGAATCTCTTCTTATATCTAGCACATCGAATGTCTACTCTTTTCAAATAAAAAAAGTATTTTCGATTGAAAATTGATCTTTCTTATAAAACCTTCGTCGTATTGCAAAACTCTTTCTTCTAAGCAATACGCGATTATTTTCAAATCAATTTTTCATCAATCGGTGAATCTCAATTCATTGGTTCACTCACTCCGTGTTGTCTTCTTTGAGGCGTTCGGTTTGAGAACATTAGAACATTGCGAAACCACTGTAAAGAAGATTCTTAGGAATCCTACGATCACAGGCGGTGCTTATCGATCAGCGAGGAACCGTGGGCGTGTACCTCAATTGAAAGAAAGTGATCAAAGACACTTTCGTGTGTTTATTGCTAAGCATTGTTTGCGGTACATTTGGACGGTTGCGGTGATCGAATTGAGAAGTCAATCCAAAGCCGCATGCTCACAACATCCACACTTAATTGAAGAAATCATGGTGGTGCATATCTACATAACGACTACGATATTTTTATACTATGTACGCTACTACTTCTTTGCAAATATCATGAGCGATAAAGCTTCATACTTTGATGGAAAGATGTCATGATTCAAAAGTGTGATCGTGTCGGTCCAAAAGTCACAACATCACATGAAGGCAACACAACTATGGATGATCCAGAGAGATTTGTTGTGGCTGATGATCTCAAAGAAAGCTCAAATATCATCAAGATGTGGATCAGTTCAAAGACCTCCACTGAAAGTACAAAATAATCGGACCTTGAAGAATCGCTACTAATGCACAAAGATTGCGGAAGTGAAGAATTCAAGTCTACGAGCTCAAGAACGAAGTCAAAGATAGAATGCTAGGAAGCAAAATGTATTTCATGGGGTGACCTCCCTTAGGGGGAGATTGTTAGGAATTGGAAATTCCATGTTAAAGTGTCGGTCACCCCAATTATAGTCTAGCATATGTTAGCTCGTAGACTTGTAGTTATTTACGTTGTTTAAGTAGTTTATTAGTTAATTAATAGCGTAGAATAGTTTAGTGTAACACCGTGGAGGAAGGACGGGTTGTCACACCCCAATTTACATTTTGCGGCGGAATGGAATTCACAGGGGATTGTTGTCATAGCACCACAATCACAGTTATATTGAGCGACCTAAAGTGTCGTTTTGAAAACACATCGTTTGATATTTAACAAAGCGTTCGAGTTACAACATAGGTCCCAAAGTTTACAAAGTTTGCGGAAACATAAATATATTACAAGTCAAACGATGGTTTTGAAATAAAGTGCCATAATGTGCAATGATATAAGTCGACGCCAGCGACTCAAAAGGTAGGTCCCTAAACCATGTCATGATGATAATGCCTCGATTACACGAAAATACATTGCTAAAGCGGTCAACAATAATGTTGGTGAGAAATCATAGGTTTATGTAAATGTTTTATACGACTACGCAGTATAGATCGAGCATGACAATCATGTCACGTAAAATGTTCTGGCATGACAATTATGTCACGTAAAATGTTACAATTGCTATAAGCCCATGACACCAAAACGAGGCTGTTCATAATGTAGGCCCCGATAGAGTGTTTGCGGACAACTCAATAATGTTATTAAATGAGATGCATCCGTATGACTAGTTGGGATTCACCAACCCGGATGGGCGTCACCCCGATAGATCTATCCACTCACCCTCGCTTCTAAGATTAACGGTTCATGTTCGGGTAATGGGGACTTTCAATTGGCAAATCGGTAACTTAAGCAATGTAAATGAATTTAACATACTTGGTATCGTAATAAAATGTTGTGCAATGTATTCTCCCGTAGGTTTGAAAATAATTAAAAGCATGTCGACGGGCTATGAAAACTCACTTGGTAAACCGGTATGATGACAAGAGTGAGTACATCGAGGTATAGCGTGATACTTTAATCTGGACCTATTACGAATGATATGATATGTAATGAGTTGCAATGTAATGTTATGATATGCATGCATTACGTATGTTATTTATACCATTTGCGAGTTTTGAAAATATTACTTATCGTCAAAAATACTCTTTTGACGTCTTGACCATTCAAAAATCACTTTACAAGTATTTACATCAAAATGTCATCCTACAATGGTTTTATAATGATTTATGGTGAAATTTTCACTTTTCGTCAGAAAACAATGTCGTCGAATTTTATAAAAGTAACAAAATGGCTTTGGAAAACTAGTCGTAAAATGGTGTGCGTCGATCGTTAGGAAACGAACTCGACGGTTTTGGAAAGTTTGTATCGAAATCTAGAAGTTTCAGTTCGGAGTTTTCGTCATAAAGGTCTCGAACATAAAGATAATAAGGGTTAAAGATGGTGATTTTGTCTAATTGTTGTGTAAAAAATGAGTTTCGCCAAGTTTGAGCATCCAGTAAATAATTTATTAAAACTCCGCTATACAAACGGTCAATTGTTTTGAAAAATATGCTCGGTGATCTTGATTTTATTAGAAGACAATTGCTCCAAAAGTTCCACATCATGGATAAAACAGCCCTCAACATGGACGTTTCATTCACCGTAACACTTGTCTCGTAAAATAATATAGTTTTGAGAAAATAATAGTTACGGCAATTTTTATGAAAACGTGCATATCTTTGTCGTTTCAAATCCGTTTTCTCGTATAATATGTCCTTAGCTTCGTATCAAAGTATACTAATATATTTTGATAAGTCGAAATAATTTGTGAAGCTTAGGACTCGTTTTGACCGAATAGAGTAAAAATAGGTTGTCTGAAATTTACGAAAATTATATATTTCGTCGTCAAACTTTAAAAATTCATAACTTCTTCGTTATAACTCCGTTTTAATCCGTTCAAGTGGCCGCAGGATTCGTTTTAAAGTATATTTTCTAAATATCAAGGCCAAAAGTCGTGCCTACAGTCGGATTTTCCAGAAAAACAAAACAAGGACAGAACACATTTTTACTTATCGAAATAGTTTTTCTCGTACTAAACCTATTCCAATCCCTTCAAATCAACTCCAAAGCTAATCTAATCCTACCATACACCTTCTTAGGGTGTCATGGGTTCCTAAACATCATCAAGACCAAAGTATACCAAGGGGATAATTATAGGATGACCTTATATATATATATTTCTAAAAATCATGTAAAAAATGGTATAAACAACACAAATCATGCATGCTTGCTCCAAAAATGAAGAGATACTTATGAAATGAAAAGGAGACATGAAAAATATAAATGATATGCTTACAAGTTAATATGATGAGGTGTAAGGAACAAGGTTAAACCTAAACACTCTTGGTTTTTATTTCAAAACCTAATAAAGAGTATTATCTAGATTGTAATACTTGTGCTTGAGAGAGAAAAAAAAATGATGATCCCTTTGCTCTTGATGTAGAACCGGTTATGGAAGACCCAAAAGAGAGAAGAAAAACTTTTTAACACTTGATGAATATGTGAGATACATGAATGAGATGAATCAAGTAAGACTTTAGTAGTATAAAAATTCTAACAATCAAGAAAAACCATACCACAAATTAATGCCACCCTTGACTTCCCCCCCCCCCCTCCAAGGCCGGATTTGGGGGATTATGTTTCACAATTATTATTATTATTTTTTTTTTCTCTTTTATATATTGTATAATTAATTGTAAAAAGTGTAAGTACATGTGTAGATAAATATAATTTGTAAGGTTTTGGTAGCTTTTAGGTACAAGTAATTTTTTTAATAGATCAAAATAGAGTATAATGATGTTATAAAAATTGTAAAAATACGTTCCTTGTGAAATTTGAGTGATATAATAATTATCGTGTAATTTTTAAGAAAAGTGTCGTAATAATATAACTTTAACGATTTATATACAAAATAAATTTAAAATACTAGTTAAACTCAAAATATAGTTTTTATAACTAAATGTAAATATAAAAATATGTCGGGATCATTTTTAGAAATAACGGATTAAATATTCAAAATAATAACTCACGCGATAACGTTTATTTAATATAAAATATATGCGGTTGATGTGAAATGAAATGTCATGAATGAACTAACATGATGCAAATGATGCTAATGAAATGTAGACTACACTTAGTCCATATGAAATGTTCGTGATGATATGATCATGAATTCGCCGCTAAACCTTTAAGGTTACGCGAATCTGGAACACGTAAACCTAGTTTACGATAAATGTTGAAATAGTGTAACTTGAGAAATGACACGAATTGCGAGTTGTCACGGGTCTTTACCCATCATACACGATCCACGAGCCGATGGGAGGTCGTGTATTGTGTAACTATAAATACCCTTCCATCCATGGAAGGGGTGGTGCTTCAATCTAACATTCCATACTTTTGTATACCAAGTCTCTAGCAAGAAAACACCCAACTCTACTTCTCTCTTTAATGGCAAACATGTATTTTGATCATCCAAGACCACCCGAATCATCAACACAATAATATTTCGATCCTACAAATTAGGAAACTAAATATTCTTTTAAGCATATCTTCTAGAATATTCCAAATCCTCCATCTTTTTGTAGTTTCCCTTCTTGTCACTTTTAGTCCTTCATGTTTCATTCTTCTTGTTTTGTATCATCAAATCTAGACGTCTACATTATGGAAGACTTGTATTTAAAACCTACACCCCATGTCCTCTTTATATACTAGAGGATTATGGTTTACAAATCTCTACTAAGGACTAAATAATAAATCTTCTTTTGCAAGCAAGTCCCTCCATCTTTTTGTAGATTTCTTCTTTGTCACATTAAGTCCTTCATGTTTCATTCTTCTTGTTTTGTATCATCAAATCTATAATAGACCCAACATTTGTCTTGTAGGCTCTTTACGTTGCGATGATGCGGAATAACTAATGGATTGAGCTTATGTATGCTTAAATTTTAACTTGGACAATGATAAATTTCACCTTTATTATGCAGACACTTAGTGGACAAGTATCGTGTGTGCGGTGTCGGGTTTTTAAGGAAGCGAGATGACCTCTTGTTTTTAAATCTAAATATTGACAACTGTCATAAAATAACCGATTTAAATTTTATGACGTAATAAATATTATTATAATAATCAGGAAATTTACGGGTTGTTATATCATTGTTTCACTTGAGGCGTGTCGGTGATTCAATGATAATCACTTATTCCGAGATGACATCCGAGAGATAATCGGTGATTCAAGCATGCTACTTGATGTTATCGGTTATTCTTTCCTTGGGCATTTGGGTACTTTGGGTTCTTGAGCTTCATACACTTTCTTGAGGGGAGAAAAGTATACTTGAGGTTATTCTTTGGATATCGGACTTAATCGCTACTTGATGTTATAAGTTTCTCGTCTTTGGGTATATGTGTATTCGGGTTCTTGAGCTTTTGCCAAGAGGTGATCGCATCAATTCAACTACTTGATGGAATTGTTCTCTTGACACCTTTGGAATGGATTGCTCGGACATCGGTAGAAAAGAAATATGAGAAGATTGTTTTATGTGTGGGATGATACATTCTTTGTTCTATTGGATGATATAACTTGAGCGAAGAATCACGATGATTATTCTTAAAAGGAGCGACAAGATCGATGATAATGGTGTGCTTCTTTGTGCACTGGCTAAGGAAGCTTGAATGAAAGCTTTGAATACCTTTCACTAAAGGATTTTCGGTTTGGGGAAGCTACCAAAGTCTCACTTTCAAATGGCTTAATTTCTCTCATCGATTCAAGAGCCTTGGAAGCTTTGGTGGTGAATGTTTAAGGATGATGACTTCTATCTTCTACAACGAGGCTGCTCGATATCCTTATCTCGGTACTCGTATCATCATCGTCCTAAACTATATCATCTACTCTATCCTTGTAAATATTTATCAAAAACCAAATACAAAAATATAAAACCAGAAAAAGAAAATAGAAAATTATAAAACCAACAAAAACCCATAAAAATCAGAAAATTTAAAAATACAAAAAATATGTTTTCTCAAGACATGTCTTCTGGTATCGATAACATCTACGGTCTTAAAAATGTCATTCAATAATGGCACGGGACCATAGATGAAGTTCGAGCAGGAGGTGTAAATATTCTTTTCCAAAACATGTCTCAAAATATGGCTTGCAGTTACCTCTGACTGTAACCGTGCTTAAACAATGGTTTGCTATTATTTCAGATAACAACACGCTCTTCAAGGAAGGAAAGTGCTGTGCTAAACCTATTTTCAAAAATTTCGAGCACTTATCCTAAAAACAATTGAGGAAATTATGTCAAAGGACTGTTGTTCCTACTCAAATATTTTTCCTTCTAAAATTCTTTAGAAAAATATTTGTTTTAACAAAATGGTGGAAATTGAGTTGTTGAAAATCAATCAGAATCAGAATGTTCATAAATTTGCAAAACCCAATCAATGACTTCTGCATGGTCAAAACTTTTATGAAATGAGTCATTGATTGAGGGGGAGAATGTTTTCAAATTTATATCATCTAACAGGGCTTATATAATCATCCTCGTGCTTAAAGCGAAAAAGATGTTTGCCTATGTTGAAGGACTAGAATTCTAGGATATGATTGTTAGATTTAGATGATTAGAGATTGATGAACACATAATCCTCATGCCTTTGTATGATTTGATTGATATGTTGAATTGACTTTTATTAGTCGATTCTTTGTTTGGGTGTTGTCGACCACTATATATACATTTGTGTTGACTAACGATGCGATAAGGCGGTTTATAAGAATGTTCCCGATCCGGATCCCACAATTGATGATGATTGGATGCGAAATGAAAGGGCAACTATTTCTTGGGTCAACAAATGAAGAAGCGGAGCTTAATTGGACCTCTATGGAGAGTTGGCATGACAAATGCAACGTCGGAGGTCTCATTGCATCGCAGAGCGGTTTTCTTCAACCTTCAAAGAACAACAACAAAAGCGACTTATCCACCTAACGTATCTTTGTGCGGGGATAATAAGGATGATACCATTTTTAAAACAATTTTGAATAACATTGTTTTGAAAATGGAAAAATATTGTTTTGAAAATAAATTGGACTAAATTTTGAAAATCACCGGCTTCATTTTAACAAAACCTATGTCACTCAATCAACGAACACGGTCATCGATTGAGGGGGAGAGTGAAGAGTGATTTAAAATAAAATATTTTCAAACAATATTTCTTCATAAAAGTCCGGTTTGTACGTAATAAAGTGGTGATCTAAAGATTTAATGTTATGTCATGGTATTATTTTCTTTAAAACTCAAAGATCTTTCAAAATGAAATTTTTTCTGTTCTTGTTTGATTGTGAAATTGTTTTATTTTAGTTAAAGATCGTTTAAAAAATATCATACCTGACACTAACAATCTTTAATGTCTTAAATAGGTCCATTTCAGTCATTTTTCAAAATTAAATTAAGCCACGTCTTTCCCCAAACTTTTCTAAATGATTTAAATCTATTGGGATCACAAATCACAATTGGTTTGAAATTTTTGATCGGGGGAGAGATCGTGATTTAAATCTCAAATATGTTTTAGTCCTTTAAAGGCACTCCACCTCCATGTGCCAAACGATTTCAAATACATGATGCACATGATTGAGGAGGAGCATTTATCCAAAAACAAGATGAGTATTTAAACCAAGCCACATTTTCTCCCATGTTTTCTAAACCTAATTAAATCTCTTGAGATCCAAAATCTCAAAGGGTTTGATATCTTTGATTGGGGGAGAATTTGTGATTTAATTATGAAATATGATAAATGATGATCTATTTGATTCAAATGTGCATACTTCTCTCCCATATGTGCTAAACGCTTTTGAATCTCGAAGCACATATTGAGGGGGAGCAATTCATAAGAAAATAAACTTTCAAGGTACAAAGATTTCTATATTTAAACATATGTACCTTGATTGATTTTCTAAATGTTTTCTTAATGGATTTTGTGATCGTGGATGTACTTCAAAAGAACTCTTTCCTCTATGTGATAAAATGATTTCAAATATCCTACGCACATATTGAGGGGGAGAATTTACCAAAGAAATTCAAATGGCTTTTTCTACGGAAATTGTGATCTAGACTAAATTTCAAAGAACTATTGCCTCCATGTGCTAAACAATTTCAAAATCATATGCACATGTTGAGGGGGAGCTTTTCTAAATGATCAAAAACAATTAAGGTATAAAATTCTTTGATATTTTGTCACCAGTACCTTGATTGGTTTTTCCAAATGATTTTTCAATTGGTTTCAAGGAAGAATGAACTGTACCAAAAGACCGACCATTTTACTTTATGCATGGTGTTATAAGGATGGTTAGGTTAGGTATTTGTTCCCACGATCCCGCCAGATCTGGAGGGATCTACCTAGGGACAATCCACTAGATAGTGTAGAAGTCCTTAGGTATGATGATAAAAGGAGAAAAGTGAGAAATGGGAAGAGTGCCGACTGAGATAGAGCTAGAACTGGAATAGACCCAACAAGGTTCTAGTAATGAAGTCTCGGTAAGCACTGAAGGGGTTGAAGACAAGACATATGCTACTGGTGTTTACTAAGGTAACACTGGTATTGAAGACAAGACATCATGGACCCAGTGACGCACTGCACTAAACTTCCCAAGCTACTCAAGTTCCTCTTAAAAGGGCTTGTTTCATTTTCACGAGGAACCTACATAATCTACCGACTTTCTCTTAGAGATAGTTGATATTGAAGAAGGAGACCCTCTCCCTAGTCTCCGGCATAGGAAACCAAATATGCACAATTGAGTCTAGAGCCAAGAGATCATCCACAAAATCTCATTAGGACATAAAAATAATGAAGACTTGCTGTTTCACACAATGTGGAAAGTAAGTATATATTAAGAGTCCTACGCATTATCCTTGTGGTATTTCTAGAACATCCGAGTGATATGAAAATATTCACAATGAAGATGGAAATCCTTCTAGAGCCAACATCAAACAAGCTCTTGGTGGGTGACATGTGAGATCTTTTCTAAAGATCAAGCTTGTGACAACTGGATAGAAACAATGGGGCGATTCATTCTTGAATCAACCTTGGTCCAGGAAATGAATTGACAAATACTTTTGGAAAAATCGTTCGATGTGCAAATCTTCTTTTCTCTAGCACATCGAATGTGTATTCATATTTCAAACACAAAAGTATCTCGATTCAAAAATACTTTTGGAAAAATCGATCGATGTGCAAATCTCTTCTTTCTCTAGCACATCGAATGTGTATTCCTTTCAAATACAAAAGTATTTTAAATTGAAAATTGATCTTTCTCATAAAACCTTCGTCGTATTGCAAAACCCTTTCTTCTAAGCAACACGCGATTGTTTTCAAATCAATTTTCATCAATCGGTGAATCTCAATTCATTGGTTCACTCACTCCGTGTTGTCTTCTTTGAGACATTCGGTTTGAGAACGACTAGAACATTGCGAAACCCATCGAGGAGATTCTTCAAAATTATACGATCACAGGCGATTTTGTCTCGATCAGCGGGGAACCATGGGCGTGTACCTCAATTCAAAGAAAGTGATCAAAGACACTTTCGTGTGTTTTATTGCTAACTGTTGTTTGCGGTACATTTGACGGTTGCGGTGATCGAATTGAGAAGTCAATCCAAAGCCGCATGCTCACAAAGATCCACACTTAATTAAAGAAATCATGACAAGTGCTAATCTACATGACCGGCTCGATAGTGCTAATATCATGAACCAAATAAAGCTTCCGCTACTATGATAAAAAGAAGTCATGATCCGAGTGTGAGCATGTCGGTCCGAAAGTCACAACTTCACATGATGGCAACACAACAAAGGGTGATCCAGAGATTCATCGTGGGCGATGATCTCAAAGAAACCTCGAAGATCATCAAGATGTGGATCAGTTCAAAGACCTCCACTGAAAGTACAAATTAATCGAATATGAAGAGTCAACGCTTAAGCACAAAGATTACGGATGTGAAGAATTAAAGTCTCGAGCTCAAGATCAAGATAAATTAGAATGCTAGGATTCGAAATGTAAAACATTGGGTGACCTCCTTAGGGAGATTGTTAGGAATTAGAAATTCCATTGTGAAGTGTCGGTCACCCCAAAAATAATCTAGCATAAGTTAGCTTGTAGACTTATCGTTATTTATGTTATTTAGTAGTTTATTAGTTAGTTATTAGCTTAGTTTAGCTTAGTGTAACACCGTGGAGGAAGGACGGGTCTTTACCCACTGTATGCCTGATCTATAGTCCGTTAGGAGGACGTATTTGTATGTAACTATAAATACCCTCTACCTCCCAAGGTAGAGGGTTGGAACTCTTGAATCTAACCTTGCATTTTGTGTTTTATCTCTCTCTCTAGAATTCCCTCTCCTCTCTTCATCTCTCTAAAATGGCTCTCTTGTTTAATCATAATCCGAGACCACCCGAATCATCTAAACAACATAAAATATTCGATCCTACATATTTGTATACAATATTTGCAAGAACTTAATTTAAAAAGTAATGGCCAACTGAACCTCACGACAAGCATACATAAGCTTACATAATACACCAGATTATATTCACCCATGGTCAAGAATAAGGGACACAAGGGTAGGGGCGTCAGCCCGATAATACTATCAGTACCTCTCTATCGACTCCACCCAGGAGTTAAACAGTTGCCAAAGAATAACGCGATCAAGAATAATGCAAAAAGTTTAACACATTAAGGCATATATCGCAATAAAACACACAACATGTCAAAAGTATAAAAGTGTAGCTTAGCGTAAAGTATAAATATTTTGAGCATGTAAAACTCACAACCCGGACCTTTAAGTAAGAAAAGTTGGGAGCTTTTCCTTTCTATATTTCATATGGAATCTTAACAACCTTCTTCGTTGGAACCATATTCAAAATGCGAATAGCAGTTTCAAGGGCATAATCCCAAAAAGTTAAAGGTAGAGTTGTAAGATTAAATATTGATAGTACCATATCAAGTGATGTGATGATTTACCAATTTTACCAATAACACATACGAGTAAGTTCACTCGTCCGTTATAGCAAGATTTTGAAGGTATGTCGGGATCGTTCGCAGGGATTTTTGAGTGAATCAGATTAACAAGTATCAAATCAACTAAGGCAATTTAAAAGCAAATAATAACGAGAATAGATATAATGAAATTCAGATGATTAAAAACTACACTTGCTTAAACTAGTTTCATATCCTTGATTAGTATGATTGTATTAATCTCTTCTTAACATGATGGTTATGATAATTAGTTGGTGTACTAATCTATTGTTCTTACAAGTTAAACCTTCGTCAAGATTTTAGTTCATAAAAACAAGCATTAAGTTTAACCAATCAATTCAAGATCAATTCAAGTTTCATAAGTTTACTTTCATAAACTTAAACACAAAAACATCAATTTGTCTCATCAAATTTGCTTAATAAATGATCAATACAAAAGGTAACCGATTATAGACAAAAGGTTACAATTGATTGTAAACAACTACTCTTACGAACTTTTTAGATGTTTCTAATCAATCCAACTTGATAATCAAAAAGCGTTCTTATTACAACCACACTTTAGTTTCTTTGTTTAATAATAATGGGTTAAAACAATCATCCATAGACAAAATGATTATAACTAGTTGAATAACAATGAGTTCTTTCGACCTTTACAATTACTATCAACTAGTCAAACTTGATTAACAAATGTCACTCTGAAACTTAAGCACAATTGGATCTTAGAATCAACTTGAAATTGAATTAAAACATGTTAACACAATCATAAACTAATCATACGATAATCAACATCATTTAAGCAAGTGCATAAAGAAACTAGCCACTCATATCAAACATAAACATAAACATAAACTCAGAACTTTGAACATTAGAAAACATGATTAAGAGTCTAACAGTGATTGGAATAAGATTACAAATGATTGAGTAATGATTCCCAAAGTATTGGGGTTGACTTCTTAGGGGTTTGACCTCCAAATGTTGACTTCTTGGACCTCCAAACTTTCCTAGACTTCTAATGACAAATTTAAGAGCTAAAAGGGATGTGTTTGATGAGTAGAGAGTTTTATTGAAGTGTGTGTTCTCAAATGCTCACAAGAGGTCTCTATTTATACTAGTTCCAAGGCCTAGGGTATTAAATGTTGAACTTGGCCTCCAAGGAGCTAGGAAGAGACTAGAATACACCAAGGGAAGGACCTAGAAATGTTTGGATGCAATGGGGAATCTTAATGATGAAGAAATAGCAGAACAGGCCTCTCCAGCCGCTCGACACCTTGTCCAACCGATCGGCTGGTCTTTTGACACTTACCTAGCCAAATGGGTTGCGGGCAGCGACCGATCGGCTGGTCCGTCTTGAATGGTCACATTTGGCACTTCTCCAGCCGAATCGGTTGTGGGTTGCAACCGATCGGCTAGTCTTCCTGAAGGACGGAATATGGACTTTTTGCTTGATTCTGACTTGTGGAGCTTGGTTCTTCATCCAACTTGATCTTCTATGATACTTGAAATGCTGACTTGTGCTTGACATGCTTCAATGAAACGGAAATCTTCTTTTATTGAACATTCTTTAACTTTTTCATCCGTTTCCCTGCACTTGGTTATAAATACTAGACATGTACAATCATATACAAAAGCACAAATAATGCTACTGAAAACATGTACAATCTGAGCGTTATCAAATTCCCCCACACTTAAACTCTGCTTGCTGATGTGCTATTTCATCCTACTTTTAATATTTATAGAACTTAGATAACTTAGGATAGACACATACTAACGGGCAGAGAACCCGATTAGATGTAGTAAAGCCTTAGGCAAATCCAAGTATCGTCCCAAGAGAGTTGTGACCTTGAAAGAACTAAGATGATTAGAAATGAGATAATATATTGGTATGACAAAGTTGTTACAATCCATCGATATGCTATTATTCTACTTACACAGACACCAAAAATTTAGGGTAAAGAGAAAGATAAACGAAGCTTAACGAAGAATACAAATATGAATTGATTCTCTATATGAAGGTTTAATATAGTGGTTAATTATCACAAGACTCCTTTGGTTGATTCATCATGGCCTACGGTTCTTAGATTCCTCACCAAGATGAACAGGTCACCCGGGATCATTCGGCAACCTAATAGCAGTCATTAAGCACCAAATCTACTAGATCTAGACGGTGGGAACCCGACCGTTAGGAACTTAGATTCCCCAACCTCTTAAATACCTCCACTTGATAGGTGATCATTTGGTCGGTTCGCACACGAAGAGTGGTTGTACTATGGCCAATTCATCCCATACTCGCTATCTATCGATCTGGGTCAGGTTGGTCATATCTCCCCCCTTTAGATACTACCAAGCTTATAATACTACCAAAGCTAGCGATCTATGAAAAGACTAGAAAATGTCTATAAAGAATTATAGAGAATAACAATAACATAAATGCAAACTTCAATTAATGATATGAATTCATAGTATAAGTTCTAGAAAAATATAAAAAGAATTCAAACTCGAATACAATGGAAATCGTAGACGAGGACTTCGTTATTCAGTGCTCCTAAACCATGCTTCTTCTTTGTGTTTTGATCTCCCCAAACCCTAGAAGGTTTGGGAAAGGAGAGATGCTTAAAACTGGTGAAACCATCGACTATTTATAGGCTTCGAACTAGTTACGGTGTAACCTTATTAGGTAGTTACGTTGTAACTTCTTTTAATCGTTTTTGATTTATCCATGGTTATGGCAAAACCTTAGCTTGGGTTATGCTGTAGCTTCTACAAATCAAGTGTATTTCTTCATTACGGCGTAGCCTAAGCTGAGGGTTACGCCGTAGTCTTTGTCAATTGGGTGCTTATCAATTGTTACGAGGTAACTTGAGCTGAAGGTTACGCCGTAGCCTTTATAATCTTTAGTTGTGTCGTAACTTCATCACTTGGTTACGCCGTAGTTAAGAGAAAATCGTATCAAAAGAGCTTGAAAACGTCCAATTGCAGCTTCCTTATATTGAATAGGTCCTGAAATGAAATAATAAGGAATAAGGATGTTTTCACCAGTATTTTACTCAAAATGTGATGATACAGGGGGAAATTAACGCTTAGAAAATCAGGACTATTTGATGTTATCAAATATCCCCCCCCACTTAAACTCTACTTGCCCTCAAGTAGACCAATTTAGACTGCAAAAGATACATCCTGATGAATGCGCAGTTTTTAATTTCCATGCTAGAATATTAAATAGAGCCGAACACCTCACAAAATGGGAACGAAATCACTCTCACTCTCATCCTAATCTAGGTGTTAATTTCAGGGTGATCACTCAATTGCACGGACATAGTAAGTATTCTATCATAAGCTTGGCAATTACACACAACTCCACCACTAGAGCTAAGGTTAAGATAAATTTTAGAAAGCAATGTTGGTTTTTAGTGTTTCAAAGGCTTAGGGGTGGTGTCATTACTAACGTGTCACGGCGAAGTGGACAAAATCAATGATACATGACCAAATCCATGGCCAAGACATCAAGGATTGCTCGCTGCATCACCTAGACACGCTTCACGACAAAAAGGGTAAGGTAAGGCATGGGATATTTTAATGGGTGAAATGGAAAAAGAAAACAAATAGTTTTAGCTTAAAACCGAGTTGCCATCGCCCCACCAATAATTCAAGGTTCATCTTCTTATGATCAGTATATTGCACTAGAATCCACCATTATTTATTCTTGAACTATTCTTCCAACCTTCGAATGTGATCGAGAAGATTATTCTCAATGCCAATTTCTTCACATAGTGCTTATAATTCTTCGCACTGTTTAACACAGATAACATTAATAATAATTTTTTTTCCAATTAAATGCTTCCCCCCACTTGAACTGGGAATAAGGTGATAACTTGGGGGTCTTTGATGATCTTTAGTGAGTTGTAGATGATGAGGTATGCCTCTCGGAACTTTATTTTGAACCTCAAACTAGGGTGAACAATGACTTCAAGGTAAAAAGGTAAGACTACATGGTAGGCTAAGGTGTAAGGGTGTAACGAAAATAAGGGTTAGAAAATGAAAGGATAGGCTCAAAAAGGGTGTATCTAGGGGTATCTTGCACTAAAGGTGAGTGCAACAAAAAGGGTTAACACGGAGGTCAAAAAGCCAATGTGACTAATCGATAAACGCACACAAGTGAACACATATGGGCTATTTGGGTTTAATCCTAAAACGTTTACTTTTTTCAAATCGCCTTTTCCAAATGCACCAAGCTAACTTGATACACTACTTGTCTATGGTCTCGAAGTGATGTAAAAGGCAAGTTCTAAAGTTTACAATACTATCGGCACACTCAATATATGGTAGATTAGGGTAAAATGGGGAAAACGGAATGGCTAAATCTCACCAATGGCAATAAGGGTTATAGTGTGCTCGGCTTTATGTGATTCTAGATTGGTTAAAAATATGACAAAAAATTTCAAATAGGCTAAAAATTTTGAAACCAACTAGAAAATTAGGGAAAGTAATCTAATTAATCATACACTTTTTTTCTATTCATATCCCCCACTTGAAATGTACAAAGTCCCATTTGTACGAAGAAAAAGGAAAAATAAAATAGAAATGAAAAGTAATCAAGAAAGAAATAAACTCCCATCTGGAATGTTTGCCCAAGATGTCTCACTAAAGGTTGAAGGTGGGTCATGGGGTGGCTAATGCGTAACATTTCCGGGGACTACGCCTTAACTAATGTGTTGCCTCAAAATTTTCCTCTCAAGCGGCATGGGTTACAGGCGTAATCGATCCTAAGGTTACGCCAGAATCGCATCATAGAACCAAAACATGCACACAATACATGGAAAATTTTGTACCCAACGGGTACAATAGATGATAGATCAAATATCCGAATATTAAGTTATTACGGAAGTATAAGTATCAAATTGTTTTAAATTGTTTCATCAAACATGGAAATCAATCGTCCCTAGGAAGATCATGATCCATGGAGTGGAATTAGGTGGGATTGAGCGGGTGCTTGTGGTGCTACCGGAGTAGGCTCGGCGCGCGAATGCCACCTCCGTGGATGCCAATGTCGGTGATGTCGGTGGTACACATACTCCGGACCTTGCCACCTAGGGTGGCTCAAGTGCATGTTCTGAAGCATTTGGTTAGTCCGATCCACACTCCAATGAAAGAAGTCCTGTTGGAGCTGCCGTACTTGATCCATGGTACCTGCAAAACCCTCAAACTGGTTACTAAGACCATAAAGACCCAGTTCGAGGCTTTCAATCTCCTCGTTGAAATGGGTTGACATTCCCTCGATCCTCTCGTCAATGATCTGTAACCTTTCCCCTACATTCACATGTGCCCTTCTTCGTCCCCTGGGCACATGCTCCTCGACCTCCTCTTCAGCTTCACCACCAGCACCACTACCTTCCCCGACTTCTCTCCTCGGGGCAGTCCTAGCCAGCTCAATCACTCCATATATGTCCTGGGTGCAAATCCCAAACTCGACTAGCTTACTCAGACCTATCAAGCTAGTCTCCCTACCACGGGACACCTGAGCCAAAGCTGCACCGGTCATAAGATCATAACTCCTAGCCAACCTCCCAATGAAATGAGCACCCGGAAAAGGACTCCTAGATGAAAACCCCTAAGCACCAGCACCCATAAACCTCGCAAAATAGTAGGGGACATCAATGTTGTTCCCCCCTTCCATGACCTGCATGAGGTATAGATCATCCATAGTCATTTTTTCTTTGGCAGAGTGTCTTGCTCGAATAGAGCAAGCAAGTAAGCGATGCACCGGTTGACGAATGGGTTCCTCACCATCACATAGGATGGTGGTCTTCAATCGTAACCTCCATGATAGCAACTGTTGAAATAGGTCGCAATGTCTTGAGTTTCATCCCTTCTCCTCCAACAAATGTTATAGAACCGACGAAAAGCTTCTGATTCCATTTCCTCTTCAGTGTACAAACCCATCCTCATAGTAAATTGCCTAAGAGTCAAACTTCTTCTCTCTCCTCCAAGTTGGAAAAACATTAACTCCTCATCATCATCCACAATATCAGTACGAAACTCCACACTAGCTAGGAATTCCCAGACATATTCCAGAATGACCGGCTCCATGATCCTAAAAAGCCTCAACCATGCATTGCATGTGAACTCCCCTGCATTGCACATGAACTTAATTTTGAAAAACTTCCTTAATTTCCTACCACCTTTCTCGTTTGCCAAAGTATCAAATGCATCAAAATCAAGTGCTTCAGGTTGACTAATATCCTTCCTCCTTAATTTCTCAAACTCATCAAGGCACAATTGCCTAATTCCAACATCATTGTATGCCAGAAACCTAAACCATTGAGCGGGGTTGTTTGCACCTGAAAATTAGACATATAACAGTAAGTGCAGACCTTACTGATGTAAAGCTATGGCGTAACCATAATAAGAGTTACGCCGTAATTAGATAATTTCAGAGGTTATGGCGTAGCTTAATGAAATTGTTACGCCGTAATCATAGATTTCAATATTTTCGGCGTAACTTACCCCCAGTTACGCCGTAACTTTCCCCAAAAACTCAGCACCTTAGGTGGTCAATTTTTAAGCAATAGATTACGCCGGAACCATCAATTTTTTCAAGTGGTAAAAGGTTTTTATAGATTTTTAACCTATTAGTGCTGAGGGACTGCGCCTAACCCACTCGGTTTGTGTTTGACCCAAAACCCTATTTAAATAAAGTCAAAACACCCAAATCGACCCATAGTGACAGGACACGAATCAAAATATCATGGGGAAATCATCATAATCAAACCAATTAGCAATAACTACTCAAATCGGCAAGATCCCTAAAATATTAAAATATAAACCCTAATTGAAATAATCGACATATACAAATCAAAAAGAGTAGTGATAGATCTTACCAGCCATGGTAAATGATGAGATGAAGAGATCTTGATAGAAAAAATTTTGGAGATAAATTTACTGTTTTGGTAGGCAGTGAAAGTCTTTATGTAAAACCTAGTTTTTAATCCGTATAAGGTTTTATACCGCCAGGGGGTTACAGCGTAATTCCATAAATAGTTACGCCGTAACTAATATTTTCAGAATATTAAATTTTTTTGAAGGGGTTACATCGTAATCCTAATAGGTATTACTTAATTAAATTTTAATTTTAATTAAATATTAAATTATTATAAATATGCTTGTATAGTGGTTACGTCTTAACTCTAAAAAGAAGTTATGTCGTAACTAAATAGTCAAAAGATTTTATATACTTATAATTTTAATTAATTGTAATATGGTTACGTCAGTAACCCATGAAAGGAGCTACTGTAGTAACTATAGCATCGTGAGGATAAATTTTGTATAATTGCAATAGGAGAGATTGAAAACGACCTTATGGAAGTGCTCAAATCTCTTAATGAGGTGAATATGATATACCTTAGATCTTCCATTAACTACTCCCCGGCATCGGTGCCAAAAAGCTGGCGTGCCAAGAGAGTTGTGACCTTGAAAGAACTAAGATGATTAGAAATGAGATAATATATTGGTATGACAAAGTTGTTATAATCCATCGATATGCTATTATTCTACTTACACAGACATCTGAAATTTAGGGTAAAGAGAAAGATAAACGAAGCTTAACAAAGAATACAAATATGAATTGATTCTTGATATGAAGGTTCAATATAGTGGTTAATTATCACGGACTCCTTTGGTCGATTCGTCATGGCCTATGGTTCTTAGATTCCTCACCAAGATGAATAGGTCACCGGGATCATTTGGCAACCTAATAGAAGTTATTAAGCACCAAATCTACTAGATCTAGAGGTAGGAACCCGACCGTTAGAACTTAGATTCCCCAACCTCTTAAATACCTCAACTTGATAGGTGATCATTTGGTCGGGCTCGCACACGAAGAGTGGTTGTACTATGACCAATTCCTCCCATACTGCTATCTATCGACTAGGGTTAGTTGGCCATATCTCCCACCCTTTAGATACTACCAAGCTTATAATACTACCAAAGCTAGCGATCTATGAAAAGACTAGCAAATGTCTATAAAGAATTATAGAGAATAACAATAACATAAATGAAAACTTCAATTAATGATATGAATTCATAGTATAAGTTCTAGAAAAATATAAAAGAATTCAAACTCAAATACAATGGAAATCGTGAGACGAGGACTTCGTTATTCAAAGGCTCCTAAACCATGCTTCTTCTTCGTGTTTTGATCTCCCAAAACCCTAGAAGGTTTTTGGAAAGGAGAGATGCTTAAAACTGGTGAAACCATCGACTATGTATAGGCTTCGAACTAGTTATGGCGTAACCTTATTAGGTACTTACGTCGTAACTTCTTTTAATCGTTTATGCTTTATCCATGGTTACGGCGAAACCTTAGTTGGGTTACGCCGTAGCTTCTGCAAATCAAGTGTATTTCTTCATTACGGCGTAGCCTGAGCTGAGGGTTACGCCGTAGTCTTTTTCAATTGGGTGCTTATCAGTTGTTACGACGTAACCTGAGCTGAAGGTTACCCCGTAGCCTTCGTAATCTTTAGTGGTGTCGTAACTTCATCACTTGGTTACGCCGTAGTTAAGAGACAATCGTATCAATAGAGCTTGAAAACGTCCAATTGCAGCTTCCTTATATTGAACATGTCCTGAAATGAAATAATAAGGAATAAGGATGTTTTCACCAGTATTTTACTCAAAATATGATGATACAGGGGGAAATTAACGCTTAGAAAATCAGGACTATTTGATGTTATCACTTGCCCTCAAGCAAATCTAGAATCAAACTAAAATCTCCAATGGTATAAAATTATGATTAGGAAAAATATGATGCAAATCTACCAAGTACAAGTACAAGATAAGATTCATCAAGTTAGCTTTTAAAGGTGAAAATTCAAGATGTTTGACGATATCCAATGATTTTCTTGCATGATTAACATTTCAAAAAACCTCATGAAAAAGGAACGAAATATAATTCACTCAATCACTCAATTTTTAGTGGAGTAACAAGATAAATCACACTCATTGCTCAGTCATGATTAGATTATTACCATAAGCTTGTACAAGAAACAAAACTCCACCGACGTAGCGTGAGCACCAAGCGAAAACATCAAAAGAGGACTTTTATTCGGGTTCAAATGTGAGGCTTGGGGTAAAGGGTATGGATAAGGCATGAGAATGTTAATGAAATTGGTGTTAAAAGAAAAATAATGTCAAGTCTAATACCCATGTTGCTAGTTACCGATCAATCTGCAAAATAATAAATGATCATAGCTTCATTTTCTTTTTTCTTCGGATTTCCACAATTCTTCGGATTGATTTGCCATAACAACTTTCTTCGAGTATAGCGCATTGGCTAATACTTATTACATATCTTTGTTTTAAACATAAACTCCTTCCTTTGAAATGGCTCATACGAATGACAAAGTGCGGTCACTCATAATCATCTAGACAATCTTCTCATACCAGGCGACTAGCAACCAACCGTTTAGACATTGACAAGGGTTAGGTTAAGGCTTAAGTGTAAAATATTTTTGTATTGTCTGGATTTATGAAAAACGAAAAGGATGGCTCAGAGGGTGTATCTAAGGGTATCTAGCGCTAAAGATGAGCGCTATAAATGGGTCCATGTAGGTGGTTAACTAACCGATGTGGCTAGTTAATATATCATAATTTGAAAAATGGAAGGCCATTTGGGTTAAAATCCTAAGGTGCCTTTTTATCACACGAATTCACTTATATCGCATTTAATGCGATCTCATTGCAATCGGGTAATGATTTACAAGTACAAGTTCTAGAATAAATAAAATCACCGGCACACTCATAGCGAAAGATCCAAGCATAAAAGATGTATGCTTATATAGAACAGGCTCAAATCCTCACAATATCAGTGAAAATGGCTATAATATGTGCTAGCAAATGTTATCGATCCCAGAATGGATTGCAATATTAATCGGAGCACATCTCAAATTTTCAAATACTACCAATTTTACCAAAGGATTAATCCATTATTCTAATATATTATCCTAAAAGCGTGAAAATAACTAGATCACAAGGGCAAACAAAATTTAAATTTAAGCTTAAAACTCTAATTTTCCTATTCACCCCCACACTTAAGTTAAAAATTGTCCTCAATGTAAAAACGAACTTCAAAGTATAGAAATAGGGATAAAACCAAATATTCCAAATGAGTTTGTCAGCTTAATTTCCTTTGATCCAAGCATCCACTGGAGTAACCATTACCTGCAAGAAAAATCTTATACACAAACAAAAAGAGTTTTATTAAGATGTGGCACCCCCCACACGTAAGTTCAACCAAAGGTTTAAACTTTGGGGCGTGACAACAGAAAATCAAATCAAACACACGGGTTGCCTCCCGAGAAGCGCTTGTTTTATTAACGAGTCATCACCGACTCAAATTTTCCCGATTCATGTGGTGCGGTTGCAGACTTTGAATATCTTAAAAGTTTGGGGATATACATGAATTTTTTACCAATCGCATCAATATCTATCCAAATGAATTCAGTAGATGGTTTCCAAGGGAAACTTTGTGGGATTCTTCCTGGAAGAGGTGCTATGAATGTGATGGTTTCGAATTCATCCTCAGGCAAAATTGTCTCAATTGAAATTTCATTCAATTGCTCCTTCTCGTAGTATAATTTGATTCGGTGCCCATTAACAATAAAACTTCCACCGTGTTTGTCATAAAGTTCGACATATCCGGATGGATATCCATATTTAACGATATATGGTCCGAACCATTTTGGTTGCTGCTTAGGAGCTTCGAATATGAATTTCATGTTGAAAAGCAGAACTTTATCTCCGGCTTTGAATTCTTTTCGAATTCGCAACTTTTTTGTCATGATAAGCTTTGGTTCTAGCTTTGTACAGTTTGGAATTCTCATAAGCTTGAGTCTCAATTCGTTGAGTTCGTGCAATTGCAAGGACTCTCTTTTCTCCACTTTTTGAGATTGGTGTTACAACTTCTAAGGGCCTAGTAAGCACGATGTTCAACTTCGAACGACAAATGACAAGTTTTCCATACAAGAGTCTCGTAAGGAGTTGTACCAATAGGAGTTTTGTAAGTCGACGAAATGCCCACGAGCATCGTCAAGATTTTTGACCACACCAAGGATTATCCTTCACCGTTTTTCGAATATTCTTTTCAGAGCTCTGTTGGTGTTTTCAACTTGGCCACTGGTTTGTGGGTGATAAGCTGTCACAAAACGATGATGAACTCCATATCTTTTCATGGTTTTCTCCATTTTTCTATTACAGAAATGGGTTCCTTGATCACTTATCAAAGCTTTGGGTATTCCATAATGAGCGAAAAGCTTTTTGAGAAAATTAACGACAACACGAGCATCGTTTGTTGGTAAAGCTTCGGCTTCTGCCCATTTGGACACATAATCGATAGCAACGAGAATGTATTCGTATTTGGGATTTAGAAAATGGTCCCATGAAATCAATTCCTCAAATATCGAATATTTCATACACTTGAATGCTTGTTAATGGCATTTCGTCTTTGCGTGAAAAGTTACCGGTTCTTTGGCAAGCATCACGCTTTTGGACAAGTGTATATGCCTCTTTGAATATTGTCGGCCAATAGAATCCAAAGATCAAAAACTTTTTAGCTATGGTGGAAGGACCATAATGTCCCCCAGTAGGGCCATGATGACATTCATCAAGAATTTTGCGGGTTTCAGAACCAGAAACACATCTTCGGATCATTCCACCAGGGCACATTTTAAAAAGATAAGGAGCTTACCAAAAGCAGGGTTTAAGTCTCGAAAAGAATTTGCTCCGTTGAGCTTGAGTTAACCATTTTCTTAGAATTCCTCCGACGAGATAGTTCGCAAAGTCAGAAAACCAAGGATCTTCGTTTTCATCAACTGTCATGAGGGTTTCATCAGGGAAGTAATCATCGATTTCTTCTTCCTTTAACTCCTCTAGATCGGGATTTTCAAGACGTGACAAATGATCAGCGGCTAGATTCTCTGCTCCTTTCTTATCTTTGATTTCGATGTCAAATTCTTGGAGTAGCAGAATCCATCGGATGAGATGTGGTTTTGCATCTTACTTGGTGAACAGATATTTGAGTGCCGAATGATTGGTAAACACGACTGTTTTCGAAAGCACGAGGTAAGATCGGAATTTGTCGAATGCAAAAACTACGGCCAGCAATTCTTTTTCTGTGACTATATAATTTTGCTGAGCACCATTCAGTGTCTTGCTAGCAAAATATATAGGCCGAAAGTGTTTTCCTTCTCGTTGGCCTAAAACAGCTCCAACAGCAAAAATCGCTTGCATCGCACATAAGCTCGAATGGTAGTGACCAACTAGGTGAAACCATGATGGAGCACCGTGGGTTAGATTTCAACGTTTCGAATGCTTTTATGCAATCAGCATTAAATTCGAAGACAAAATCCTTCTCAAGAAGTTTTGTCATCGAACGAGATATTTTTGAAAAATCCTTGATAAAGTGGCGGTAAAAACCGGCATGTCCTAAAAAACTTCTAACGGCTTTAACGTTAGTTGGCGGTAGAAGTTTCGTGATAACGTCGATATTTGCTTTATCTAATTCCATGCCTACACTGGAGATAAATTCTTTTGGTCACCATAAAGTGACATTTCTCCCAGTTAAGGACATGATGTGCGACTTCGCATCTTCGAGCATTTTATTAAGATTTAAAAGACAAGCTTCAACGAGTTTCCGAAATCGAAAAGTCATCCATGAAAACTTCCATGGAGGTTTCAAGCATGTCTTGGAATATGGCTATCATACACCTTTGAAATGTTGCAGGTGCATTACAAAGACCAAAAGACATATGCCGATATGCGTAAGTTCCAAAAGGACAAGTAAAGGTGGTCTTTTCTTGATCATTCGAATCGATTGGAATTTGAAAATATCCTAAAAATCTATCGAGGTAACAAAAGAATTTGTTCCCTGCTAGTCTTTCAAGCATTTGATCCATGAAAGGAAGGGGAAAATGATCTTTCCTGGTGGCTTTGTTTAATTTACGATAGTCAATACAAACACGCCATCCAGTGACGGTTCTAGTTGGAACTAGTTCATTCCGTTCATTAGTCACAATTGTCATTCCTCCTTTCTTGGGGACACAGTGAACTGGACTCACCCAAGGACTGTCCTCGATAGGGTAAATGATACCAACATCAAGAAGTTTGATGATCTCATTTTTAACAACTTCTTTCATGTTAGGATTGAGTCGACGTTGACGTTCCACAACAAGTTTAATACCATCTTCGAAATTGATTTTATGTTTACAGAAATTGGGACAAATTCCTGGGATATCGTTCGTTTTCCAAGCGAAAGCTCTTTTATGATTTTTGAGGATAGAAACCAAACTTTCTTTCTCCTTGTCCTCTAGTAAGAAGATATGACTACCGGAAGAAGTGAGTTTTCCTCCAGATAAGCATACTCAAGATGATCAGGGAGTGGTTTGAGCACAAGATCTGTTGGTGGTTCTTGAAGAGAAGATTTTATTCTCATTTCGTCATCGAAAGTAATTTCTTCAAAATTATCTTCCTCCTCCGTGTTATCTTCTTCGAAATCTACTTTCATAAAATCAGCAAACTCCTTGTCAATGTCTGTCTCATTGATTTTTTCGGAAGTAGTCATGAATGGATCAAATTCGTTAAGTAATGCATCCAATTCTTCATCAGTGACTTCATCGATAACATCAATGTTGAAACAAGTGTCATCAATGGAACGTGGATAGCGCATCGCTTTGTAGATTAAAAAGGTAATTCGATCTTCTCCAACTCAAAAGTTGAGTTCTTTACCTTTTACTTTGAAGATCACATCAGCGGTATTTAGGAAAGGTCTTCCTAAGATGAGAGGGACTTTACTATCTTCTTCCATTTCTAGGATTACAAAGTCCACGAGAAAAATGAATTTGCCAACTTGAACGAGCATATTCTCGGCAATTTCAACAGGATATTGATAAGAATGATTTGCTAATCGAATACTCATTTTGTCGGTTTAAGGCTGTTGATGGATAGTTTGGAATACAGTGAATAAGGCATCAAATTGATACTTGCGCCAAGGTCGGCTAAAGCATCGCATTGAATATTATTCCCGAAAGTGCATGGAATAAGAAAGGTCCCAGGATCTCTGAGCTTTGGTGGAATTTTGTTTTGAACAATGGTTGAGCATTCTTCGTTAAGGAAGGTAGCTGATATTTGCTCTAACTTGCTCTTGTTGTTAAGAAGTTCTTTCAAAAATTTCTCATAATTGGGCATTCCGGCTAAAACATCAACGAGGGGAACATTGAGTATAACCTTTTTGATTATTTAAATGAACTTCTTATATCACTCTTCCATTTTTTCTTTCTTAAGGCGTTGAGCATATGGAATTTTTGGTGTGTACGCCTTGATAGGTGAGACGGTTTTCTTTTTGGAGGGTTGGGTTGGGTTGGTTTTCTCAGCTTCATCCTCACTATCTTGGGTGATAGGAGTATTTCCGTTTGGATTTGGTGGTGTATTGTAAAAGAGACCACTTCTTGTGAATACAACATTGATATGCTCATTTCTTGTTTGCGATGGATGGTACGTTTTATCGTTTGATGGTTTTGGGTTGGATTGGGTGTTACTTGGTAACGAACAGATGGTCGAGAAGAATGTTGGTCAGAAAATCTACCAAATTTGTTTTCGAGGTCTTGGATAGAGGCTTGATGATTTTTCCGTCCTTGCTCAACTTTGGCTTTGAGATTGAAAAACTGATTTTTGATAAAATCGTTCGTTGATTTTTGAGCAGTCACGAATTCTCTCATGGTTTTTTCGAATTCGGATTCTTCTATCTTTTTGTCAGAGTTTTGTGGGGGCGGATTGTCTGTTCGAGGTTGAGAATCACGATTGTTATCCCTTTGTTGGTGGTCTTGCCAATTTCCAGAATTTCTACCGTAACAATTTTCACGATATCCTCCTCCACGGTATCCTCCTTGGACATAATTTGATTCTCCTTCATTGGGTCCACCCATGGGTTTATCGTCACACTCCGATGATGGGTGATTTCCTCCACAATTGTTGCATCCATCTCGCATTTCTTTCATTTCTCCTTTAATATCCTTGTATTGCGAGTCGAGTTTTGAAGTCAAGGCTTCCATTTTCTCCATGAGTTTGAGGTATCGGATTTTTTGACAAAAGCAACGGTCTTTCTTAGAGGTTTAGTTTTTGAATCTTTGGACCAATCGAGTTTAAGAAGTACTCGATCTTCAAGTAATTGATGAGCATCTTTAGGAGTCTTATAGAGAAAATTTCCTCTGGCATCAAGAATACCTTGAGAAATTTCATCTAGTTCATGGTAAAAGATTTGGATAATGGTTCCTTTGGGTAGACCATGTCCATGACAAATACGAAGCAAATCTTTCATCCGAAGCCAAGCTTCGACAAGTGATTCGTTAGGGTTTTGTGTGAAAGCACGAATTTCTCCCATTAATCGATCAAACATTGCAGGTGGAAAGAATCGGCTTACAAAGGCCTGCCTCATCACCTCCCAAGTATTGATAATTCCTGGGGTTAATTCATTGTACCATACTTTTGCATCTCCGGCATGTGATGATGGAAAATTTTTTTAGTTTGATGGCATTGACATTGTTTTTGCCATACCGGAACATGCCGCAGATTTTGATGAATTCGACAATGTGCTTATGAGGATCGGCCCGCACACGGCCATCGAATTGGCGGTCTTTAATCATAGAAAGACGATGACCCTTAATGGTGAAGTTGTCACCAAGGTTGGCAAAGAACAATAGCATCTCGTGAGTTGGTGCTACCAAGACGGTTGGTTCCCACATGGGTGATCGTCGGCCATGGGAAAAGGCAAATTGGTGAAAGGATTGTAAATGGCTTTAGCTTCAAAAAGGTTATCAAATGGTGGGTTTGGTATTCTAGGTACATGGTTTCCTAGTGGGATAAAGGTGTTCTTCTTCTCCCCGGATCAAGATTCGGTTGGTAAGAGGTGAGATTGGTTCTATTCCGAGTGTTCATATAATTAACTAGAGAATTCAGGAAATATCTAAACACAAAAGCAAACAAATAAAACAAAATTTCGGACAGAAATGAGGAACCGGATCGGTTGCGAGGGGCGACCGATCGGTTGGAAAAATCTTGGTATTGGTTTTTTGATGGAACCGAATCGGTTGTGTTGACGATCGATCGGCTGGAGCTCTCGGATTTTTTTTAGAAATGGATCGACTGACGCAGATTTAAAACTTGCTAAAACACAATCAAAATCCCCAGCAGCGGCGCAAAAACTTGATGTGCTACGTGTGTACAAGTTTTAAATTTATAAAAGACGATTTACGAATTTTACCAATAACACATACGAGCAAGTGCACTCGTCCGTTATAGCAAGATTTTGAAGGTAAGTCGGGATCGTTCGTAGGGATTTGTGAGTGAATCAGATTAACAAGTATCAAATCAACTAACGCCATTCTTCGCATGCTTTTAATATAAAGATTTTTACTTGCCACCACTAAATAGCCTATCCCACCAAAACCTTTGTTTTCCTACCGTAAGCCTATCATTACAACCCTTTAAAAGACCTCTTGGATAGTCTTTCCTAGGTGCTTCGCCAAAGCGATGGAGGTTTGATCTAGTCTCAAGCCTAGGGTAATCTATGTACTAGGACGGTTAATGAGTGTTTATCTTCCATTTCCAACTTGTAATATTTCATATACACCGAGAGATGTGAGTATCCAAACACCCCATGTGAGGTGCTAGTATGTAATTTCCGTGCTTGTTATGACTTTTGTGGGCTTATATGTTTTGTGAATCGTTCTAAACTAATGCTTCATGACCTCTAACTTATAAATTGATTGGCTAAAGCACATTTGCTTGAGGACAAGCAAATACCAAGTGTAGGGATATCGATAAGGTTTTAAATGTACCTTTTGAGGGTCGTTTAAGACCTTATTTGATCACTTTGTATCCGTTATTACTTAATATCGCTCCTTTCCACTTTTTAGGTATCTTGAAGGCAAAATGTGGAATGACACTTATTTGGATGAAAAGGCGAATATACAAAGAAAATGGCCAAAGTCAAGAATCAAGACACTCAGTCATTGAATCAAGCCAGACGGGGCGGTGTCAGCATTAACTAGCGAAGGCCGTCGGACAACTTTTGTGATGGCTTAGTAGCCAAATTGCCCATTTACAAGTGACGGCTTCAGTTTTAAAAGAGAGGCGTTGCAACTCGACGGCCTAGATTTGATCCGCATAACGCCGAGACTAAAGGGACGGCGTCACATGCATAAGGTGACGCCGTCGCAAGACTAACGTGGCCAAGACGAAACCCTAATATCGGCGACCGACGGCGTCACAAATCAAAGGGTGACGCCGTCGCATTTGTAATCTTATATTTAGAATATGAATTTTTAGTTTTCAATGTGTAGTCTTTTGGAGTAAAACCTAAACCGAACCAAGGTCGTCTTGTACAAGATTTTAGGGTTTCATACCCTATCTTACATCAAGATAAGTGTTTTACTTCATTAATTCAAGTATGTCTTCAATTAATTGTGTGTATGCTTGCATGTTTCCCATGTCCCGCTAATTTACTTGTGTGTTTGCTTAGGAATATGAAACTTAATTATTGAATATTGATTGGTTGTCTCTTATCTTAATTGTTAATGATCTAGTATTGCGATAGGTCATCCGTTGTGTAGTTAATGCTTGATTAATCTATGTGAACCTTAGCTTATAGTACCTAGAGTCATTGTAGGCTAAACCATCCGAAGAGTACCTTAGTTTTAAGTTTTATAAATCCTAGAGATTTTGTAGGCATTAACCTTTGGTAGTTTCAAAGAGTTAGGGATAAACGATACCTACGACCTTAGACACACAACGCGATTAAGAATAAGGACGTGACAATTCAACCATCAATAGGAGATAATTAAGGAGTAATAAAACCTAAGTAAACACATCTTTAAATCATCATACGAGCACACAATAATTAGACATAGACTACCCACTAGATTAGATAATTATATAAGTAGAGTCATCGGTAGAAATACCAACCCCCAAATCCAAACCCCGATATTCGTACTTACCATTTCCTAAAATAACATAAAAGATAAAAAATAATCTTCCTCGACCCCAACCTTAGCGTAGTAACTTCTCACTAGCATTCCTATTCCCTAGAGAATGATATCAATTCCGTGGCTTACCCTAATACTACTCTACAACGATTAGGTTCATCGCCTAGGTGTTGAAAAACTTGCTCGACGAAAAGGAAGTTCCTTTGACCCCGAACGACGATGTAGCGTTCTCAAGTTTTTGGTGCCACGCGGGGAATAGAATAGCTAGTTAGAGTCCACCTCGCTTAGGTTTTCTTGCTTGATCCCTATCAAGTAAGCTTTTTCCCAATTTTAGCTTCCTCGTAGTCTATCCCCCTTCTTCGTGACCTTTGTTCGTAACCCCATCACTTTTCATCATGGAAGGTGATAACCAACCACCATTCATCAACCTACCACCAAATGACCCGCCGAGAGGCCGTACTCTTGGTGAATACTCGAGACCAAGCCACCTACGCTATAGGAACACCATTGAGTTTCCCGACCAAGCCCAAACTACGGCCCTGCGATCCGACACCATCCGGTTGGTGCAAAGCGGATGTGCATTCCATGGACTTCGCTCAAGATCCTAATCGACATCTTAAGGATTTCCTTAAAATTGTTGATTCCATCGACCTCGATGCTACTACTCGGGAGACCACGCTCGCATCTCTTCCATTCTCTCTACGGACCAAACTAGTAATTGGCTTGAGAGACTTCTCGCCGGCTCCATCTCAAGTTGGGATGATCTCACCTCTCGCTTCCTTGCTCAATTTTTCCCACCGTGGAGAACCACTAAGCTTAGGAATGATATCTTGATGTTCCAACAACGTCAAGGTGACTCTCTCTACGAAGCATGGGCTCGATTCAAGGACTTACTCCATGAAGTCCCTCATCACGGCATTGATCTTTGGCTTAAAGTCCAACTCTTCTATGATCATGTCAACTTCCCTACTAAGCGATCCATTGACCAAGCGGCCGGTGGAAAACTTAGTGATCTCACCACGGAAGAATCATGGGGTATAATAGAGGACCTTGCTCTCTATGACAACGAAAGTTGGAATGACCCCCATGAGTTGCCCAAAACCGTTAAGCCAATCTCCTTGCCTCCCATTGACTCACAATCTTCCAACCGTAGGATGCTCGAGCTTGAAGATCAAGTTAAATTCCTAATGAGCTCCTACGAGAATCCTAAGTTATCACATCAAGTGAATAAAATCACTCTACCTTGTGAGTTATGTAGTGGTACCCATGACACTCGTGATTGCACAAGACTCCCCGAACAAGCTTTTGCGGACTACGCCTCTACGCGTACCGATGAAGCGGGAGAGAAGTGGTACAATTTCAAGCCCGAACAAAACAACTTAGGAAACTCTTACAACCCCTAATGGAGAAATCACCCTAACCTTAAATGGAACCAAAATTCAAGCACACCCCAAAGCTCATCTAGTCCACCTAATAGGTTCAATCCTCCAAACACCAGGAACCTCACTAGTCTTGAGGCAATTGCATCTAGATTCATGTCTTCTCAAGAAACTCGATTAACTAAGCTTGAAGCCGATTTTAAGCGACGAAAAGGCGAGATGACAAACAAGCTTGATGCCCTCTTAAAAGCCTTTAATGACCAGAAAATTATAGCACTCCCAAGTGATACTATAATGAACCCAAAAGTGAGTTCGATTTCATCGACTTCATGTTCTGGTTCACCATGGGATAGTGCACATCCATGCCCCTCACACCAAATGGTTCACTCGGTAAACGCTATCAACAAGGGTTCCAAGCAATCCCAAATAAGGTACCAAGGTTCGCACCATTGGTAGAACCTACTCTTGAGAAACCCGTCAACCAAGAACCCAAACCTAATCTAGAAGAGGAGTACAAGGAACTCCATCAAGAAAAACCGGTTCTTGAAGTCTTAGCTCATGCACCTTATTATAATGCTTTAAAAGAAAAATATGAGTTAGAACTTAAACTTGGAAAACATGGGTCCGCTTTTGTGCGAAATAATCTACCTAAGAAGTTAGACGATCCTGGGCTATTTACTCTTCCGTGTAGGCTTGGAACTTCCAAACCTCTTGATGCTCTAGCCGAGTAAGGATCATGCATTAATCTTGTTCCGTTGTCCCTCCATAGAAGCCTTAACTTAGGTAAGATAGAACCAATGGAAACCATCTTAGGTCTAACGGACGGTAGTATTGCATATCCGGTAGGGATAATAAAATACATGGTAGTACACATAGGAGAATTGACTCTTTTGGCGGATTTCCATGTGCTAGACATGAATAAGGACCCGACATGCCCATTGCTCGTAGGAAGAGGATTTTTAGCTACCGCTAGTGCCATCATTGATTGTAAGATGTCCAAAATAGTGGTAGGAGAGGGGAGTGCTAGGTCAATTTACGATGTCAAAAAGCATACGTACTACAAAGAAGAGGAAATCCCACATGAGATTAGGTTGGATAGAATGCCATCTAGATATGGACCTTGGTTCGATAAGAACCTCATAGGTCCCCAACGACCTTTCTACCTAGATGAAACCTTTGCTAGTAAAGCAACTTTCCATGAAAAAGAAATGGCTAGGGACATGGAAGTGAACCCGTTCGAGGACACCTTAGTATTTAGGAAGATGACCGAGTTCCTAGGAAGCTTGCCGTCAACCTTGTCATGAATAAGTGGAAAGTTGAGAGCGATAAGCCTAAAAATAAGTGGGATTGGGATTGACCGCCTAGTGATTGGAATGAAGAATGGCACATTAGGATAACGATCTATGATCCCGATGGAGAAAATTTTGAAAAGGCATATCGAACCAAACGTACTACTAGGAACTTAAATGATAAGTTTGATCCTTATGACATTCTAGAGGATATGCTTACTTATCTCGGTACGTAGGGGCACGACTTCGAGTCTAGCTACAAGACTCATAAATAAAGAAAAGCGCTTCGTGGGAGGCAACCCATGCTTAATTGTTTGCTTGTTTGTGTCGTATATCTTTTATTTATTGTTTATTCTCATGTTTAAATTTGTAAAAATGTTTTATTTTGTCTTTAACCTCGTCTTAATTACATATAAAGGTATTTTACATAAGGGATAAGTGTAGGGAGGATTACACACATTTTCAAAAGAAACGTAAACATGAGAATTTCAATTAATTAAAAGATATACATGTGTGTTTGTTCGAGTCAAATGCTTGTATCGAGTCATAATGGATGTTTTGTAGGAAATTTTCCAGATTCTAAAGATGTAAATTTTCCGTAATTTTTCTAGAAAATCGCAGACCGCTTTTGTCGGGATAACTGACGGCGTCGAAGGAAGGAGCGTAAAAAGCGATTACTTTTTCTCATTTTCGAACTACTTATAAATTTTGGATTTTCCAGTCTTAATTTTCCGTAAATTCGAAACATCCATTTCATAAGCATTATATCCTAGTTTAGTAGAGTCCTATATATATTATTACCGCGATTTTACGCGAAGGTTTCGTTTGTTTTCTTCAGTGTGCGGTTTAATTTACCAAGAAGAAGATACATAAGATGAGAAGGAGCTTTTCACGCAAACGTTCTTCTTGAAGAAAGATGTAACCACCACTTTATACGGATCCTACCAAGCTAATCGGGGAGTAATAGTTTCTTTCATCTTTTATTACCTTCCATTATCATAACTTTGATATTTTCGGGGAACATTGGGGACAATGTTCGGTTTAAGTGTAGGAAGGAAAATAAAACGGAACTTTGAAACTATGCTTATCCTTGATTATTTGCTTTGTCCAATTGCATTTGTGTAATAAACCATGAGAAAATGTCGGTTAGGGTAATTTTGGCACCAAATTTAAAATTTTTCATGACATATAGGAGTGGGCCATTAGTCTTAATAAAGCGTCTCATGGGTAGAAAATTATATGACTAGCACAAAAACCCTTTACCACTTAAATTCCACCCAAAATGTGAGGATCGCCCTTAGATTAGTAGGAATTAAAGCATTCATATTTGATGCTTAGAGTGTGAACTGGTAGTATAATAGATTCTAGAACTTGTTTTGTGATGCATTCCGAGATCGCTAGTAAGATTACACTTGTGTAGTTAGAAATAACTAAATGATAAGAGGCATTAGGATAACCCTTGTTTGATACATGTAATATAATTACTTCTTTCACATCGTTCGAGTAATTCCCCCACACCTTTGCGTTGTACTCATCTTTAGTACACGATACCCCTAGTTAACCCCTCAGAGCCTATACTTTTCGCGGTTCTCGTGATGTTTCGGTTTTCTGGAATATCAATGAAGAGCATTGTTTACAATCCACCCCCAAATGTACACCCAAATCGCTTTAGCCTACCTTGTATGCACTCACTTTTAGTGCATTATTATTATCACACTAAACCCTTAGTTCAATTATCTAGTTGCTTGCATAAGTTGCTAAGTCGAGTCATATCCTTTGCACACAGTTTTGGGACGATTGGGACTCATGGAAAAAGTTAAATTTTATGAGATGACGGGAAGGGCGTTAAATTCAAATTCCCTTTATTTGCATAATAATGTACTCCAAGTGTTTTGATCTTTTCAATTCGGGTCAAATTAGTGTTAGAGTAATAAAACTCAAGTGTAGGATGTGCCTATAAATCCCTATCATTTGATGTTACCATAGAGGATGGTAGAGTAAAATGTATGAAAAAAAAAAAAAAAAACCGCTACCATCCTACATCTATCTTTAAATTCATGTTTGTTTATTTCAGTTATCTAGAGTCTAGAGTGTCGAGTCTTGGCTTAGTAATTCCATTCTTCGAATGCTTGTAACATAAAGATTTTTGACTTGCCACCACTAAATAGCCTATCCCACCAAACCCTTTGTTTCCCTACCGTAAGCCTATCATTACAACCCTTTAAAAGACCTCTTGGATAGTCTTTCCTAGGTGCTTACGCCAAAGCAATGGAGGTTTGATCTATTCTCAAGCCTATGGTAATCTATGTACTAGGACCGATTAATGAGTGTTTATCTTCCATTTCTAACTTGTTATATTTCATATACACCGAGAGATGTGAGTATCCAAACACCCCATGTGAGGTGCTAGTATGTAATTCGTGCTTGTTATGCCTTTTCGGGGCTTATATGTGTTGTGAATCATTCTAAACTAATGCTTCATGACCTCTAACTTATAAATTGATTGGCTAAAGCACATTTGCTTGAGGACAAGCAAATACCAAGTGTAGGGATATTTGATAAGGTTTTAAATGTACCTTTTTAGGGTCATTTAAGCCCTTATTTGATCACTTTTTATCCGTTATTACTTAATATCGTTCCTTTTCACTTTTAGGTATCTTGAAGGCAAATGTTGGAATGACACTTATTCGGACGAAAAGGCTCGAATATACGAAGAAAATGGCCAAAGTCAAGAATAGAGACACTCAGTCATTGAACCAAGGGGGACGGCCATCATTACTAGCGACACCGTCGGACAACTTTTGTGACTCGGTAGCCAAATTGCCCATTTAAAAGTGACGGCTTGTGTTTTAAAAGAGTAGGGCGTCGCAACTCGACGGCCTAGATTTGATCCGACGACGCCGAGATCGAAGGGAAGGCGTCACAGGCATAAGGTGACGCCGTCGCAAGACTAACGTGGCCAAGATGAAACCCTAATAACGGCAACCCGACAACGTCACAAATCAAAGGTGACGCCGTCGCATTTGTAATCTTATATATAGAATCTGAATTTTTAGTTTTCGATGTGTAGTCTTTTGGTGTAAAACCTAAACCGAACCAAGGTCATCTTGTACAAGTATTTTAGGGTTCCATACCCTATCTTACATCAAGATAAGTGTTTTACTTCATTAATTCAAGTATGTCTTCAATTAATTGTGTGTATGCTTGCATGTTTCCCATGTCCGCTAAGTTACTTGTGTGTTTGCTTAGGAATATGAAACTTAATTATTGAATATTGATTGGTTGTCTCTTATCTTAATTGTTAATGATCTAGTATTGCGATAGGTCATTCATTGTGTAGTTAATGCTTGATTAATCTTTGTGAACCTTAGCTTATAGTACCCGAGTCATTGTAGGCTAAACCATCCGAAGAGTACCTTAGTGTTAAGTTTATAAATCCTAGAGATTTTGTAGGCATTAACCTTTGGTAGTTTCAAAGAGGTAGGGATAAACGCATACCTACGACCTTAGACACACAACGCGATTAAGAATAAGGACGTGACAATTCAACCATCAATAGGAGATAATTAAGAAGTAATAAAAGCTAAGTAAACACATCTTTAAATCATCATACGAGCACACAATAATTAGATATAGACTACCCACTAGATTAGATAATTAGATAAGTAGAGTAATCGGTAGAAATACCAACCCCCCAAATCCAAACTCCGAGATTCGTACCTTTCCATTTCCTAAAAAAACATAAAAAGATAAAAAAAAATAATCTTCCTCAACCCCAACCTTAGCGTAGTAACTTCTCACTAGCATTCCTATTACCCTAGAGAACGATATCAATTCCCCGTGGCTTACCCTGATACTACACTACAACGATTAGGTTCACTGCCTAGGGTGTTGAAAAACTGGCTCGATGAAAAGGAAGTTCCTTTGACCCCGAATGACGCGTGTAGCGTTATCAATTAGTATGATTGTGTTAACCTCTTCTTAACATGTTGGTTATGTTAATTAGTTGGTGTACTAATCTATTGTTCTTACAAGTTAAACCTTCGTCAAGATTTTAGTTCATAAAAACAAGCATTAAGTTTAACCAATCAATTCAAGATCAATTCAAGTTTCATAAGTTTCCTTTCATAAACTTAGCATAAAACATCCGGTAACCGATTGTCTTATCAAATCTTACGACCTTTTAATAAATGGTCAATACAACAGGTGATTATAACTAGTTGAATAACAATGAGTTCGATTATAGATAAATCTTTGAATCAATTTGAAATTGAATTACAATTGATTGTAAACAACTACTAAACTAAACTCAGACGACCCTTTTAGATGTTTGACCCTAGTTGAGTCCGGATCTTGGTTTGTACAACTTGTTAGGGTTTGACCTCCAAATGTTGACTTCTTGGACCTCAAACTTTCCTGGACTTCTATTGACAAATTTCGAGCTAAAAGGGATGTGTTTGATGAGTAGAGTTGTATTGAAGTGTGTGTTCTCAAATGCTCACAAGAGGTCTCTATTTATACTAGTTTCAAGGCCTAGGGTATTAAATGTTGAACTTGGCCTCCAAAGAGCTAGGAGGGGACTAGAATACACCAAGGGAAGGACCTAGAAATGTTTGGATGCAATGGGAAATCTTAATGATGAAGAAATAGCAGAACATGCCTCTCAAGCTGATCGACACCTTGTCCAACCGATCGGCTGGTCTTTTGACACTTACCCAGCCGAATCGGTTGCGGGCAGCGACCGATGGGCTAGTCCGTCTTGAATGGTCACATTTACACTTCTCCGACCAAATCGGGCATGGGTTGCAACCGATTGGTGGTCTTCCCGAAGGATGGAATATGGACTTTTGCTTGATTCGACTTGTGAAGCTTGGTTCTTCATTCAACTTGATCTTCTACGATACTTGAAATGTCGACTTGCTTGACATGTTTCAATGAACGAAATCTTCTTTATTGAACATTCTTTAACTTTTCCATCCGCTTCCCTGCACTTGGTTATAAATACTAGACAAACATCTTTTGATGCGATTAAGCACTAAAATCATATGAATATAACCAAATAACATATACAAAAGCACAAATAATGCTACTAAAACATGTAAAATCGGCGTTATCATCAAGTGATGATGTACCCTCCGAGTAGCTCAAGGACACCTCTCGGACGTGTCGAAGCCCTTCCATCTGAAGGCCCAAGTTAGGATTCCAAAATATCCATAGACGCCAAACCATTCGCTGGCACGAAGGTTACCTAAGGGAATTCGCCATTCGCAGCCTAAGCCCTTCTGGGTATGGTTGACGAAGGAACAATGGATAAGTAACCTCCCGACTTAGTCAAACCCATGATCTCCTCTCTCTTGGCTTCCCGTTAATCGAGAACGTGGTCACTAACCCCAGCGGTTACCCACAATCATGGGACGCCCCATGATCTCCGACATTCATGCAAGAGTGCCTCTAACTATTTCTTCCACTATAAATAGGTTAGACGGACAATGGTTTATGGTATGTTCATTTCACACTCATCTTTTACTTACACACACTTATACAACCATAACTCATACTTACTCACGCCGGTGGTGGTTCGCAGGTCCCACCCTGCGTAATCACTTAACGTAGTGTCTTAGTATTTCTTATTCTCGTGTTACAAAGTAGTCTTGGCTGGAACATACACCCTCATTACTTTGATCCTCATCGAAGCCCGGTAGTGCAATCTTTTGCACAATCAGTGGCGCCATCCGTGGGACCACAACTATTAGTCCCGTAATCACCCGCCCCTAATACCCTAACCAACTACACTACTTTTTCCCAAGATGGAACCGTGAAGAGAAGATTCACCTCCACCGTGTTTCTCTACTCGTCCCACTCACCACAACTAACACCGACAATCTCGCCCCATAACAAACCTCAACATTTACCACACGATCTCGTTTGGAAACTACTCCCGTGCATAATGCCTCAACATCCGCTAACCCTATTCCAGACATTAGCCCCGCCTTTGTTGAGGCAAACTTTGAGGCCTTAGATTCTTTGCTAAGGGCTCACAAGAGACAGGTTCGCAATACTGAAATGCAGAGGGAGTTGGAATACTCCAGTGAAGAGTATGACGAGGAGATCGAAGCAGAGGGCAGACCTCAATTTGTAGGCAGGGGGCGTACGGCCCTGCGAAATGGTTCTTCTTCCATTAGAAGGTCAAATGGAAGGACGGTGGTTTTGAAGAAGGACCCGAGAGAAAACTGGAAGACGGAAAGAATGCATGGTGAAAGGAGGAACGAGAAACCAACGGAGGAAACAACCCGTAGGAAACGGAGGGTAAACCACCTCTTCTTGTCAGCCACTGGAAGAGAAGGACAGGGCTCCATTACCCCTCTTATGTTTCGAGTGTCGGAGATCCACCTCCATACTCCAACATGAATCGCCATTACCTCCGGAATGAATCCCTACTACCGCTCAAACCTACACACTTACCCTCCAAATGGTTCACTCCCCAACCGTAATTACCAAAGAAATGCCCTATGGACGGGTTCCTACACAATCAATGGGGTATACCATTCAGTATCAACCCTCTACTGCTTACCCTACCTACTCACAACCATTTCCTAACCCGTATAACCCTACACTGCTTATCCGCCTCCATACAACCCTTCTGCATCAAGCCTCTAGAGCTTGCACACCTTTCGTGAAGTGGATCGAGGACTATGCCTTACCGACGGTGTAAAGATGCCTACTCACATAGGCACCTACGATGGGAAAGGCGATCTCGATAACTTTCTCCACTTATTCGGGCGCTATCAAAATGCAAAGTGGGTCATGCCTGTAGCATGCCACATGTTCACTTACACGCCGAGACTCCGCACGAATATGGTGGAATGGATGGGTTTGGGAGCATTATGAGTCTAGATGATCTTAAGGCTAAGTTCCTACACTTCACCAGGTTAAGTACACCAAAACTCACCCAACCGCACACCATCAAACAAAGGGACAACGAAGTACGAGGGCCTTCGTTACTGTGTACATCGATGAAACCTTGCAAATTCTAGGGTTGCAAGATCGGGGGATCTCGGCTTCAGACATGGCCTTCTGACTCAAAGCTTGGTGGAATTCTCGTCCACCGACCTTCCCAACACCTACAAAGCCTTGATTGAGAAGGCTTACACCGGATTGAGTCTAAGGAGGTAGTAGCAACCAGGGCCCGATAGAGCAAAAGGACGCTGCGTCGACAAATTCTCTAGAGGGTCCTCCCGGAAGGATCCAAAACAAGAAGAAGAATGAGATCGCTTCACTCCTTACAACAAAGGTTCGAACCATGGACTCTTAGCAAACTTGGTTAAATCTCCTCGAGAGATCCTAGCCACCGAGAAAGCCGAAAGTCTTTGATCCCCACCGGATGATAGCACGTAACAAAGCCGAGATATGTCAGTATTGCCATTTCCATGAAGATCATGGACATGGCACGAATAATCTGAGGAACTAAAGAAGCAAATCAAGAGGCGGTGCGATCCGGCAAAGCTAGCACATCCGGGTCAAAGGCATCAAGAAAGGAAAGGACAAGTTCTCCGATACTCAACTAGGAGAATGGAAGGGGAACAAGAAGGAAACTACGCCAGCAGAAGCTCCAATACTAATGGTACGCAGACATGATACCACCTTGAAAAGGAAGGAAGCAGAGGGAGAACTGAGAAGCGTAGGGGAAATAACCTTCCCTTACATATTGGGGAAGACACCTTCGACTGACCCCGTTATCATCAAGGTACAAATCTCAAACAGGGAGGTAAACCGAGCATATATGGATTGTGGAAGCTCCTGCGAGATCATCTATGAGCATTATTTCCTAAAGCTCAAGGCATCCATACGCTCACAGAGGGTAGACTCAAAGGCACCACTAGTAGGGTTCTCCGGTGAACACTCATGGCCCCTGGGAGAAGTACCGTTGGAAATTTCCATAGGCAAAGGCCCCTTATCCCGCACGGAAACACTCATTTTCGTCATCGTAAGGTCAGATTCCCCTTATAATTTGTTAATAGGAAGAAAAGCTATGCAAAGAATGGGAATTGTTGTTTCCACCATACATGCTGCTGTTAAGTTCCAAACTCCCTTTGGAGTAGGAACTGTTCATTCTAGTTATGGAGCGGATAAGGGTGTATACGGTGTCAAAAAGATCAAAGAGGAATTGGAGGAGTCTCCGATGGCAATTTTAGGCACGAGATGCGAGAGGAACGAGTTGTAGTAAACTCTAGCTACCCTTAACAAACGGTGGTAGTAGGAAAACAACTCCCGCAAATTTCAAAGCGAAGCTCACGAATCAAGGCATTAACCTTGATGTTTTGTTTGGAAATATTCGACATGATGACAGGGTTCCAGAACTTTCTCGATAGATGGACAATCTTTCGAACGGAGCATAAACTCAATGAGTACAAGCACATTGAGCCAATAAAGCGAAAGGAGAAGCCTTGCTTCCCGAGAGAAACGCCGCACCGCAAAGAAGTTGATTTAACTCACACAAGCGAGCATCCCAGGGAAGTCAAATACCAAACTTGGGTGGCCAACACGGTCTTTGGTAAAAAGAGCGACCGAGGGTGGTGCATGTGCGGATTTCACCGACATCAACAAAGCATGCCCGAAGGATTGCTACCCCTACCGTAAATTGATCGAAGGTGGAATCCTTGGCGTGTTTCCTGTTAAAATGCTTCTAGATGCCTATAAAGGGTATCATCATATCCAGATGGCAAAGGAGGACGAAGAAAAGACAACCTTCTACACAAGCAAAGGTGTCTCATCGTTACGTAAAAATGCCCTTCTTTGAAGAATGCGAGGCGACTTATCAACGCCTCGTAGATAAAGCCTTCAACAAACAAATATGCGAAAATCTCGAGGCTTACGTTGATGACATGGTTATCAAGAGCAAGATGGAGGAGGACCTACTCCTCGATGTACAGAAACGCTTGACCGCCTTCACGATTAATATGAAGTCGAACCCTAAGAAATGTTCCTTCGTGTCGAAGAGGACAATTCCTAGGGCATTTGATCACTAAGCTGGGATAAAAGCCAATCACCCAAGGTCAAGGCAATTTCCGATCTCCAAGCCCTAAGTGTCTAAAAGATGTGCGAGCTGAATGGAAGTCGGCGGCCTTTAAGCCGATTTTTATCAAAAGGAGCGGATGTGTCCCTACCATTCTTCAAAACACACAAAGGATGCGTGGACAAGAAAACTTTTCAATAGAGCCAGGATGCGGAAGCTGCCTTTCAGAAGATGAAGGAGTTCATCGAAATCCTTCCAACACTCACAGCCCCAAATCCCCATTTACTTTGTTAGCAGGGTCCTACAAGGAGCAGAGATCAACTATCCAACGTTGGAGAAGTTAATACTCGCCTTAATCTACGCAGCAAGGAGGCTCCGACGCTATTTTCAGGCCCATCCAGTTACAGTGTAAACCGACAAGCCACTAAAACAGATCTTGTCGAAGCCTGAAAAGTCGGGACGAGTGGCTAAATGGGCTATTGAGCTTGGACAACATGAAATAGAGTTCAAAGGACGAAACTCTATTAAAGGGCAGATTCTCGCAGACTTCTTGGCAGAAACACCTTCCGAACCTGATAAAGGAAAGGAAGAGCCCAAAACTAACCTCTCTCAAGTGCAGGTTGAATGGAAGCTTTACACAGACGGAGCATCTAGCTCCGACTGTTCTGGAGCAGGACTAATGTTGGTTAGTCCTAAAGGGAAGGAGCATACATATGCTCTTCATTTTGAGTTCGAAGCCACAAACAACGAGACGGAATATGAAGCGCTGCTAGTAGGACTCCGATTAGCTAAAGATATGGAGGTCAAAGCTCTCGCTGTTTTTGTGGACTCCCAGTTAGTCGCAAACCAAGTGACAGGCTCCTATGAAGCAAGGCAGCCCGTCACCAAACAGTACTTAGAAAAAACGAAGGAGATGCTGGAAAACTTGACTCCTACACCATCCAACATGTTCGTAGGGAATCGAATAAGAAGGCGACGACTAAGTAAGCTAGCTTCAATGGCCTTCGCTCATCTCACTAAAGAGGTGCTCGTGAAGTCCTTCCCGAAAAATCCATTGTCCTCAAAGAGGTTGTGATGTGATTCACGAAGAAGGAGACATGAATGACTCCCGTAAGGGAATATTTGATAAGTGGTCTTCCCCAAGATCCCAAGCTAGCAAGGAAAATTCGGGTTAAGTCTCCACAGACGGCTAATGGGGAAACCCTATATAGGAGGTCATTTTGTCACCCGTTACGATGTGTAGGCCCCAAGCAAGCTTGAGCATCATCTCCAAGTCCATGAAGGATCCCGCGGTCTTCATGCGGGACCCCGCCGCTTGTCTCAAGATAACGAAGTTGGGCTACTATTGGCCTTCGATGCACGTGGACGCAAACCAAATCATTCTCAAATGTGAAGCTTGTCGATACACTTAAACGCTCCAAAATGCCAAAGCAAGACATGACAAGTGTGACATCCGCATGGCCATTCTCACAATGGGGCATCGATATTGTAGGGCCTATGACCAGAAGCGCCCGGAGGAGTCAAATTCTTCTTGGTAGCGATCGATTACTTCACTAAGTGGGTGGAAGCTAAACCACTAGCCTCTGTGGAAACAGATCGAGAAGTGTGTGGGAGCACATTGTGCATTCGGAGTGCCCCACATAATCATATCTCGACAACGGGAAGCGTTTTGAAGGAGTCCTCACTTACATCGCTAAGGGCTCAACATAAAGAAACTCAGACATCCGCTCACCACCCGCAAGGTAACGCATACAAGTGGAGGTTACAAACAAAGACATCGCCAAAGGGATCGAGAAAAGGCTAGGGCGAACTCATCACGGATGGGTGGACGCGCCCCTCAAGTCTTATGGGCTCACAGGACGATCCTAAGTCAAGCAATGGTGAAACCCCTTCACCCCTAACATACGGAATAGAAGCGGTCATCCTTCTAACTAATTGTACACACGGAGCGTGTGGCAACGATGATGCCTCCCAAATGACAAAAGAATCGGGAAAACCTTGATTTACTAGAAGAAAGGCGAAATAGCCTCCATCCAGAAGCAATGCACAAACATAAGATCAAGGCTACTACAACAAAAGTCGACCTTCCACTTTCAAACTCGAGAATATGTGCTACGCCTCAACAGTAGCGAGCAAAGCAGTATCGTGGAAAGCCGACCAACTGGAAGGACCTACATGGTAGCCGAGGCCTACAAAGAACGGAGCTACAAATTGGCCACTCTTCTCGGAAAACCCATCGACGTAACATGGAATGGTACGAACCTTCAAAGTTCTATGTTTAAGAAGTATTTTTATCTTTTCCTTGTAATTAGAAGCTTCTCAAGGAAATCACACATTATTGGTAGTTGTCTTCGCCATTTTCAAGAATGATGTAATCCTCCTACCAATTCAATGACAAATAAGACATTTCCACAAATCTCTTGCTTCGCTTCTTAAACACAAAGATTTGTTCACCAAGTTGTTAATGAGTTTCAATGTCGAATGGCTTGAGGTATAATACACTTATCATTTAAGCCAATATAAACATTCACATTAACTCTCCTAGTAGTTTTTGGCGCTTGTAAATTTTTTTTACAAAGTCATACTATGTAAAGGATTTGAGATAGAGTGGGTCATGACCCTCTGTCAATGATCAAGTTGGTCATTATATTCTTGGTGTTTTAATTTACACAATGAGGTTGTTTAACCTTAGGTTGTAAAACTTAAGCGTCGGAAATGGCGACGAGAAGCTAACAAATATAAACTAAGTGTGTAGGGTACATCCCAACACTCATCACATTCAAAATAAGGACTATTGCCCTTACACTGCATGAGGAGCCTATGCTCCAGCTTAATTGTTCTTGGCCCATGGCCATACATCAAAAGCATTTAAATTGTTCGAAGACAAGACACACATTGTCACATAAAATAAATTGTCTTAAGGGTACATGCCACCCTTTGGAACCAAATTATTGCTAACAGAGCACCTTCATTCTTGCTTTTTGGAGATGGAGTGGGGATGGTTGACCGAGACCGGCTTGGTAGACATAGTGTTCTTGGTTGGAGTGGTAGGCTTCACCCGAGGTTTCTTGGAAAGGAGGTCTTCGAGGGTGCCATAGATCTTTGGTAGCCTCAAGAAGGAAGGAGTACTGCAGCTTGCAAATGCATTTCGCCTAATCATACTCACCTTCAAGTAGACGGTAGCATTCAATCTTGGAGAGGTCCACGGGCTTACCTGTTTTGGCAGCCTCCTCCAGCGCCAAGCACCGTCCACGAAATATGGCTGATTTGATGACCTTCCACATCTGAGCTCCCAATTCATCGCTATGATAAAGCTCCATGGCTATGTAAGGCAACACCTTCGAAACAACCTCCGCACGATCCTTTTGCAGCATCTTATACCTCATATGCAAGCCATCGATCTCCTCCCTCAACTTCACCTCTACCTCTCCGAGCCGAGCCTTCTCACTTTCCAAATTTCAACACATTTTGCCTCTGTGCGTGATTCGACCGCGAGAGTGACAACCTGGCTTCTTCCAACTTCGATTACCACGCTCAACGGCTAGTTGGGCCACCTTTTCTCGAAGGTCCCGGATGATGGGTTTTTCTCAACATTTCCTCAATCTCGCCACACTGCTTCTAGCTTGGCCACGCTCGGAGCAAATCTCGGTTTTGGCATTCAAGTGGTTATCCATTACCGCCATGAACCCCATTATCATGCATGTCACGTAAATTTTCAATAGACATGTTTTCCAAAGATACTCTTCCATTGCGAGGGGTCACATGGTCAACAATCCGTGATGTGACCCAAGGCATTGGGAGTTCCTTTGTCTCGAAGACCCGTGAGCAACACAATGTATAACAATTAACATAATTGTGCAATTTATAATTTCGCATGATTTGTAAGGAAAACTACTTACCATGAACCTCAACGGATTCATTGGGTAATTCAAGGCGATTTCATTAAACTTTCTCGCCTTCCCACTCTTCCGCTTCACAACTCTACTCCTGCAGGCGTGCAAGGATTTTCCTTTTGTTGGTAGACTTCACACCTTGGTCACTGCCTTTCCTACTCTTCAACCTATCGCCTATTATCGTTGAACCAACGACGGGACATCCTCATCCGCAGGATTGTCCGAGTCACAATATTCTCCACCGCTGGGATGGACCTCCAAAGCAAGTTGCGGAGGTGCCGATGAAAGAGGCTCGCTTCGAATTTCTACCTCGTTGTTGTTTACAGATGTTGAAGGAGAGCGAACACCATAAGACTCCTCACCTTCTCCGCAGGCATGAAACCTAAATCTTCATCCAAGTCTTGGAACATAAAGTTTCGAACGACATCTCTGCAAAATAGAAACAAGAAGAAATAAATATCGCTACATTGGTCCTACTTAAATAAAAGTAGATAAACATACTTTGTCCTTGGTATATGATCATAGGCTTCTTGGGAGACCCTCCCAACTCGAGCAATCCCACCATGTATAAAATGGCTTGTGGAATACTTGCACATCCACGTGGTATTTGACCAAACCTGAAAACAGTGGATCACTCGAACCTCGTAGAGCAGGGGTCATTATACCGCTTAGCATTATAATGATTTTCCTTGTTCAATAGCTCGAATGTTTGAGGAACAATAGTGTCTTGCACGTAGAAAAAGCTACCCTTCCAACCTGTTATGTTTGTGGTACACCTTCCCAACCAGTTGGGTACATCTCTCTCGTCTTTTGCTAGTGTCAACCAATTGCCCCCAGGGTACAAGTTCAAGAATCCTCTTAAAACTGTCAATGTTGGTTCATATCCGTAGGCTTTGCACATCACTATGAATGTGGTTAATTTGGCAAAACCAAAGGGATTAAACCTAGAGATATGAACTTTGTAGTACTGCATAAACTCTAATATCAGTGGGTGCAACGGAATCCTAAGGTTTGAGTGACTAAATGCATGTGTATACAGCCCTACGAAACCTGGAGGGGCATCAAAGATACCCTGAGTAGGTTTGGGTAACATCACTTTATGTTCTAGTGGGATGGGATAATCGGCTAAGTGATCATGTAAATCTTTCAGATAAAGTACACTTTTGTTTGCTTTATAATGAACTTGGAATCCATGTTCTTATTTTTAAAACTACAAGAAAAGAGAAGGCTACCTTTGTTTTCAAGATGGTGCTTACTGGAAAAGGTTATCATGTAAAGAAGACGGAGAGAGTGAAAATGTTTTAGGTTTCAACAACTCCCCTTAAATACCCTTTTTATCGCCTTTAAAACCACACACGTGTCCATCTTTTTACTCTTATCCGAGTCAAACAACTTTTAAATTTTAAATAAAGTCTTTGGTCTCCGGTAATATGGGGATAAGTAATCACCGAAGGCGCATGGTAGTAATTATTTTGCATTTAATGCGCTTAGTTAGGTAAGTAATTATCTCTAACTAATGCAATGGCAATGCCTCCTCACTCATATGCATCCGCCTGACCGGGGCTTGATGATGTACCTCCGAGTAGCTCAAGGACACCTCCCGACGGTCGAAGCCCTTCCATACGAAGGCCCAAGTTAGGATTCCAAATATCCATAGGCGCCAAACCATTCGCTGGCACGAAGGTTACCTAAGGAATTCGCCATTCGCAATTTAAGCCCTTCTGGGTATGGTCGACGAAGGAACAATGGATAAGGAACCTCGACTTAGTCAAACCCACGATCTCCCTCTCTCTTGGCTTCCCCACAAGTCCGAGAACGTGGTCACTAACCCTAGCGGTTACCCACAATCATGGGACGCCCCATGATCTCCGACATTCATGCAAGAGTGCCTCTAACCATATTTCTTACACTATAAATAGGTTAGACGGACAATGGTTTATGGTATGTTCATTTCACACTCATCTTTTACTTACACACACTTATATAACCATAACTCATACTTACTCACCGGAGGTGGTTCGCAGGTCCTACCGCGTAATCACTTAACGTAGTATCTTAGTATTTCTTATTCTCGTTACAAAGCAGCGAGTCTTGGCTGGAACATACACCCCTCATTACTTTGATCCTCATCGAAGCCTGGTAGTGCAATCTTTTGCACAATCATCAAGTAAAGTACGATTTCTCCTTTCAGATACACCATTTTGTTGTGGAGTATAAGGAGATGTGAGCTGCTGGACAATTCCACACTCACCTAAGTAATCTTTGAACTCTTGGCTTATATATTCACCACCTATATCAGATCGAAGAGCTTTAATCTTCTTACCGAGTTGTAATTCTACTTCACTTTTGTAAACCTTAAATGTTTCAAAGACTTCATGTTTATGTTTAAGTAAATAAACGTTACCATAACGTCTAAAATCATCAGTAAAGGTTAAGAAGTAGGTAGCACCACGTTTTGACACATGTCTAAGTGGACCCCACACATCAGTGTATATCAATCCAAGTAGATTTAAATCCCTTTCCAGTTGATGTGAAAAAGGTTTCCTTGTCATCTTCCCAGATATGCAAGACTTGCATTTGTCAAATGATTCATCATCGACACTTTGTAAAAGCCCTTCATGTTGCAGCTTTACCATGCGTTTCTTGCCTATATGAGCAAGGCGACAATGCCAAAGATAAGAAGAGTCCTAGTTAGACTTGCTCTTCTTATTGCTAATGCTATACAACGAATTATTTCCTTTGACACACAATCATCCATATCAATTTCAAACACACCATTTATAGGAATTGCATTAAAATAAAAACATTATTAAAAGAAACCAAATTCCATAACTAGTAAAAGTGTGCATAAAACCAATGTCTTTCAACAAAGAAACTGAAATAACACCCCTAACAATGGAGGGTGCATAATCACAATTATTTAATTCAAGAATTAAGCTCGAAGGCAACACTAAATCAAAAGTCCCTATGCCTTCAACTACTGTACGCTTGCCATTGCCAACGTACAAGTATCTTTCTCCACAAGTTAGCTTCTTCACTCCTCTAAGTCCCTGAGATGAATTACAGATGTGAGTACCACATCCTGTATCATAAATCCAGGAATTTTGCTTATGAGGAAAAGAAAATAATTCAAACATAAAATTACCTTGTGAAAACTAGAAGAGGGGGTTGAATAGTTTTACCGATTAAAACTTCGTTTTAAACTATTTAGATCGACTTATGTCAATCTATTTAATGTGTATGTTGGATATTGATAGATAAACATATGAATAAGTAATGCAAAGATAAAGAGTAAGAAACACAAACCACAACGCGAGTATTTATAGTGGTTCAAACCACAAGACACCTTCCTTGCCCTACTCCACCCCCGAGTCACCTACTCGAGATTTCGTAAGCACTACACAACACAAACTCCATGTGGCGGAGAAGCCTTCACAACGCCGCTTACTCTTTTTCCCAAGACAAGGTTAGACACCGGTTCTTCCACGGTAGAACCAAACCTATCACAACGTTGCCTACACTTTATCCCAGACAAGGCTAGATACCGAGTTCCATTACAAAGGAGGAACTACTAGCCAACACTACACAACACCTATCCCAAAAAGGCCCACCCTTATTACAACATCATCAAGGATATCAATATCCTTGACACAACCTATCTACATTTGTAAATCGATGCACCATATCGATTTTACACCCTTGGCATATTTCACTAATTCCTTGACATGATCTTTTGACACCTTTCACTAATGCCTTCATCATGGACCTTGGCACCCTTCACTAATGTCTTAGACACGACCTCTAAGCACCTTTCACTAATGCCTTCGACTGACCCTTTTGGCATCTTTCACTAATGCCTTTAACACAACCTTTCTAGAAAGGAGGAAAGAACTATCAACAAGAGAACTTCAGTAGTCTTGATGATGACGAAGCTTGGCAACTCATGGACTTGAGCTTGCTCGACTTCAAGAGATGGTGATCTCGCCTTTAAGAGGAACCTAGAGAATCAAACAAAAACAAACAAAAACTACATAGAAAGATCCTTTGGATATGAGGTTAGAGAGTTTACAATACTAGGAGAAAGTATGTGTAGAAGTCACAACTTACAATGAAGAATTGACGTACTATGTATAGACAAAAATTCACTATTGTCCCACGGATCCCTTGCTTGAGGGATCCGTCCAGTGTATTCCTAGGGATCCGTAGGACGCTCCTCCTAAATGGGTTATGGGTTATGGATCATGGGTTATGGATCATAGATATGAGCCTTGAGTGGCCTCCAAGGTACAATGTACCTAGACATTGGGTCATGGGTCTTGGATCATGATCCATGGATAATACCCAACCATGACTTCATGCAAGATGTCATGCAATGGGTCATGAGTTATGGATCAAGCTCCATGGGTATGGACTTTGGGTTTTACCCAACTACATTCAATGTACTAAGTCAATCGATCAACTACTTAGATTTTTACCCATTACATTACCCATTACAATATATGCTAAGTATATATGAGTATATGTAAACACTAGTTGTTTATGTATATGCATTTCTACAAATTGTAAACACTATTCCTTATTTAGTGTTTTGTATGAAAACGTAAGTGTGTTAGTAAACTATTGGCTCAAACTATTTACGTATTTTATTTGTTTCGTTAAAATGATTTTACGTTTGTTATCGACAAAACATTAGAAGATCGTAAAATATAAATAAACGTTTTTATGGCATATTTGTATTAACATACCTGATGAGATGGGCACCATCTTATTTTTATTTTGAAGCAACTCACTCAGCAACAATGGATAGTACCGCTCCCAATGACCTGGTGTGTTGCAGTGGTGGCAAGCCAAATCCTTCTTAGGATTCTCATTTCTCTTTGTAAGGTTCTTCTTAGGAGCTGGTGGGATCACAACTTGTTTCCCCTTTCCTTTTCCTTTCCCTTTCTTATCTGCTTGCGGCTAGCTTATTTACCCTACCACCTTGTATTGCTAGTACCGCAGGTGTAGGTTCCTTCTTAGGTAACCTGTTCTCGAAGTCCACAAACATTGCATGTAACTCATTCATTTTCTTCCCCGTGCAATGCATATTGTACAGGCGAACAAAATCACCAAACCACTCCTGATTAAGGGAGTGATTGATGAGGCCAACACACACATCTTAGGAGTAACCACGGACGAGCTTCTCCAATTGGTCCAAGTGATGTTTCATCTCAAGGACATGGTCGGATACAGATTTACCAACCTCTTGCTTGCAATTATGAACCTTTTCAATAAGTTCATACAATTCAGCTGCTGGTGGCTTCTCAAACATACGTTTGAGTTCATCGAGCATGCTCATAGGTGGATAGTGATCAAATTGTTTTTGCAATTGAGCAGATATCCCCGAAAGCATAAGACAAGCCACATCATTGTGCTTCTCATACTTGACATGATACTCCTCTTTTGCAAGAGCAGTAGCCGTTTCAGCAGGAGCTTCAAGCAGAGGCATAGACAAAATCTCAAGTCTTTTGGCAACACGAAGGATGATCCTAAGTGCATAATGCCAATCATTGAAATTTAGGCCACCGCTTTATCTCTTCCAATCATATCTTTGAAAGCAAGACTCATTAAGCTCATAGTGTTTTCAGTTGATGAGCCATCTACGTAAAAAGTTCAAAAAGCATAATTAGTATTTTGATAATTTTCCTTTCCAATAAAATTAAATACCCAAGGTTCATATTCATATAACCAATTAATTTTAATTGAAAACTAGGATCTAAATTGTCATAATCTCATCACATCAGTTGATCTGCTAGTAATGAAATTATACAAAATGGTACTAGCCCTTGCCCAATTGCCATTGCAATTCCTAGATTTATGGGATTTACATTTAGCCAACACAAGTTGCAATATAAGCATCTTATGTCTTGAGTTGCTAGTTCTCACCGCTTAACCCAATTAATACAAATAAACCGTCAAACGCTATTTTATTAATATTTTCTCACGCATAAAAGGTAATCTTTGTGTGTTTGTTGATATATAACAAATATAATGTTATCATAAGTAAACCGTAAAGACGTTATAAGGATACAAATGTTATCATTTTATAATAAATGTTATTTAAAGCATATAGTCACTTAATACAAATTGTTGTAATAAATCATTTGTTGTAATAGTTTATTAGGATGGGTAAAATCACAACCCATGGATCATATCCATAACCCATGGTATTGACCCATACCCATTTAACTAGATGCATTGCATCTATTAGATACATTGTATCTAATGAAATACCCATGGACCAACCCATAACCCATGACCCATGACCCATAACCAAAAAACCCATGGGCAAAGAGGAGCGTCCCACGGATCCCTAGCTTTACACTAGACGGATCCTTTAAGGAGGGATCCGTGGATCCGTGGAACAAAGGCAAGTTTTGCCTATAAATAGAGAGCCATTTCTTCATTTCTCTTCACCCCTCTTCTTACTAACTCTCTCATATACTCTCATTCTCTTCTAACAAAAGATCACTTGATCTAGAGAGTTGTTCTTCTTTCTTTCTTTAGTGATTCTCATATAGGTCCTTCTCTAAGGCGAGATCACGAGCATTCTACAAGTCATCCAAGCAAGGGGTCCTTGATTGATTTGTTCCTCCACAAGATTTCTGTAGCAAAGATCTTGTATTTGATATTTCACATAGTTGTTGTGTAATAGTCGTGTTGGTTTGGTCCACCGTGTTACGGACTCGGTATTTAGCTTTGTACCGAAAAAGGTGTAAGCAACGCCAGAAGGCTTCTCCGCCAAGTTGAAGGAGTTTGTTGACATAGTGCTTGAACTCTCGAGTAGGTGACTCGGGGAGTGGAGTAGGGCAAGGAAGGTGTCCTTGTAGCCGAACCACTATAAATCGGTTGTGTCATTTCTATCCCTTACTTTACTTTATTTACTTGCATTATCATTAGATCTATACTTTCTCTTCATCCATACGATTTCACATAATATCGAATCTAAAGTTTTTGAAACTAACTTAAAATTGGAAAAACTATTCAACCCCCTTCTAGTTTTCCACAATTGGCATCAAAAGCTAAGTTTATAAAAGTTTTAAAGTAAACCGTATTTTAAAAACTTTTCGATCAAATATGGGTTCTGAAAACTACAAGGAAGGGCAATCTATGCAACGACCACCACTACTTGAAACTAATGGTTTTATATATTGGAAAAATAGATTCGAAACGTATGTGAAGTCAAAAGATATTGATCTTTGGTACATCATTGTTGAAGGCGATTTTGAAGCTACAACAAAAGATGATAAAGGAAATTTAGTTAACATACCTCATGATAAACTCTCCGATGAAATTAAGAAAAAGCTTTCCAAAAATAGTGAAGCTAAAATGGTTTTGTATAATGCTTTACCCAAAAGGAATTCGAAGAATCTCCATGCTCAAAACCTCTAAAGAAATTTGGAATTCTTTAGTTGTAACTCATCAAGGTAATCAACAAGTGAAAAACAATAAAATAGATCTATATGTTCAACAATATGAACAATTTTCAATATCGGATGAGGAAACTATAGATCATTCTTTTGCTAACTTTAATACTATAATTACATCTTTACAAGCACTTGATGAATCTTTTTCTAGCCGTAACCATGTTAGGAGATATCTAAGGGCACTTCCATCCAAGTGGAGATCTAAGGTGACGGTAATCAAGAGTCAAAGATTTGACAATCCTCACCCTGATGAACTCATAGGCAACTTAAAGGTCTATGAGCTTGTCCTTGCTAAGGATTCCAAGCCTCAAAAGTGAAAGAGAAGCACAAATCTCTTGCCCTCAAAGCCAAGAAGGCCTCAAGTGATGAAGAGAACTCCTCTTCGGATAGTGATGACGAGGAGTATGCCATGGCGGTAAGGACTTCAAAAGTTCTTTAGAAGGAAGGAAGATACGCCAAACAACCGTATGACGACAAGAAAGGATTCCGAAAAGCAAAGAGGACGAGAAGCCAAGGGATGATCGTGCTTGCTTTAAATGTGGGACCCAAACCACTTTATTAGTAAGTGTCCCAAACGCGATGATCAAAAGGCATTCGTGAGCGGATCGTGGGGAATGAGCGAGGAGGAGGACGAAGAAATTTGTCTCATAGCAAATGACGAGGTATGTCACGAATACTATAGTAGCTCATCATTAGATGATGACTCATTTCATAATGAATATGATAAACTTTGCAAAATTAGTTTAAAAGTAATCAACAAAACAAGTTTTTGAAAATCAAAACCAACGCTTAGAAAAGGAAGTCATAGAGTTAAAGGCAAAATTAAAACGCCTAGAAAAGGCAAAATAGCAAGTGGTGAATGTGAACTTTCGCTCAACTTCAAACACTAGTTGATCATTTAGATTCTAAGATTGCTAGAATGAACACTAATACTTTAGATATGATATTAGATAGTGTTAAAACAGAAACAACCAAAAAGGTCTAGGTTTTCGTGACACTAATGCATCAACTAGCGAAAACAAAGAAGCACAATTTGTTAAGGCACTAGAAAACAAGCCATCATTGTGGCGGATCCCACGGATCCCACAAAAAGGGAACCGGCTAGTATACAGCCAGGGATCCGTGGGTCTACTGAAGCAAACAATGGTAATAACATAGCTTCTTCTTCTAGAACTGATTTTGTTATTGTTAATAAGAAGAAACCAACTCATATTACCACTAGACAACCACCCCCAAAATATAATCCAATTTTTGCAAGAAACAAAGCTCCATCATTTTCAAAACCAAACACATCTAGGAGACCTAATAATGTTTACCCGAGAAGTAACCATCAAATGGGATGGAACCCAAATATGCAAAATGGCTTTCCATTTCAAAACTTTGCACCATGGAATGCATATTCACCTTATCCATACATGTCTAACATGAATGGAATGTTTAACACTAATGGACCCATGAACAAATGGGGACCAAACTTTTGAGTTAATTGTTTTCTTAGGTGTGCTTAAAGGTCGACCTAGATCTGGATGAATGGGTCAAGGATAGCGAGTGCACGAGGCACATAACCGGCAATAAAGATCTATTCTCCACATATGAATCCTTCAATGGAGGAAATGTGGTGTTTGGAAATAGCAAAAGCAAAATCATTGGTAAAGGTATGATTTCTAACAAATCTCTAACCATTAACGATGTGTGTCACGAGAAAACCTAAACTTTAACCTCTTAAGTATAGGACAAATATGTGATAAAAAGTGCAATGTACTTTTACCAAACCGTAGTAAGATATTAAAAATGGCATAACCATAGGAAGAGGAATTAGGAAACATGGAGTCTATGTCATTAAAATTGGTAATGAACCTAAAGACAAACTTTGTCTTACTTCTATGGATGATACTTGACCTTATGGCATCAAGATTGGATCATGCCAATATGCGACTTCTTCAATCGCTATCATCCAAAGATCTAGTAAGAGATCTACCTAAATTAAAATATGAACATCACTTTTGTGATGCTTGTAATGTAGGAAAACAAGTCCATTCTAGTCACAAAGCTAAAAACATGGTGTCTACAACTAAGTGTCTAGAATTACTACACATGGATTTATTTGGTCCATCCGCTATCCAAAGTTATGGAGGCAACTACTACACTTTGGTCATAGTGGATGATTACTCTAGGTACACATGGACTAAATTTTTAAAGAACAAAACCAAACGCTTAATTACTTTGAAATATTGAGCAAGAAAATCCAAAGACAACTAGGAAGTCCTATAGTGTCTATTAGAACGGATCATGGTAGGGAATTCGATAATGAAGTGCAATTTGGAGCTTTTGTGACGCTAATGGTATTACTCACAACTTCTCGGCTCCTCGCACTCCACAATCGAATGGGGTAGTTGAAAGAAAGAATAGAACCCTACAAGAAATGAGTCGCACAATGCTAAATGAGCAATCCATACCTCAAAAGTTTTGGTGCAATGCCGTTGATACTTCAACGTACATACTTAATCGAGTCTTAATTAGACCAATTTTAGGTAAAACTCCATACGAGTTACTTCGAGGCAAAAAGCCTACGTTAGATCACTTTAGAGTCTTTGGTAGCAAATGTTTTCTTCTTAACACTAAAGATTACCTCACAAAATTTGATCCTAAATCAACCGAAGGTATCTTTTTAGGTTATTCTCCTAATAGCAAAGCTTACGTCATATTAAATAAAGAAACAATGAAGGTAGAAGAGTCATTAAATGTGAAATTTGATGAAAGTCCACCCAAAACCTCTCCACCTCTTGTCGATGACGAGATTGTTGAAAGTGAAGCTATTACAATAAAGAAAAAGATAAATGAAGAAGAAGAAGAAGAACCTTTAAATAATGAACTCATAAATATTAAAGAGTCCAAAGATCACCCCGTAGATAAGGTCATAGGAAAGTTAAACGAAAGAACCTTAAGGTCTCAAGTCCAAAACCAAAGTAGCCTATTTTGTTTTGTTTCAACCATAGAACCTAAGAATACACAAGAAGCCATAAAAGATGAAAGTTGGGTAATGGCCATGCAAGAAGAGTTAAATCAATTTGTTTCTAATGATGTTTGGACACTTGTCCTCCACCTAGTAATCAAACCATAATAGGAACCAAATGGGTTTATAAAACAAGTTAGATGCAAACGGTGTAGTGTCTAGAAACAAAGCTAGACTCATTGCCCAAGGATATAACCAACAAGAAGGAATAGACTTTGATGAGACCTATGCCCCCGTGGCTAGATTAGAGTCTATAAGAATACTTCTTGCTTATGCTTGTGCTAATGATCTTAAGCTTTATTAAATGGATGTCAAAAGAACTTTTCTAAATGGTTTTATTAATGAAGAAGTATATGTAGCTCAACCTCCAGGCTTCATCGATTTTGGAAAACCCAAACATGTGTATAAGCTAAAGAAAGCCCTTTATGGTCTTAAACAAGCTCCAAAAGCTTGGTATGATAGACTCAAGTCATTTTTAATCAAACACAATTACACCATGGGGTTAGTTGATAACACACTTTTTACTAAGAAAAGAGAGTCACATATAATCATCGTTCAAATATATGTAGATGATATTATATTCGGATCTACTTGTCAAGACATGTGTGATGATTTCTCTAAAATCATGCATGACGAGTTCGAGATGATTATGATGGGAGAACTTAGTTTCTTTCTTGGTCTACAAATCAAACAAGTAGAAGATGGTATCTTCTTTAATCAATCTAAATACATTAAGGAAATGTTAAAGAAATTCGGTTTAGAAGAGTTAAAACCAATTTGGACACCAATGTCATCCGACACTAAACTCACAAAAGATGAAGACGGCGAATCCGTTGATAACACAAAATATCGTGGCATGATTGGTAGTCTTCTCTACCTCACGGCTAGTAGGCCGGATATCATGTTTAGTGTTTGTCTATGTGCTAGGTTTCAAGAAGATCCTAAAACATCACATCTAGAAGCCGTTAAAAGGATATTTAGATACATTAAAGGTACGACTCAATTAGGATTATGGTATCCTAAGAGTAGGGAGTAGAAAAATTGTATATGCAGATTCGACCATGCGGTGATTATGTTGACCAAAAAGTACAAGTGGGGTATGTACTTTTATGGGATGTTGTTTAACATCTTGGTTTTCTAAGAAACAAACGGCATTAGCAATATCAACAACCGGTTTAATATGTCTCCACGGCAAAGCATGCCAACAAGCACTATGGATGAAACAAGCGTTAGTTGACTACGACATTCATCCGAGTGACATAGCCATTCTATGTGACAACAAAGGTGCCATCGATTTAAGCAAGAATCCGTATTACATTCTCGCACAAAGCATATAGAGATTCGTCATCACTTAAGAGACAATGTTCAAAAGGGAACATCTCTATTGAGAAGGTAGCGTCCAAGACAACATAGTCGACGTCCTCACCAAACCGTTGAAGGGAACAATTCAACCTACTTGCCTTGGTCTTGGTCTCATGGAACAATCGTCGAATTTACTTTTTAACTCTACAAGGTATGTAAACACTAGCCTTCTTCTTTCCGAGTCTAGGATCTCTATTTCACGCACAACTCACAAGCAATACGGAATTTTCAAAACCCAAGATAAGTTTTTAACTTATAGTTTTCTTATTTTTTTTCTTTCAAAATAAGCACAAATTGCAAACACGTAATTACATACACATCTTCTTTTCAAAGAATAAACGTTTTTATTCGCAACATAGAAACCTCTTTTCAAAATGTTTTCTAAAAAGATACTTCTTCCCGTATCAATTTCACAAAAGCAATTTCTCACATCTAGGACAAATCGCTCTTTCATTATTAATACAAAGTAAGAACCCGTTTTCATTGCATCTCATGTCTTTTGAATACTAAAGAGGACACATAACTAATATGTGTTTTCGGGTACATTCATTTAAGCAACAATGAATTAGGAGCACTCGGGTTATCTCACATAATAGTATGCCTTTTCACTTCTAGTTTATTTTTCTTTTCTTTTTAGGAGTCGAGATAACCGCAACTCCAAATGGTTTGCATATAGGCACACACTAGGCACAAATGTTTCCAAAAGGAAAATTTTGAGTTGCCTGAATCACCAGTACCACGGATCCCAACCTTAATGTTGGACGGATCCTTCAAGGGAAGGATCCGTGGGATCCGTGAGACAGAAGCTATTTTTAACTTCTATTTTTCTTACTTTATTTTGGAGTATGTGATTTAATGCTTGTTTTCTCATGATACCATGCCTTAAATTCATATCTAATCATTAGATTTTAATCCATATTTTGGGTCAAGCATTCATTGCAATGCATAATTTTTTTTAAGTAGGATTCCCAACATTGCTTGCTATTCATCTCATCCTCACAAAAAAACACCACCATGTCTTCCAAAAGATCTTCCAACTTAGATGAATCACCTAATGCAAACAATCCATTTCAAGAAATCCAAACTTTTGTCCTTCCGCCTTCTAAAATACCACAATCAAAATCTAGGATATCCGCACGGATTAGCATCCGCCTTGTTGCTTAGCAAACCGCATCGAATGGCTCATCACCAACCACTAACTCACCACAAGATGCTTCCATTATAGCACCTCCTTTATCACCAACAAGTACACCAACTTCATCACCCATCAACTCACCACCTAAAGTCACTCTTTTGGAACTCCTTAAGACTCCAACAAGATCTCAACAACCAAAACAAAAAGAAATAGTCTTTTTGACACCTCCCACTTCTCCAAACACAATTTTCAAATATCTTGAAACCTCACCACCCTCCCATTGAGCTATAAGAACACCTAGGTTCTTTTCCACCACCACTTCCAAACATTCCGGACTTTGATCCGTATTTTCTTATTTTTCCACCACATCTTCCGCATCTCACAAATCAAAACAACCCGGAAAACTTCCGCACTCATTACCCACATCACTTACATTGTGAACATTGCCAATCCACTAGGGATATTGCAATAGAAGTTAGGGAAGAAATGCAATTCATACTCAACATCATTCTTGATCGCATCAATATCATTACTCATCAAAACCTCCATTCATAACCTTATGCAAGCATGGAAGGAATCATTATTACTATTTTCTATTTTTAGTATTTTTTTCTTTTGAGTCATTTTTTAAGAACAAGTCTTGTTCTTACTTTTACATGCTTGTATGTGGCATAAATACCACTATATTTTGTTGTTTTGTTACAAGGCCTTGTTTACATACCTTGGCTCCCAATCTTGATTCTCGCCAATCATAAGATTATTTATGCATGTTACTACTAACCTTTTCCTTGTAGGATTTTTTTTTTCTCACTTGACGCCCAAACTAGGGGAGCTACCGTCAAGGGGAGTGTTTATACGTGGACTATTTTTCCACATTTTATTTCTTTGTTGGGTTAACTTTTGTTTCGACAAAAAGGGGAGAAGAAGTAAAATTTAGGCTTTCAAAACATACATCTAATCTTAAGTTTTACTCATCATAACATTATGTTTTGTCATCAACAAAAGGGGAGATTGTTAATACAAATAAACCGTAAAACGCTTATTAATATGTTGCGATCTCTTTGTGTTTTGTTGATAACAAATATAATGTTATCATAAGTAAAATTATAAGGATACATGTTATTTTGTAAAGCATTTACATATAGTCACTTAATACAAATTGTTGTAATAAATCACTTGTTGTAATAGTTTATTAGGATGGGTAAAAATCACAACTCATGGATCATATCCATAACCCATGGTATTGACCCATACCCATTTGACTAGATGCATTGCATCTATTAGATACATAGTATCTAATGAAATACCCATGGACCAACCCATAACCCATGACCCATGACCCATAACCAAAAAACCCATGGGTAAAGAGGAGCGTCCCACGGATCCCTAGCTTTACACTAGACGGATCCCTTAAGGGAGGGATCCGGGGAACAGTGGCAAATTTTTCCTATAAATAGAGAGCCATTTCTTCATTCTAACTCACCCCTCTTCTTACTAACTCTCTCATATACTCTCATTCTCTTCTAACAAAAGATCACTTGATCTAGAGAGTTGTTCTTCTTTATTTCTTTAGTGATTCTCATATAGGTCCTTCTCAAGGCGAGATCACAAGCATTCTACAAGTCATCCAAGCAAGGGGTCCTTGATTGATTTGTTCCTCCACAAGATTTCAGTAGCAAAGATCTTGTATTTGATATTTCACATAGTTGTTGTGTAATAGTCGTATTGGTTTGGTCCACCGTGTTACGGACTCGGTATTTAGCTTTGTACCGAAAAAGGTGTAAGCAACGCCAGTGAAGGCTTCTCCGCCAAGTTGAAGGAGTTTGTTGACATAGTGCTTGAACTATCGAGTAGTGTGACTCGGGAGTGGTGTAGGGCAAGGAAGGTGTCCTTGTAGCCGAACCACTATAAATCGGTTGTGTCATTTCTATCCCTTACTTTACTTTATTTACTTGCATTATCATTAGATCTATACTTTCTCTTCATCCATACGATTTCACATAATAACAAATCTAAAGTTTTTGAAACTAACTTAAAATCGGCAAAACTATTCAACCCCCTTTCTAGTTTTCCACACTTTTCATCATCAAACTTTACTCGAGGTATTGGTTACACCAATTAAAGAATTACCTTTAATGACCACTATATCCTACTGTTAGATGAGTCATAAGACTCAAGTTATTCGGATAATTACCACAAAAGTGGCGCGTAAAATTTAAGATCAATTAACCCTTAATATTTTATGCACATTATATAAGAATACTTGGTAACTCCATTAAGACGCACAAACGAGCGAAGAATTAGGTCAGCGTGAAGCATATTACATACCCTCTTCTTTAAGGTCACAATTTAATGCGTACCAACCTTATACCCATCTTATAGTTTGTCATTAATGGGTGCGCCGTTCTAACTATTTTGTGCATAAACATTAATCAATTAAATGTTTACGACTACTATGCTTAAAAAACACATGTTTCACCGTTGTTTAGATCAGTTTATTTTTCTTTTAAAAAATACCCTTGTTTACAACTTGTCACACAAAACAAACAAGCATGTATTTAAAAAATAAATTCATAACTTAACAATTAATCATGCATATCAAATAGCCACATGCAAACCTTTTAATAAATCCTATTAATAATCAATTCTAGATTCTCACAAGATGTATATGTCTAATTAAGACTTTCATCCATTTTCATCTATATACAAGGTGAGCCGATGCATCGATTCATCGATTGCGTAAGTCAAAATTAAACACATACCACATAGCACATAATTGATTTATTAATAATTGTGATTGAGGTCTTCCCCAATTTTATATCTATAAAAAATTAGTGTATATCACTTAACCAATTAAAACATACAATAAAAGCAGATCTATGACAAAACATGCATGTTTTTATCATGTACATAAATTACATTTAACAGTTAATGCAATTAAACAAGAGTTACGCAATTTAATACACATAAAATTGCATTCAACCTAGGGTTTTCTAATCCAATTAAAACAATGTTTACAAAACCTTAATTAGGGCATAAAACTCCCTCCCAAAAAAAATAAAAATTAGGGTTTAGGTTTTGCAAACCCTAGATCTAAGCATACAATTAATAACACAATACAATTTATTTGTTTTATGCTTTAGTAATTAATTACTCATTATAACGGCTCGTAATAATGTTTAGATTATGAAACATGATATACAATAATAACATGTATGATACCACAGTAGTACACAACCAAGACTTAGAATATAATAGCAATTAATTAACGAAAACATAAACGCAGAACATACCTCTTGCAATTAGTTAGATCTCTTTGAAAAAGATGATGAAGTGGTTTAAACAGTTGTCCCTAACCTTTTTACAGCTCAAACCAAATTGGTGTAAGAATAATGTCTTACCACCACAGTTTTGTACATACGTATTAACCACGAATCAAGAGATTGCTAGATCTAAGACAAACCCTTGTTTTATAAGAAAAACAAAACCAAAACACCCTTTGGAGGTGGTTCGGCCGTTAATTGCAAGAGAGGGAGATGGAGAGATCTAGGGTTAATTCAATGCACAAAAGTTAACCATAAACCTTCACCTTAGGTCTTGTATATATAGTGATAGAATAACTTAGGGAAAAAGTTAGGGTTTGGGCTCGGAGAAGCCCCTTGGCCGGCCACTATGAGAAGGAAAAGGACACCTGAATCTTTTCCATTATTAAGGTATTCTCCATATATTCTCTCCTTTTTACATTTAATGGTCGTTAGTCATTTCCGTTAAATACTTAACGATCGTTAGACGGGTTTTGTGTAATAATTAATCGTAAACATTATAAATTAATTATAACTTTAATTCTCATTCGCTAATGTGTGCAATTCTGTGGTCACGAGTTCGAATCCAGACATGCACGGTTTTATAAATATATACATATAATTGTGTTAAAGTAATCACAAATTGAGCTAAGATAATGGACTTAAATTGTTTGGAATAAAACAAAGGCGGCTGTTTTTGTGCTTAAGCCTGGAATACTTTCTAAAATGAGACATATACGTGCTCTATGAAACGGTAGAATCGTAGATGTAATATACATGAAAAAGTAAAGACGCGTAACAAAATTACTAATTTTGTCCATGTTATGTTGATACTTTTAGTCCACCCTTCAGTATTTAAGACATAGTTTATACATCAATTTTCTCATCTTCTTCTAAGAACCATTACGGCTTTTCATGAAAACATGTTCCTCGGCAGTAAATATGTAAGATTTTTTCATCGTACATGCAAAAAAATTCATCATTTATATTGTTTGATGTAATATATTTGCAGTTCATGATCAATACAATATTGAGATGGTTTTTGAAATTTCTAAGAAAAATGGTTAACTTAACTGGACTTAATTTGTCAAGTAGTTAGATTGATTGATGTTGTGTTTGCGACGTCACATTCTATACCACTCCTCAATTTCATTGATAGAATTGAATGATTTGGAGGTTGGAAGATGTTAGTAGTATAATTTTGTACTTCTTTGTTGATAGCTTACTCGATCACATGTTGCTAGGACAAAGACTCCTTAATTTTGCTACATTTGTTATACCAGTAATATATATCATTTGAGACGCTAGGTCTCTAGCTATAGTGAGTGATATGTTAGATTTGTAAGTGTTGGTTTATGGATATAAATTAGTAGACGTGAGTTAGGATCGAACTCGGTATCATGGGATCGCACACTTTACGTATGAGAATTTAAAGTTAATAATTAAATATAAATGTTGTATTTATTTATTTATTAAACGAAATAACTAACGGACGTTAAGTAATTAATGTAATGGACTAACGGCCAAAAGGTATTTGGAAAAGGACTAGATTGCAAAGTTTGAAGTTTCCGAATCCTTGGGATGTGTTGGACCGATCGGCCAAGGGAAAAGGAAAGAAAGCAAAACTTATTCACCAAGTTCTTGGGTATATAAACAAAGTTTGTGGCCTTGTTTTGCACCTCTTGCGCTCATTAGCTAAACCTAAAATTGTTTTGTGTGTGTTTTGTTAAACCGGTCGAACACCCTTCATAGGTGTCGATCCAAGTCTTTCCACAAAACCAAGTTATTTGTTTTATAAAAACTAGCATTACTTTAATTCGGTTTAGATGCGTGTGTGCAAGAACATAGTAATAACACACTATTGTTATTATCTTGGATTGAATTACAAAACAGTGAGGGTAATTCATATAATCCTAACTAAATCAAATTAGGGTTCATCCGTTGCTAGTTTGTGGATTTGATTCTTGTTCGCTAGAATCAAAGAAAGGCACGATATTCTTTATGTTAATTAATTATTCGTTAATACATCCTAAACGCCCGCAATATTACTTTGATGGTTTTGTGATTATTTATTTGAATGTCTTGATATATAATTCCAACAAAGGGTATCACGAGTCATTGGTTTTAATGAGTAATTAATTACATAAACGCGTAATAAAACAAATACTTGTATGTTGTTTGCTATGTTTTCTAGGGTTTATGCTTAATTTATGTTTTGGTCGATTTTTTTTAAATTGGGCGTACCATTTTTTTAAAGCTCGATATATACATATTTTTTAGGGTTTTGAAAATTGTTTGCTAACCTTATTAAAACCTAGAATTAATATTGATTACGTGATTAATTCATGACTAATTTGTTATGTGTCATGGAATTTTATATGCGATCTTGTGACTTACTTGTATAAATTGTTATGATATCCATGATTATACATGCATGTTAGTCATGGATAAGTTGCTTTGATATATTGTTTAATTGTTGAGACATATTTGTTTACGATAAATCTTGAATTGGGGAAGACTCCAATTATTATATATATATATTAATGAATCAATTATGTGCAATTTGGTATAATTAATTAAGGGTTTACGCAATCGATTCATCGATGTATGTGGCTCACTTTCTATTGTTGGAGTGAAAACCCTAAATTAATATATACATTAATTTAACCTAGATATTGATTATTAATAGGATTTTATCGAATAAGTTGCATGTGGCTACTTGTTTACACGTATAAATTGTTTATTATGTGCGCATTGTTTTTAGTAGTTTATTTTTATTTGTTACTTGTTTGTTTATTATGTTAGACAGCTTTTAAGCAAAGGGTAATTTTGAATAGAAAATAATACGGACTAAACAATGGCGAAATTTAATTGTTTTGGAAGAGTTGTTGTCAAATAGTTTAATTGATTGGTGACTTTGGTACAATGATCGAACGGCTCACCCATTCGAATGAACTATAAAGGGTTATTTAAAAGTGCGCAAATACACCGAATGGATGTCTAAGGTTATGCTTTGCGCTTACCGTCCTCCCTCCGTAAGTTCGAATGGAGCTACTTAGTAAGTCATATAATGTACAAGCTTATCTTAAGGGCTAATTAGTTTTAATTCCATGCCACTTGGTGGTAATTATCCCAAACACTAAGTGTTTACACTTATGCAAAAGTACGGTATAATGGATGATAATTAATACTAAATTCCTTGATTGGTGAACCCAATACCTCAATCAAAACTTTGATAATTTGATCTTTATGAATTGGTAATAAAAGTTTTTATTAAATTTATGCTACAAGATGAATGCATGACATCTTTGTACATATTTGATTTGAACTCATAAAATCAAAACTAATACCCTTTTAAATTAAGAATATGCCATCTAATTAAAAGGAACACTTGAAGTTGCAATTTACGCCATGACAAGATTTGGCGAGATTGTAATGGAGAGGTAAATCTCTATGTAAAGTCGACCTTACATGGACATATTTGACGCTCTTAAGTTAGACACTTAAGTCGAGTAGGAAGTGAGACCTCGACTCAATGGCATAAGATGGGATGAAACATGTTTATATTTGCAATAGCGTTGGAAAATATAAATCCCATAATGATCTAGGAGTTGGAAATTGTTTGCACAAATAATGTTCGACAGATTACCTTATTATATGCGTTTGTTGCTAGCGATCAACTCGATGTAATGAACCTATGATAATTTGGATCCTAGTTTTCGAAAATTATATGGTTATATGTTTATATTACCGTTGGGTATATTTATTTTCTTGAAAAGTGTATTATCGAAAATACTAATACTTGAACTTTTTCCAGAAATGGCTCAAAACACCGATAACACTAACATCGCACTCAATTCTGCGCTCAAAAGTTTTTGATCGAGAAAAGTTGATCGCTCTAAGAATTTCAATGATTGGCACCGTTCTTCGAGAATTGTCTGTAGAGTTGTCGATCGATGAAATATCTTTATGAACCTTGTCCCGCTGAACCAACCGGTCCTCAAGCTACTCAAGCTCAAAAGGACGAGTGGAAACTGAGTATAAGCGCCATAATGATGTGGCTTGTCTTATGTTGGGAACAATGGAATCGCTCTTCAAAAGCAGTTCAACATTATTTCCCATATAATATGCTCAATGAACTTGAACTATGTTTGAAAAACCACCGCCCGAGATTTATGACTTGACCGACGCTACACAACAGAGGCGTGGAGAGGGTAAACCCGTAAGTGCTCATGTACTTGAAATGAAAGGGTACATGGACCAACTAAAAGCACTTGGCAAAACTTATGATGATGACATGGTCGTGAATCGATTAATCGATCCCTTAACAAGGATTTTAATGGTTTTGTCGAAATTTCAATATGCACCGCGGGAAGGAAGATTCATCGACCTACACGCATTGCTCATTGATTATGAGAAAGGGTTGCCTCAAAAGGTTCCTACCGCCTGTACTTGCTATTCAGGTGGAAGAATTAATAAGCCAAAACCGCAGCGAACAACAAGAAGGGGAAGGGTAAGGGAAAGGTTGACAAAGGCAAACAGTGATGGCCTATCAACCTCAACCCAAGAAGAACCCTACTCCTAGGAAGGATAATCCTAAAAGGATCAAGCATGCCACCACCGTGTAGAAAGGTTGGGCATTGGAAGAGAAACCGTGCTTCTATCTTGATGAATCGGGCAAATAAGATGAAGTATGAAGGGTCTGCGCCGATACCGTAATTTATTTGTCATTGAATTATTTACTCTAAATCATAATAATTCCGGTATATGATACGGCCGTGGTATTCACATTTGTAATACACCGCAGGGTTTAGAGTGGAAGGAAGCTTGCTTATGGGAGCAATATCTCAGACGTGGAAATGGCGCACATGCAAATTGCTGAGCTTATAGGAATGTTTAGTTTAGTATTGCCTTCGGGCTTAGTAATCGTTATTGAACAATTGTCATTACGCACCTTCTATAATTAGAGGTGTTGTTTCCTTTTCGCTTTGTTGGATGATGGTTTTACTCATACTATTTCACATAATGGAATTGATGTTTCTTTAAATGGTGTATTTTATTTTAAAGCAATTCATCGTGAATGGTGTGTTTGAAATTGATATGATTGGAAATGAATCTAACAATAATAATAATTCAATGTTTAGCATTAACAAGAAGATAAAGTTAGACTTGAATTCTTCTTATCTTTGGCATTGTAGACTTGCTCATATAGGCAAGGCTCGCATGCATAAGTCGCAACAAGAAGGGCTTTTGCAAAATATCAATGATGAATCATTTGATAAATGTGAGTCATGCATATCCGGGAAGATGACTAAGAAACCTTTTCATAGCAATATGGAGAGGGCTTATGATCTACTTGGTCTTATTCATACCGATGTGTGGACCATTTAGACATGTGTCAAAGAGAGGTGCTAGCTACTTCTTAACCTTTATCGATGATTTCACCGTTATGGTTATGTTTATTTACTTAAGCATAAACATGAGGTGTTTGAAACATTTAAGGTTTTCAAAGTCAAGTAGAACCGCAATTGGAAAGAAGATTAAAGCTCTTCGATCCGATAGGAGAGTGAGTATCTAAGCCAAGAGTTTAAAGATTACTTAGTGAGAATGGAATTGTCCAGAATCTCACTTCTCCATATACTCCACAACAAAATGGTGTATCTCGAGAGAAGAAATCGTACATTGTTGGACATGATACGATCTATGTTTAATCTTACCACTCTACCTTTATCCTTTGGGATTATGCTTTAGAATCTGCTGTCGTATTCTAAATATGGTTCCCACAAAGAAGGTTGATAAGACACCATATGAAATATGGCATGGTAAAGCTCCTAACTTTGTCTTATTTAAAGGTCCGGGTTGCGAGGCGATGTTAGACGTGACTCAGCAGATAAACTCCAACAAAGATCTCAGAAATGTATCTTCGTAGGATACCCTAAGGAAACTATGGGTTACTACTTTTACTATCCAACCGAGAATAAAGTAATTGTTGCTAGGTATGGAGATTTTCTTGAAAAGATCTCGTATCTCAAGAATTCAGTGGGAGAGTTTATGATCGGAAGATGATCATGAAGATGCATTACCTTACGAAAACACTAACGCATTCCGGTAGAACCCGATAGTCCGGGTCCTCCACCGAAGTTGAAGTGATTCTCGTCAGATCCGTAAGGAATATACGTGCACCTAAACGTCTATGTCTTAATGTAGAGGTTGAGGAAACTATGTTAGAGATCTTGAGAGCCTACTAGTTATAAAGTCGCCATGGCAAGTCCCGACAAGGCTAAATGGCGAGTTGCAATGAATGGGGAAATGCAATCCATGAGAGAAAATGAAGTCTAGGTAGAGGTTGACTTACCTCCAAACGCCTCGGTGGTTGGGAGTAAGTGGCTCTATAAGATTAAGACCGACATGGATGGAAATGTACACGCCTATAAAGCTCGTCTAGTTGCGCAAGGTTTTACTCAAACTTATGGCATTGATTACGAGGAGACCTTTTCTCTGTGGCGGACATTAGAGCTATTAGAATTCTCATAGCTATAGCAAGATACTATGACTATGAGATATGGCAAATGGATGTCAAAACCGCCTTCTTAAATGGTCACTTAGATGAAGACATCTATATGAAGCAACTGAGGGGTTTGTGAATCCACAATTTCCAAACCGTGTATGCAAACTTCAAAGGTCCATTTATGGATTGAAGCAAGCATCAAGGCAATGGAATAAAAGATTTGATGAAGAAATCAAAAGGTATGGATTTGTTCAAAATCTTGATGAGCCATGTGTATATCACAAAGTTAGTGGAGTGATGTAATTTTCCTAATTCTTTATGTCGATGACATATTAATTATGGAAAAGACATTCCAAGCATGCAAAATGTTAAGGCATATCTTGGGAAGTGTTTTCCATGAAGGATTTAGGAGAAGTCGCATACATTCGGGAATTAAGATATACCGAGATAGGTCAAAGCGGTTAATTGGTTTAAGTCAAAGCGCTACATTGATAAAATATTGAAGAGATTCAATATGAAAATTCCAAGAAAGGATATTTGCCGATGGAAGTAAAGCATGGCTTATGTAGCGATATGTGCTTCAACACTTTGCCGAGTGGCATGCATGCGTAAAGTTCCTTATGCTTCGGTTGTAGGATCTATTATGTATCTTGTGAGATGCACAAGGCCGATGTGTGCTCGCTCAAAACATGACTGGTCGATATCACCGTAATCCGGGTGAACTTCATCGGATTGTCATAAGCATATTCTCAAGTATCTCGAAATACTAAAGATATGTTTTAGTGTATGGTGGAAATCCGCATACGAGCTTGGTGTTACGTGTTCTTGTGATGCGCCCCGGCAATGTGATAAAGATGATAATAAGTCTCGACGGGTTATGTCTTTGTCATCAATGGAGGAGCAATTGATGGAAGAGCAAGAAGCGAGTACGATTGCGATGTTCCGCGATGAGCCGAATACATAGCCGCTTTAAGTCGCAATGGAGGTCGTTTGGATTAGGAAATTCATTTCGTGGCTTGGTGTTATGCCTTCAATTGAATCGCCTATTGATATGTATTGTGACAATTCTGCGCAATCATATTTGCCAATGAACCTCGAGTCATGAAGGGCACCGGACATTTTCTACTAAGTATCACTATGTTCGGGAACAAGTCCGGAAGGTGAAATAAATCACCGAAAGTTCACATGATGATAACTTAGCCGATCCGTTCACTAAGGCTTTAGCTAAAGACAAGCTTGTAGGACTTGCCAATGGAATTGGACTTCGTTTAGCTAAAAGTTTCATGCATAACTGTGATTAGTATTTGGATAAAGGATATTGTAAAACATTTATTATTTTCAATGAAATAAAGTTTGGATTATGTTTATTTTCATTTATAATATTGTTGTCCTATATTTGCATGTTTAATCCGTGAATAATTAAGTTATTGTAAATGTCCGTTGTCGATTAATGATATGGGAGTATCATTAAATTAAGACAAATCTGAGAGATGTGGTAGAATATACTTGAAAGTATATTGATGAGAATGCATACCAATTTCAGATGATATTCAATGAATTGAATATATGACTTATCCCAACTACATAATTTACTTTGTGGATATTGTTATAAGTAAATTATGAATAGTTATCCTCGGACTTGAGATACCGATAAGTGTCATGAATGTAGTGCATTTCATGGAACAACTTAACGCTATCGTGAATCGGTAGTCATAAGGGTTGTTTTCGAAATGTTACAAAGTTTGTGGGTTATTCTTGTAGTCAAGATAGAATTTGTTCCTTCAAATTTATTTGGAGTTTAATATCATTGGGCCCTCGTAGGGTTGACAAGATGTTTGTCGCGGCCGCACCCAAATCTCCCTAAATATGTTTAGATGATTCGGTAATCTTGGTCAATCACTTATAAACGAGAAATGTAATAGTTATATAAAGAATGACTTAATTCCATATCTTTATTTAACGTGGTATTAGAAACAAAAGGATAATAATAATGAGAAATCATTAAAAGGTTTTCCAGAGCCTTGCTCGAGTTGTACTAGAGGCATCAAGTGTTGCTAGACGCTAACCGAATGTGATCACTCTATTAAGATATATCCAAGTGGAGTCATTGGTTTTATGGATATAAATTAGTAGACGTGAGTTAGATCGAACTCGAGACTATGGGATTGCACACTTTACGATGAGAATTTAAAGTTAATAATTAAATATAAATGTTGTATTTATTTATTTATTAAACGAAATAACTAACGGACGTTAAGTAATTAATGTAATGGACTAACAGGCGTAAAGGTATTTGAAAAGGACTAGATTGCAAAGTTTGAAGTTTCCGAATCCTTGGGGATGTGTTGGACCGATCGGCCAAGGAAAAGGAAAGAAAGCCAAAACTTGTTCACCAAGTTTGCTTGGGTATATAAACAAGGCTAGGGGTCTTGTTTTTGCACCTCTTGTGCTCATTAGCTAAACCTAAAATTGTTTTGTGTGTGTGTTTTGCTAAAACCGGTCGAACACCCTTCATAGGTGTCGATCCAAGTCTTTTCCACAAAACCAAGTTATTTGTTTTATAAAAACTAGCATTACTTTAATTCGGTTTAGTACGTGTGTACAAGAACATAGTAATAACACACTATTGTTATTATCTTGGATTGAATTACAAAACAGTGAGGGTAATTCATATAATCCTAACTAAATCAAATTAGGGTTCATCCGTTGCTAGTTTGTGGATTTGATTCTTGTTCGCTAGAATCAACAAAGGTACGCATATTCTTTATGTTAATTAATTATTCTTTATGTTAATTAATTATTCGTTAATACATCCTAAACGCTTCCGCAATATTACTTTGATGGTTTTGTGATTATTAATGTCTTGATATATAATTCCAACATAAGCTTACCGAAATTGAACTAGATTTCAAAAGTACTAGGTTTGACATCAATAGTCAAGGTGTTCCAAGTATAAAAGTGTTGATCTTCAAAGTTATATAACTTAATGGCCAGGTTGTGAGTTATATTTTTCTAGACTATGTGTTTGCGAGGTTATTTGTCACATCAAAAAAAAAAAAAAAGACTAGCACAAGGCTTTACTTTACCTGTTTGATATACTGTATGAGTGTATATGTTTCTTCACATTGGACTACGTTGTTTGACATGGGTATCTGCAATTCTGCATATTGAAATTGAGTGTGTTACTATATTTTTGCTTACAAAGATGCTTGGAGAGTTGGAGATGAGATTCCGGGAGGAGGAAGAGGACTAGACGTCCGAGTATACAAGGGGTTGGACATTAAGAATTGACACGTGGTTGCATTAAGACAAGTTTCGTTGAATGAAGAACATTTCCAGTGAGGATCTTAACATCATCATGGTATATTTGTTCTACAGGATGAACATCCTCCTATACCCGATAGCTTATCAACTGAACTCACAGATCTTCTGATGCAGTGCTTTAAAAAGGTAAGGTGTAAATTAGACCATCTAATTAGATTATAGGTGTCAAAGTGGGCGGGTTGGGTACATGTTGAAACATGTAAAATCTAGGTGGGTCATGTGGGGTTGGGTTGGCCTGCTACAGTGCTTCATTATATTATACTCTTTAATTATTTTTTACAAATAATTAATATATCATATATGACTACATAAATTTTATTTAATGACTATAAAAGTAGTAGTTATTGTGAGCATGTAATCTCGCCTCATTGCTCCATTTCGAAAACACATAAACATGAAGGACCAAAGTTGCTCGTTGTAAACTTAATAACCGAATAGCGGTTGAATTAGTTAGTTATGGCGGTTAGAATCCGAACCATTGTGTCGTTTGGCTAATGTCCTTTCGATACCTATATATACTTGACAATATGTAACAGAATTCTAGTTTTTACAATTGATAAGTTATCTAGTTTTATTTTCAATTTCATATATCAACTTTACTCATATTTGGGACCAACAGTTATTAAACATCTGTCACGTTTCCATTATCGTTAAGTTATTAGATTGTGCCAGTTTGACCCGTTTGTATAAAAATAAATCCCAATTCAACCCGCTTTTCTTTATGAATTTGACTATCTATATTATTCTTTGTTTTGTTTGTAACGCTGTAAGTATCCTGAATATAGTTGTTTCATATTCGATATATGCTCTACTAGCTTCATGACCCGTCTGATGGACAGGCGAGCTTCAAGTGTATTCTATGCTATTATTTATTAATGTGAATTGATTTACATATACTTATGTACGTCACTTAGTACGAAATCTACTTATATGTGTCACAGTTAAAGTTCTAATTGTTTTTGCAAAGTTATTATCATTTGTAGAGCTTTATGCTGGTTTTAATTATGTGTGCAAAAATGTTACTTATATGTGTGACGGTTAAAGTCTTGATTTTGTCATTAGTTGAAGCTGATGGGGAAGACAGACATGGCTTTATAGTTAAAATTAGTTCACTGTGTTGTTGATTGAATTAGCCTTAAAAACAGTAAGAAGGCATATTATGAAAAAGGACTAGAGCAGTGTTCTAATTTGTGATGTTTTGTCTGCAAAATCTGACAAATAAGAAAGATATTATTTGTTAAGAATAGATTATGATGATAGCTAATGGGGAAGACAGAACTATATTTGCTGCATTATTTTTTAGTCACTGTAGTATTATCTGTTGGTGCATCGGTTTTTAGTCCATGCAAAACTATATTTGCTGCAGCAATGTGCACCATTTTATAATCTACAGGTACCATTGCAAAGAAGAGGACACCGAGCTTCTACTGAAAAAACGTCACAACATATTAGCATTATGAAGCCCAATTTAATTTCACCTGAGCTTCTTCATTTTTATCTAACTTATATAGCTAAATATATGACATGGGGTGCAGGTGGGCATGTATGCTGGATTCCTGGGGCTGTGGGGTTGAATAAAACTAATTTCTTCCATTGTAACATTTTTATTCATGCTACTTGTCAGGCCATGAAACATCTGTTAGTGTATAGGTATTTATTTGAATAATTAAGGCCAGTGTAAAAAGGAGAATTTAATAAAGCTTACAGGTTAGTATACATGTTGTTCATTCATGGGTGTGAGTTTAATGTTTACATAAGGGGTGAGGATCTATTGAGGCTTTTTTCTAGCTTTCTTTGTTACCATGTTCGGTCTGTCATACTTGTCTGCAGCCTGCAGGTATAAGGGTGTTTGACACATTGGGTCATCATAATATCCTTCCGATAACTTGTTTGGTAGTGATAATTGGCTTCCGACTGTGTTACCATACATGTGTTGGTGTCTGCGTTAAATTATCTAATCAGTCTGCATGCAGGTTTAAGGGTGTCCGGGACAGTGGGTCAGCATTATGTATTTGCATGGGTGTTTGGCACAAAATTATTGGGGATGGTTTACGTCTATGATCTGAAACATCCTGTTTTACATTCAGCTGATTATTGCACCAAACCACAAAAGTAAACGAAAAAGTATGTATACGATTATAGTTAATGGTTCAAGTTGAAAAATAAGTCATTAATGTTGGTAAATAAGAAAGCTTACTTTGCCACTATGTAAATTTGATGCATATCACTTTTTAAATGTAATGCCAAACTCCCCTTTCATAAAATAAAAAAAACATGACAGTTCCAGATCAAAAGAATGTAATATTCAAGTCAAATAACCAATTGTGATGCCATAATATTCATATGGCTTATTATAGCTTCAAATATGCCGCTCTCCACATCTAAAATCTTGGACTTAAGTTCATAAACCACTTTTATAAATATTGAAGATTTGTTATTGGTCCCGGGATATTATATTCATGTTTAAAAGGTTTGTGATTTTGAAGCATTATAACTTGATTATACTGGACTTTGTTGCTGAAATTCAACTAATTAACCAAGCTAGCAGTGAAACAATCAAGGCACATTCATGAATCGCGTCCCAATTGTATAATGATTGAAAAATAAAGCCACATAAGCAACCAATAAAGCCACCTCATAAGTCCATGTTATCACTTTTTAAATGCACTACTTTATTGACTAGGTGGTGTTTGTTTTTCGTTAAGAGGCTCTTAATACCTCTTAATCTGAACCGTTAAGACGCGGTCGACATTTTGGTCGTTCGATCGTTTGTTTTTTTTTCTCGCTCGCACGCGCTCGGAGCGCGAGTAAGATCTTAATGGTCAGACTGAGAGGTGTCTCGAACGCCTGTCGCTTCTCGACGACACAAAAAGACAAAAAATTAGTGCGAAAAGCAAATGTACGGTTCAAACATGCTTTTTTTCCCCGCTCGATCACGATTCGACATTTACGCCTCAGATTGATTCGGATGTGCGGTTCAGATTCGATTCGTGAGCTCTTAAAAACAAACACCACCTTACTCATTCGCATAGAACCATTTTCGACCAAATTAAACCACAAAAACAAATCCCTCATTTTTCTCAAAAAAATCAGCGCAATTTTTAAAAAAGTTATGCTGTTTCAAATCTTTTCAATCAATATACCAGGCTTTCCTAACAAAAGGGGATTTTTTAAAAATAAAATTGATTGTGAAAATATGGGATGTGCTTTGATATACGATCCCTATATATTCAAAAGCCTGCCTCGTGTTCTTATTCACCATCCTACCTTAACAAAACCCTAATACTTTTTCTCTTCACAGTAACCCATCATCGTCTTCAATTCACAGATTCAGAGTAAGATTCGTTATAATTTTAGTTTTGATTATCATCATCAGTACTTTTTTTAATTATACGTGATTACTTTGTACGTTATATCCATTATTTTGGAGGTGGTTAGTTGCATGGTTAGCATTAGGGTTTTTTAACTTGTTACTTGTTCTATATTGAAAAAAAAAAGAATATTGTTTATATTGTTTAATGAATCTTTATACATGTGTTAACTAGTTTAAGATAAATTATGTATGTTTTCATTAATTGTTATCTCGCTTTTGGAAGAAATTAATATGTTACTGTATATCTTAATTGAATTGTATAGTTTAGTGATCCAATTAGTTCTTGTACACCAAAACACTTTTGTCTTTCTTAATTGAATTGTATAGTTTAGTCATCCAATTAGTTCTTGTACCAAAAATCTGTTTTTTTTTTTTTTTTTTTTTTTCCTACCAAAACTCCACAAGATATTAATTATAACAAAGACAAAAGTTTCATGACATACACCAAAACACTTTTCAAAGCAAAACTCTTGAAACATAACAAACATCTGATGTTCTCGAACCAACATAAAATAATTTCTAAAAGATCCGCTGTAATCCTCACACTTTTGATGGCCGGTTGTAAAACTTGGCTTGCTTCAACATTCTGGAAACACAATGGCCATTCTTAGCAGATGTATCAATGATCAACTTCAGTTTAATATCCTCTAAAGCAAGCCTGGATGCTGGGCCAACAATGACTGCCTCAATGTAACCACACGTTTCTTTGGTCCCACATAGCACCCCTTGATCATCAGAATGTCATCTTTCACAACACCATAGTGTGGGAAATTAACCTCCCATTAGGTTTATCTTCTTCTCGATCAGTCTTGTCATATTCAGTGCTTGCGGAATGGGACTCCTGACCAGCCTTAATTCCCTAGCTTGTAAATATTTTTATTCATTTCAGTTCTGTGGTTATAACCGTTCGGATGGTTGGATTTAGTGATTTGATTTGTTCTTGTACTCAAATTTAATCCTTATCTAACTTATTGTTAGCTACTTTTTTTTTTACAAAATCAGTTGACGTTAGCATTCTTGGGATTTATATCCGTAACCAAAGGCGAATCTTGATTTGCATGATATAGGGATTCAATATGTTCTTGTACTGAGAATTGTAATCTTTGCCTAGCTTCTTGTTAGCTATTGTTTATAATAATTTAATAGGCGGTTAAAAGAGTAGCAGTGAAACATTGCATGTTTAGTATCTAAATTGTTTATTCAATGTTTATACATTGGAAGATCAACTTAATGGCTATGGTACTCCTAGGTTTATATCCGTAGCAAAGGCGAACCTTAGTTAATTGGATTGTGGATTAGTGATTCAATTGTATTGCTCTTTGTTTCAAAAAATAAATAAATAGGAGGGTATAGATATAGATTTTGTTTTGTAAGAAATGTGGTAAGAAGTGATTAATAGTTATAAAGAAATTTTATGTAAATTAATTTAGCTGTAATTGTCTTCTTCCATTATTTTCACAATTTACTCTAAACTGTTTTTCATACTATTGTTACTCCTATTATACTTCTTTTAACACAAATTCTGGTTGTTAAATTTCGTTTATAAGTGTCTCTAATTTAACGCAAATTCTGTTTGTTAAATTTCGTTTATAAGTGTAGTTTTTTTTAGCAGGATGCGTTTTCCTTATTTGTAATTTTACATAACAATAGTACATTAGTACGTATATGGACCAAATTAACGAGTTACTATGATCCTCTAAATCTTCGGCCATAACTTTCCACATTTATGAATAATTTAACTTGATTTGATTAATATTTGCTTAAATCTTGTTTTCTACAGTCAAATGGAAAATATGTTGAAGGTTTGTCCTAGAAAGTTGGAAGCGGCTCAGCAAGAAATGGTATGCTGGGATGAGTGTGGTAAAACTGAAATTGTGCAAATTTTTATTTCACATGATGGACGTAGGATCAAATCGATCCAGTTCTCTTATGCTGAAGACGGGGAGGTGCTTCTTTCACAAGTCTATGGAGATCGTGATACTGCATTGAACCTCGAAATTGTAGGTTATATCATTTCTAACACTTCTATAAAGTGTTTTTTAACACTAACATGTTTGTTTGTTATACATGCAGGTGACGCTCGATTATCCCTCAGAGTATTTAACATCAATCAGCGGTTCCTTTACCGAAGGTTTAGAAGGTGAAGATGGATTCTCAATTTCCTTTGGCACAAACAAAGGCAGATATGGACCATTTGGCGATGACGAACCTGATTATGATGAACCCATTCCTTTTCACTATAAGTTTGACAAGCATTCTTTTGGAGGATTTCATGGTGGCATTTACAACCATCAATTGTATACTCTTGGAGTTTACATCAAGCCTATTGCTAAACTAGGCGGATCTTCAAAAAGAATTCGGTGACGAAATGATTGAGCTGGTTGACAAGGGTTGTTTATTAATCTTTTAGACAGAGTTCTTTGAATGGTTCACGCTACTTGGCTAGTTTATTTACCTTTTTTTATTGGAATAAATTATATTTTTTAATAAAGAGATCCAATTTCAAGCGGAAGCAATTTTTCAAGCACCAATAAAGAAAATAAAAGCAAGCAGAGATTAATATCTATCATGCAGTAACAACAAAATCAAAGAGACAAAATGCAAATCAAAGCGTAGATTTTTTTTTTTTTTTTTTTTTTTTTTTTAAAGAAAATAAAAGTTGTTGTTGTTGTAGTCGGCTTCTAACGGCGTGCCCGTTGTCTGAAGGAGGTGATTCGGTAGGAGCTCGTGCAGAATTCAAAAACAAATAGATTGGCGCTGACGATGTCAATTAACTCATAACGGTTAAAAAGTTATGGCCAAAATAATATGCCGACAAAGTGTTTGCCAAAAATTGCATTTTAAGGGTATTGCTACAAGAGCAAATATGTTAATAACAAGATAAATATTAAGTGTTTGATTGTTTAGACCCTGAAAACAAAAATAAGGAAAATATTTAGGCATGGGTTTGTAACAATTTTTTTAATACTGATTCTTCCTCTCCATGGTGATTGAGAAATCATGAACGTCTATCTCCAAAGATACAACAACGAATAACCATGTCAGCATAAATGGGTTATTTAGGCGAACCAATATATGTCTTCCCTCTATTACGAATTGATACACAACGAATAAAGATGAGTGGTAAACAAAATGAGAGAAGTTTCTTGATGTACTTGAAATGAGAGAATAAGTATAAGGAATAGGAATGGAAGAAAAGGTCAAAATTAATTTTACTAACGTCTCATGAACCATTAATCTTACTTTAAACTCACATTAGTACACATTTTCCAACAGTAGCCTGCAGGGACTTACTAGTTTAGCAACGATCTTCTTTTTTTTTTTTTTTTTAACCATCTATGTAAATATAGTTTTAGAGAAAGGCCATATTAGCAACTATGAAAAAGTCAATTCGTCATGACTACTGTAATCCGTTTGTTAGAGCTAGTAGTGTGAGATTCCAGCTGTGATCACTTTCCCTATCTTCTTACTTTTTGATAGTGGCACAGTTTCTTCTTTTAGTTAGAGCACAATGTGTCATAACAAGGCTTAACTTCGTCGTCGCGTCACCTCAGCGTCACATCAGCATCCCATTTTCCCACAACTAACCACAACAAACCCCCTCCTCACTCATAACAAACCTAAACCTCTTCATTTGGGCCCCACCACTACCACTTTATTTTTTTTATTCAATTTTCATTTCCAAATAAACTAAATAAATTCATTTCATTCAAATTAAAAATATAACACGTAACTTAATAAAAAACGTACTAAACATAAAAAAAAGATATGAAAAAAAAACATACACAAGAAATACATGAAATTATAACGAAACTAATTATCCGGATTATGTTGTTGAAATTGTGCCCATTGAAGTTGTTGCCAAACACTGTCGATGAGACATCGTTGAAGCTTTGCGTGTTTGCGTTTATCATGTAGTTCTTTGGCTATTTTTCTTTGCACTTGGCAACGCTCAATCCATGTCTGAATTCGGTGTTGGAGAAATATACGTTTCAAAGAATATCGATATCGCAAAATTTTCATCTTTCAAAATCATGTTATGCATTATGATGCACGCGTATATGATTCTCCGTAACTTGCCAATAGTAAATGCACGCCCGGTTGGGCAATGTTATGCCAACGCCCTGAGGACACCAAAAGCTCTTCGATGTCTTTTCGAGCACTTTCTTGTTTCGCTTTGAATGCGGCATTTTTGGATTAGTTGCAATCGTAAATGACTTGACGAAAGATGCCCACTGGGTAGATTCCGTCACTAGATAATACCCTTGCTTAAATTTACACCCATAAACTTCAAACTCAACATCGGGCGATGTCATCAAGCAAGTCGTCGAATAACGGAGAATTATTTAAAACCGTTAGATCGTTATTCGCACCCGCTACCCCAAAAAGCATGCCAACTCCATAAATCGATGAAGCAACAAATTTCAAGCATTATAGTGGGATATTTTTATCACCTCTATGAAATTGGCCTTGCCATTCTTTAGATGCTTTTCCATTCCCAAGCATACAATCGATGCTCCCCAACATTCCGGAAGCCCATGAACAAGTGTTATGTGCATAGTATAAGTTACGAATGTCATCCTCATCCGGTTTTCTTAAAACTCCTTAATAAATAGTTGGATTATGCACATAAGAAAAAATCTAGGCAATCGCGCACAATGTTCACCTATTTGTAAATACTCATCTAATGCATCACCGATATCCCGTAAGCCAATTGGCGTAGGGCACATGTGCATTTCATAATCACACTAAAACTCATTACACCCCTAGCATCGGGTCGCATTCTAAAGAAATCAAAATTCTTAGGAAGAGGATGATGAGTTTCAATATATGTTTCAATACCTTGTACTATCCGGATTATGTTGTTACTGCAACGTTTGCTCCGCCTCGAACTCTTTAATAAACATTTCTAATTCCGTTAACTCTTCAAGATCACTATCGCCGGAATAAGATGATTGACTATCGTAACTCATGTTTTCAGCAAGTTTGAATGGTTTTGTTTTGATTGAATATGAAAAACTTGTATGAAATGTTATGTTAATTTATAGAGTGAGTGGTGGGTTTTTAAAAAAAAAAAAAAAAAACGTGACACAACGGCTACTATATTAAAAACAATATTGCGTTGCTTTTGTCAGAAGTTTTGCTTCGTCGTCCCGACGATTTCGAACTCACGGCGAGAGACGACGAGGAACCCCGTGTGGCGGCGAGCCACGGCGGGGCTCCACGTCACCCACGGCGAGCCACAAAATTCCCATACCGGATGCTCTAAGTATTTTGCTGTCACATCCAAATGACTCAGCAGTCAGAACACGTTTCACAGTTTAAAGTAAGCTTACCCGTAAGGATTATGGTTAGCTAACTGATGAGACGTAGTTTTGGTTTAACAGAAACAATGATAAGAAGTAGAAATGTTTTTGAACAAGAATAGTTTTTATTTAGACAATCTTTTTTGAAAACGGGACAACTCTAAATTTAAGTTCCTTAAAAGATATGATAGTCATAAAAGGACTCAAAGTAACTTTATTCTCCGTATTAGAGTTCACATTGATTGGCCAATAGGCCAAGATTCTTCTAAATACAATATAAAGACAAGACATCTATTTATTTATCTTTGTATTAAGACTTTCCATAACCAATTAAATGATCATGACAACTGTAATGTACTCCAGTTAAACTTTTAAGATGATATGATCACTTTTCCCCATCCTCAGCTCCTTCTTGTTGTTGTTCTAGTATATATTTACTGTGATATTCAGAATTTTCATTGTTGTTCTTTCATATGACTCATCAAGCCACCTCTACGTCAACGTTTCATAATTCCTCGACACTCGAAAATAGATATGTAAGAACTAGCGATTATCTTTTTTTATGAATTTCTATTGCATATTTAATTTGATGGTATTTTATATACCTATGACCACATCATTACAATAGTAAGATGGCTTATGATGTTTTTGAGAAATAAATAGTTAACGAATATAAACTTCTCAGCTTAAGTACTAGGTTGACTCTTGTAAGTTGTTTGTTTAATGACGGTAGGATATGATTTGATATGTTGGTTATTTGGTGTTTACTTAGTTTTCTTGGACAAGATTAAGTTATGACTAAGTTATGACTATTCGAGAGTCTCAACAAGTCTCAACAATGACTTAGTATTAGGTTCCCAGTTTTAATCTTCTCATATACATGAGTTTGTGAGGGTATTTCTTGTTTTGATACAAATATTGAGGAGTAGATTTGTAACTCATGTGTGTAACAACCTGTCTATCTATCTAATTTATTCAATGTTTTAACATATGTTACAGGTTGCATATATCTTTTCGAGTAGAGGAATATCTGTTTCATATATACTTTTGACATCGTATAGTGATACTTCTTTGTTTTACTTGTAAAGATGCTCGGAGATGGGATTGGGAGAAAAGTTTTCAAGGGGTTGGACTTGGAGAATGGATATTCGGTCGCAATAAAACAAGTTTCTTTGAAGAATATCGCTGAGAAGGATCTTGATATCGTTATGGTATAGTTCTTTTTACATGTCTTATGGAATAAGTACTGAAAATGTTCAATATAAACTTTGTTCATTATATTTCATATTTGGCCTCACTTGTATCTGACAGATTCAATCTCCTTGCTAGCTATGATTGAGTGTAAAGATTGCTTTGTTTTAAGAAGTTTTTTTTTTTTTTTTTTTTTTTTTTTCCAGTTTGTCACAAGTATTAATGATTTCTAATTGTTAAACAAATGTTGTGACATGCTGCATGTAACCCTTCTATATTGTGTTTCTATTGAGTGGCGTTATTATAATAAGGTCATGTTCGTTAGTTTACCAAGTTGATACACTACTAATTTGTTTCGTATTTACACCTTTGTTACTTTATGTGTATGGACTATACGCTTCTCAGCAAGAGATCGATGTACTTAAGGTACTCTTCTTGTTCCACTATATTCTTTAAACTGAGGATTAAGATTTTATCGAAAAACTTTAAGGGAAATCTGGAAGTTCACCACGGGTTTGCGACAGATTTTTTTCATGGTGAATTTTCAACACAATTGTCCTGTTGTGCTGTAGTCTTTCGGATGTTCACATGATATGAATATAAGATACATTCCTTTTGGTGCAGAATTTAAACCACAAAAATATAGTGAAATATCTTGGATCCTTGAAGACAGAGACCCATCTTTACATAGTTCTTGAGTAAGAATATGGTAGAATATATACTTGCAAATTTTAATATATTATCACTATCAATTGATGGTGCCCTTGTTAATTTAAGGTATGTGGAGAATGGCTCACTTGCAAACATGATCAAGCCACGTAATTTTGGTCCACTTCCGGAACCGTTGGTCGCTTCTTATATAGCTCAGGTTCTTTACTGACCTTGAATTCATTCTGATAGGAACAAAATCTGGTTTATTGAGTCGTAATGTGTGAGTAGGTTTTGGAAGGCTTGGTATATTTACATGAACAAGGGGTCGTCCATCGGGACATTAAGGGTGCAAATATCTTGACTACTAAAGAGGTAAGTACATATAACATTATTATTTTGTTCCTTTAGCTTTAAAAAGGGGTCTTATCTTGTTACCTGTGTTTACAGGGTCTTGTTAAATTGGCAGATTTCGGGGTTGCCCATAAGCTAACTGAGGGAGACATTAATACCCATTCAGTTGTCGGTACACCTTATTGGATGGCTCCAGAGGTTATTTATATATTCTTATTTTGTCAGCGTGAACTTCATATTTATGAACATCTTAATTTAGTTTTTTGTTTAGGTGATTGAAATGTCGGGGGTTTGTGCTGCATCTGATATATGGAGTGTTGGTTGTACAGTGATTGAGCTACTAACTGGTGTACCGCCTTACTATAATCTTCAACCCATGCCTGCTCTCTTTAAGATTGTTCAGGTGTTCTTTCATCTATGAAGTGTCAATCTTACCGCATGATTTATGATAACTTATGTGACACGTGCCTTGAATGCAGTGTTTTCATTTAGCATTAATAAAAATACCTTGTCAACCTTGTTGTGAATGGTCAAATTACCATATCGATGAGTGTACTCATTTACCGACTTTCCTCAACTTGTTTATTAGGATGACAATCCTCCAATACCCAACAACTTATCACCTGGAGTCACAGACTTTCTTAGCCAGTGCTTTAGAAAGGTAACGTGTAAATAGGCCATCTGATTATATTAGAGTTGTCAAAATGGGCGGGTAAGGTACATGCAAAACATGTTATATATTTGGATGGGTCAGCTCGAGTTGGCCGCTATCTTTATATTGTACTCTTAATTTCAGGATGCTAGGCTGAGACCCGGTGCAAAGACACTCCTTTCTCACACTTGGATACAAAGTTTCCGACGTGTTTTTGGATAATATTATTAAGAGGCCGGTATTACACTTTGGAATACACTTTAAGCAATTTTGATTACATTAAACAATCTCCAAGTGTCTGGTCAAATGGTCAATCATTTGGTCTGTAAATGTAATATTTAGGGATTACCTGGTAGAAAATGGGGCACTAATTGTTTCTAAACTTGAGATTTGTTTTTGTGTTATGAGCATTAGTGTTAAATTAGTATCTTTTATTGCAAAGGATATGTTGATGTTCATGCTAAATAGCTAGACTCAAAACTGAGCTAAACAAAGAGCATATATAACTGAGCTAAATCAAGAGCAATATAAAACTGCGACGAAAATCGAAGGACCATTGTTAGGCTCGTGTCAGTCATGATTCGATGCCTCTCTCATGCCTCACCACCCACCAATAATATTCTGCCATCTCACCCCATGCCTCTCTCATGCCTCACCATACCTTTTTAGTGGTAACCATGATTCACCCTTTTAAAGCGTTGAACGGCTCTTTTTTTGTCCTCCTTCTCCCATGCTGCTTCGGCAATCCATACCGAAGTCATTCATGCCGCATTCATGCTTCGTATGTGGCGGCGGTGTTCAAATTCGGCATAGAGCATGCCGAGCTCCATACCGAGCTCATTGCCACCACCCTTAGGTGTCTTGTATTTAACCTATATTTACATTTTAGGTTACTACTATGTTTTACTAAACACCTAGTTTAGAATCAAGTGTCATTATGAAAAACATAAATGCAAATTTCTCTAAGCTTATAAGCGAGCTAAAACAATGGGTATTTTGTTGAAACAACGGGATCCCTTAATAAGATATATGCGACAAACGTCTGTGCCACCCTTAATAAGTATATGCACAATACGCCATTATTTCTTTGCAGATTTGGCAACCATGGCTTGATTGCCGTGAGTAATATTTAGATTGACCAAGTCAATAAAAATTGCTGAAAATATCTTGATTTGAGGTGTGAAATGTGGTAAAAGAAAAAAAAAATAAATGGGCAAATTTTAAAAATTTTAAGCATTTAAATTTCTTTTTTTAAATGGGCACATATAATATTCACCCTTTAAAGCGTTGAACGGCTCTTTTTTGTCCTCCTTCTCCCATGTCTTTGCTTGAATCCATACCGAAGTCATTCATGCCGCATTCATGCTTCAGATGTGGCGGCGGTGTTCAAATTCGGCATAGAGCATGCCGAGCTCCATACTGAATTGCCACCACCCTTAGGTGTCTTGTATTTAACCTATATTTACATTTTAGGTTACTACTATGTTTTACTAAACACCTAGTTTAGAATCAAGTGTCATTATGAAAAACATAAATGCAAATTTCTAAGCTTATAAGCGAGCTAAAACAATGGCCATTTTGTTGAAACAACGGGATCCCTTAATAAGATATATGCGACAAACGTGTGTGCCACCCTTAATAAGTATATGCACAATACGCCATTATTTCTTTGCAGATTTGGCAACCATGGCTTGATTGCCGTGAGTAATATTTAGATTGACCATGTCAATAAAAATTGCTGAAAATATCTTGATTTGAGGTGTGAAATGTGGTAAAAGAAAAAATCGCTTAAATGGGCAAATTTTAAAAATTTTAAGACATTTAAATTTCTTTTTTTTTTAAATGGTACATATAAATTTCATTGAAAACTTAAATAGACACTAACGAGACATTTTTTTCTCAATTATAGAACATTACGATCGCTTTAAAAAAAATTATATAATATATTTAAGTTTTTAATATAAATAAGATATTACGTTTAATGAATTTATTTTCTCGTTTTGCGCCTTTTATTGCGATTTGATAACATGCACTGCCGTTTGCCACGTCTTTGCTTAAGCTCGTGCCATTCTAGCCGTCTTGCTTTATTTGTGCTACCCATTTTGGCACCTCTAATCTTGAGAATCTGGTTAGCTAGAGACAACTGTATTCCTTTTATACTGTAATACTATCCTTTTATAGCTCGTGAGAATTTTAGCAACTGATCACTCTTTCTCCATCTTTTTTTTTATAAGTCTAGCTTTTTGCCATTTTATCCAATTTCCATTAGTATGTTTAGGTGTTAAATGCTCACATTCCACATGCAAAGTCTCATTAGTAGTCACAAACATAATTTCATTATCACAAGCATCTAAACACTTTTCTATTCCTTCCATCACATCATGTTCCAACACCATTCCTTCCTTCCCACTAATCTCCTGTACATTGTCTGAATTGTTGTTATTCAGGTTCATTCCCTGTGCATCCTTGCTCCCTTCACTATTACATCCAACATTTCCCCCTTTTTCTTTCACAGACAAAACATCCTTATTTCCTTCACTAACTCCTTTTTTGATACAAATATATTATTAATTATACCAATTGTAGGACCATAAATATTATTGATTTATGTGGTTCGAGAGGTCGAGGTTGGTGATTAAACATGATGAACATGATAATAGTTTAGAGAGATAAAGTAGAGAGAGGGTGAAAGAAAACAATGTTTATTAGATTAAAGCAAATGAAAGCGTACAATGATTTCCCACACCCCTCATGAAGAGTCATGAGGGGTATTTATAAGCTCATTACAATATAATTATCCTACTTGTACAATAGTAGTCCATGCGGGCACAACTAACTACATATCTAGTCAAATCACGTGTAAGACACTATCTTTACAAATAAACGAGGCTAACGTATTATTATCACTATATATAGAATTAGATTTAAGATCATTTGAGGACAAAAGATCTTTTACATAACAAGGGATCAATCTTCACACTCCATTTTTATTAGATCTAATGGATAAAATTAATCTCAACAATTAAAAAAACCCACTTTCATCATTTTTTTTCAAATATAAATATCTTTCAAACCGTTAATCGTTAAGCGAAAAAATATATATCATTACGACGAGCATTTAATTATCTTTTTATAGATAGGCACTTTGATATACTTTCGACAAAAAAAAATTTTCTTCGTGTTTTTCACATTTTTTTTAAGTTTTTTTTACGTTACTAAAATTTGCATGAAAAAATCATATATGATTTAACACTAATTTGAATACCACATGTGATATTAATGTTAAATTATATATGATATGTATATCATATGTGATTTATCATATATGATTTAACACTAGTATCACATATGATATTACATATCATATGTGATTTAACACTAATATCACGGTGATCTTCAAATTAGTGTTAAATCATATATGATATTTCACGCAAATTCAGGTTCAAGAAAACGAAAAAAGACAAAAACGAAAAAACGATTTTTTCTTTTTCGAAAGTACATCAAAGTCTTGCTCTATAGAAAGAGAATTAAATCTTCGTCGCGATGGTGTAATTATTTTGCTTAACGATTAACGCTTAAGAGATATTTAAATTATAAAATATAGGTGAAATAATAAAACGCTTTTAATCTCAAACATCGATTTTTTTTAGATTGATGGTGGAGATGAGTCCTGATATGTAAGAAAAGTTTGGATGTAAAATAACTCCCTCGTACGCCCAATAGGCAAATCGCTCGTCGATCGAGGAGGTGGCGATCGAGTGGACTCGATCGTTGCTAATGTGGTGCAATCGATCGCCTACCAACTTGGTCGTCAACAAGATCAACTCTCATTTGCTTTCTTTCTTTTTCTTTTTTTTTTTTTTTCTTTTTTTTAAAACTTTGGTACATAACTCTAAGAACAAAATGGAGATGAGAGGTTTTTTGGAGATGATGATCTCCTGGGAAGAAGGATAAGTTATATATAAAAAAGTTTCACTTCAGCCCCTAAAGTTCTTGCAACTTATCAAACACAACCAAACATTCAAAGTTATGTGTTAAAAATGTTTAAAAAAAAATGAAATTTAAAAAAAAATGTGTTAAAATTATTACTAATGAAATTTTAGTTTGTGTTAAAAAATTGATCATGGTCGCCTTATCGGGCACCCAATCACCGGTCGTTGGAGAGAAAGGCGGCGACGCGAGAGAAAAGTAAGGGAATTGAATCCCCTTACTGGGGGCAGCCTCATAGAATTATCAAATTTTACAGGGACCTTAAGTTGCCTTTTTCTCTCATTTTGTCTAGGGTTTATACAATTAGGGGAAAAATCAAATTTGGACCTAAAAATGATGTAAAGTTGTAAAATGGCGTAATCTATACACAAGAACACTATATTTTAGATACAGTAAGGTTTAATTGCAAATTCCCCCAAACTTATTCAAATCCACTTTTGGCGTCAAAACAACAATCTTCAATTACAACAAATCAACAGCTAAAAGGTCTAAAAACTATATGATCGTGACCGGGATACAATTTGGAATAGATTGATGGAGTTATTTTGGGTTTTTAATGGTTAAATTTGATTGAAATGAATGATTACTATTGTAACTGTTATTTGGCGGGAATCGCCATAATAGAGAGGAACAAAAATATTATTAGTGGGTTATAGCAACTAGGGTTGATTTGATATTAAATTGTAAGTTGGCTATTATGTATACTAATAAAAGATAAAGATACAAAATGATACAACCTACCAATACTTAACAAAGTAGAAACTAATTAACTTGTTTAGCCAATCATCACATCCTAATCTTATTGCCTACGTTATTGTAACTTAATGTTTAAAACTATAAATTATAAACATCTATAATACATATAAAGCATGAAGTCAATTGTTAAATTATTGAAAAGTCAATATATTAAAATTATTAAATCACATTTAATTTTGAAATTAAACCAATCAATTTATATCAATATTAAAAAGTCAAAGAAATTCTTAAAAGCTTTAAATTGCACAAATACAATACCTTAAAGTTCAATATGGTCCGCATAGAATAAGCTTATCACACCGGATTTTAGCTATATGTGACTATAAGTTGTTGTCAACTAATTTAACCTCCTATCTCTAAAAATAATTCCACTACCATCTCTATATTGAAGAAGTATCGTGCAATGCCATGCTAAATTATATGAGATAGTTTGCTATTTGATCAATTACCATTTTTTATATTGCGAGAGCATATCAACAAAAAAAAACATTGTCACAAAAAATGTAGTATCGAAAAACATTACTTGCTAAAAATTTAATTACAAGATGTCCGCCGCAACAACACGCAAGTACTTTGCTAGCTATTTTTATTTATTTTAGAGCTATCACCTTATTATTTTGAAAAATAAGTTTTCAAGATTAAAAACTTTGTTATATTAATCAATCTTCACACTTTTATATAAAATCTAGCTCCAAAATATATATATATATATATATATATATATATACATATACTTCATTATAAAGATTTGGACTTCCTATAAAAGGAGGTCTTATAATTTTAAGACAAAAAATTGCTATAAAAGGAAAATTAAAAATTGATGTAAAATTTGAAAATTTAAGTCTCATTTAAATCATATTGTAACCTCCTCCAATAATGATATATTTTAATATAATTATTTATAAAAAAACTCACTAAACTTATAACCACCAATTTAATGCTAAAATTTGAAAAATAAAAGTGCCCACTATTACACTATTAATAATTTATACGTTCTACATTTGAAAAACATATATTTACTACGTTATAAAGTATTTGTGACATGCTAAATAAAGAAGATTTAAAATGAAAAACATTTACTCGTCACAAATATGGTCACCGGATACCACAAGGATGATTTTTGCTATATACTTTCCCATTTATTTTCCTCTTCTTTTATTGAGATTATGCCACATTTAATACACATACCCACATCAACCCATTGTCTTCTATGTCCTTTTTGTCCATCCTAATATTTGTCTTTTTTAGTTACCTTCTTCTTAACTGTGTTTGGGTCAACTTCATCTGGGAGTTCTATCATTAACTTTTGAGGTGACTTAAAATAAGTTTCCGACTTGTAGCCCCATGTTCTAACATAAACCTCAATTAGTTCTACTTATCTATATATTTGCTCATGCTCAAAACATCTATATCACCACCTAATGTTTGTAGGCCATAATCTAAATTATTGTTTGGTATTTTGTAATGATAATACATGATATATTGTTTTTGTAGCCTAACTATCGAATCATAACATTTAATTCAATAATTAAAAATAAATCAGCATCTACCATATCAAAGTAGCTGAAAGTCTCTTTCTTGTAATGTATGTTTGGTGGGTCATTGAAATAGCCACCATGATAAATCTTAAATGAGAAAAAGTTTGGTAACGTGCTTGTAAATAGAAAAACACATTTCAAAACTAGGTTTAATTATAATAATAATAATAATAATAATAATAATAATAATAATAATAATAATAATAATAATAATAATAATAATAATAATAATAATAATAATAAAATAAAAATAATAATAATAATAATAACAACATCAAATAGTCCCGATTTTCTAAGCGTTAATTTCCCTTTATCATCACATTTTGAGTAAAATGCTAGTGAAAACATCCTTATTTATTATTATTTCATTTCGTGGCCTATTCTATGTAAGGAAGTTGTAATTGGACGCTTTCAAGCCCTATGAATGAGTTGTCTCTTACCACGGTGTAACCAGTGATGAAGTTACTGACGTAACTAAATATTATGAAGGCTACACAGAACCCTCACCGAGTTCTACCGTAACAACGGATAAACACCTATTTGACAAAGACTACAGAACCCTCACTCAAAGTTACGCCGAATGAAGAAATGCACATGATTTATGAAAGCTACGACGTAACCCGGCTAAGGTTACCAGAACCATGGATAAGCACAAAGATTGAAGAGTTACGACGTAACTACCTAATAAGGTTACGCCAGTAACAAGTATCGGAGCCTATAAATAGTCGAGGGTTCCACCAGTTTTAATCATCTCTCATTTCCCAAACCTTCTAGGGTTTGGGGAGATCAAAACACAGAAGAAGAAGCATGGCTTAGGAGCACTAAATAACGAAGTCCTCGTCTACGATTACCATTGTATTCGAGTTTAGATTCCTTCTATAATTTTCTAGAACTTATACTATGAATTCATGTTATTAATTAAAGTTTGCATTTATGTTATTTCTATTCTCTTTAATTCTTTATAGACATTTGCTAGTCTTTTCATAGATCGCTAGTCTTGGTAGTATTATAAGCTTGGTAGTATCTAAAGGGTCGAGATATGACCAACTCAACCAGGTCGATAGATTGCAGTATGGGAGGAATTGGCCATAGTACAACCGCTCTTCGTGTGCGAATCGACCAAATGATCACCTATCGTGGAGGTATTTAAGAGGTTGGGGAATCTAAGTTCCTAACGGCCGGGTTCCCACCGCTAGATCTAGCGATTTGGTGCTTAATGATCGCTATTAGGTTTCCAAATGATCCCGGGTGACCTGTTCATCTTGGTGAGGAATCTAAGAACCATAGGCCATGACGAATTGACCAAAGGAGTCTGGTGATAATTAACCACTATATTGAACCTTTATATCGAATCACTTCATATTTGTATTCTTCGTTAAGCTTCATTTATCTATCTCTTTTCCCTAAATTTCTGGTGTCTATGTGAGTGGAATAATAGCATATCGATGAATTATAACAACCTTGTCATACCCATATATTATCACTATCATTTATAATCATCTTAGTTCTTTCAAGGTCACAGCTCTCTTGGGACGATACTCGGATTTACCTAAGGCTTTACTACATCCGACCGGTTCTCTCGCCTGCTAGTATGTGTTTATCCTAAGTTATCTAAGTTTTATAAATATTAAAAGCGGATGAAATAGCACATCGCTTTTGGCGCCACGCCAGGAGCGGTTAATGGAAGATCTAAGGTATATCATATTTACCTCATTAAGAGATTTGAGCACTTCCATAAGGTACGTTTCTCAATCTCTCGTATTGCAATTTTACACATTTTTCGAAGCTATTAGTTACGGCGTAACTACTGTAAAGAGTTACCACGTAACCACTAGAATAATCTTATTTCTAAAAATTAAATCTTACTAAAAATTAAAAATAATATTATTAATTATTTTGTTACGGCGTAATATATATTTAGATTACGACGTAACTCTTTCACAAAAATTAATAATCTGAAAATATTAGTTTCGGCGTAACTATTAAATCAATTACGCCGTAACCTCCTGGCGGTATAAAACCTTATACGGATGAAAAACTAGGTTTTACACAAACTCTTTTCACCGCCTACCAAAACAATAATTTTTTCTCTCAAAAATTTTTCCATCAAGATTTCTTCATCTCATCATTCACCATGGCTGGTAAGATCTATTACTACTCTTTTTTATTCGTTCCTTTCGATTATTCAATTAGGGTTTATATTTTAACATTTTGGGGATCTTGCTTATTTGATTATATTATTGCTATTGATTTGATTGATTGATAATTTTGATGAATTTCCCATGTTATTTTGATTCGTGTCCTATCACTATGGGTCGTTTAGGATGTTTTAACTTAATTTAAAAGGGTTTTTGGGTCAAATACAAACCTAGTGGGATTAGGCGCGGTCCCTCAGCACTAATAGGTTAAAAAACTGATGGTTCCGACGTAATCTATTGCTTAATTTGACCATCTGAGGTGCTGAGTTTCTGGGGAAACTTACGGCGAACACGGGATAAATTACGCCAGAATCGTCAAGTTTATAATTACGGCGTAACCATTGTGTTAAGTTGCGCCGTAACTACTGAAATAATATAATTACGACGTAACCTGTAATGGTGGTTACGTCGTAACTTTACATCAGTAAGGTCTGCACTAACTGTTATTTGTCATATTTGCAGACGCAAACAACCCCGCTCAATGGTTTAGGCTTATGGCATACGAAGAAGCAGGAATTAGGCAATTGTGCCTTAATGAGTTCGAGAAATTGAGGAGGAAAGACATTAGTCAACCGGAAGCCCTTGATTTTGAGGCATTTGATAGTTTGGCCAATGGAAAAGCTGGAAGGAAGTTGAGGAAATTTCAAGATTAAGTTCACATGTGCAGTGAGTGGAATTCACATGCAATGCGTGGATAAGGCTTTTAGGATCACGGAGCGGTCATTCCGGAATATGTCCGGAGTTCCTTGCTAGTGTTGAGTTTCAAATGAGATCGAGGATGATGATGTGGAGTCGTTGTTTTTCCAACTTGGAGGTGTGAGAAGGAGTTTGACTCTAAGGCAATTTCATCGTGAGAATGGGCTTGTATACTCAAGAAGAAATGGGGCTCAAGCTTTTCAAAGGTTTTACAACACTTGTTGGAGGCATAGGATGAAACTCAAGACACCGCAAACTATTTCAACCGGATTGCTATTATGGATGGTTACGATTCTAAGTACCACCATCCTACAAAATGGTTAGGAACCCCATTCGCCGTTTGGTGCACCGACTGCTTGCTTGCTCTATTCGGGCAAGGCATTCTGCCAAGGAAAAAATGACTATGGATGATTTATACCTCATGGAAAGGATGGAAGAGGGGAATAACATCGATGTCCCCCACTATTTGGCGAGGTTTATGGGCGGTGGTGCTAAAGGGTTTACAACTAGGAGCCCAATTCAGGGGGCATATTTCATTGGGAGGTTGGCTAGGAGCTATGATTTGATGACCGATGTGGCTTTGGCTCGGGTGTCCCGTGGTAGGAGACTTGCTTGATTGGGTTGAGTAAGCTAGTCGAGTTCGGATTTGCACCCGTAACGCGTATGGAGTAATTGAGCTAGGCGGGACAGCCCCAGGAGAGAAGTCGGGAAGGTATGGTGCCGGGTGGTGAAGAAGAGGATGTCAAGGAGCGTGCCTAGGGGTCAAGAAGGGCACACGTTAATGTGGGGAAAGGTTACGATCATCGACGAGAGGATTGAGGAATGGCTACCCACTTCAACGAGGAAATTGATAGCCCTGGGTGGGATTGTATGGTCTAAGTAACCAATTTGAGGTTTTGCAGTACCATGGATCAAGTGCGCAGCCCAGCAGAGACTTCTTTAACCTGAGTGTGATCGGACAAGCCAAATGCTCCGAGCATGCACTGAGCCACCCTAGATGGCGGTGGACCGGTATGTGTACCACCCGACATCCCCGACATTGGCGCCCAAGGAGGAGTGGCATTCATGCAGCCGAGCCCACTCTGGTAGCACCACAAGCACCCCTGCTCGATCCCACCCGCCCACTCCATGGATCACGATCTTCACAGGATGATTGATTCCCTGCTTGTTGGAACAATTTAAAACATATGTCTGTAATAACTGAATTATTAGGATATTTGTATGCTTAATTATCAATTGTACCCATGGGTACAAAATTTTCCATGTATTCTGTGCAGGTTTTGGTTCTGTGATGGAATTACGGCGTAACCTTAAGGCCAGTTACACCGTAACCTATGCTGCAGTAGGAAATTTTTTGGCGATATACTAGTAATAGTTAAGGCGTAGTCTCCGGAAATGATACGCATTAGCCACCTCATGACCCACCTTCAACCTTTAGTGAGACATCTTGGGCAAGCATTTGAGAGGGGAGTTTATTTCTTTCTTGATTATTTTTCATTTCTATTTTATTTTTCCTTTTTCTTTGTACAAATGGGACTTTGTACACTTCAAGTGGGGGAATAGGAATAGAAATGAAGTGTATGATTACTTAGCTTACTTACCCTAATTTTCTAGTTGGTTTCAAAATTTAAAGCTCATTTGAAAATTTTGTCATATTTTTAACCAATCTAGAATTACATAAAGCCTAGCACACTATAACCCTTATTGCCATTGGTGAGATTTCGCCTTTCCGTTTTCCCCATTTTACCCAAATCTACCAAATATTGAGTGTGCCGATAGTATTGTAAACTTTAGAACTTGGCTTTTACATCACTTCGAGACCATAAATGAGTAGTGTATCAAGTTAGCTTGGTGCATTTGGAAAAGGCAATTTGAAAAAAGTAAATGTTTTAGTATAACCCAAATAGCCATATTTGTTCACTTGTGTGCGTTTTTCAATTAGTCACATTGACTTTTCGACCTCCGTGATTAACCCTTTTTGTTGCACGCACATTTAGTGCAAGATACCCCTAGTTACACCCATTTTGAGCCTATCCTTTCATTTTCTAACCCTTATTTTCGTAACACCCTTACACCTTAGCCTACCGTGTAGTCTTACCTTTTTATCTTGAAGTCATTGTTCGCCCTAGTTCGAGGTTCGAAATAAAGTTTCGAGAGGCGTACCCAATCGTCTACACCTTACTAAAGATCGTCAAAGACCCCTAAGTTATCTCCTTATGCTCTGTTCAAGTGGGGGGATGTATTTGCATTTATGTTAAAAAAGAAAAAAAAATATATCTGTGTTACAATGCGAAAAATTATAAGCACTATATGAATTAAAGAAATTGGCATTGAGAATAATCTTCTCGATCACATTCGAAGGTTGGAAGAATAGTTCAAGAAAGAATAATGGTGGATTGCAAGTGACATATATTGATCATATGAAGATGAACCTCGAATTAACGGTGGGGTGATGGCAACTCGGTTTTAAGCTAAGACTATTTATTTTCTTTTTCTTTTACACCCATTAAAATATCTCATGCCTTACCTTACCCTTTTTGTCGTGAAGCGTGTCTAGGTGATGCAGCGAGCAATCCTTGATGTCTTGGCCATGGATTTGGTCATATATCATTGATTTTGTCCACTTCACGTGACACGTTAGTAATGACACCACCCCAAAGCCTTTGAATCACTATAACCCAACATTGCTTTCTAAAACTGCCTTAACCTTAGCTCTAGTGGTGGAGTTGTGTGTAATTGCCAAGCTTATGATAGAATACTTATTATGTCTGCAATTGAGTGATCACCCGAAATTAACACTTAGATTAGGATGAGAGTGAAAGTGTTTTCGCTCCCATTTCGTGAGGTGTTCGCTCTTATTAATATTCTAGCATAGAAATCTTAAACCCGCACATTCCTTGTGGATGTATCTTTGCGCCTAAATTGGTCTACTTGAGGGCAAGTATAGTTTAAGTGGGGGGATATTTGATAACATCAAATAATCCTGATTTTCTAAGCGTTAATTTCCCCCTTTATCATCACATTTTGAGTAAAATGCTAGTGAAAACGTCCTTATTCCTTATTATTTCATTTCAGGACCTATTCTATGTAAGGAAGCTGTAATTGGACGTTTTCAAGCCCTATGAATGAGTTGTATCTTAACTACGGTGTAACCAAGTGATGAAGTTACGATGTAACTAAATATTATGAAGGCTACGGCGAACCCTCACCAAGTTACTGGCAGAACAACGGATAAACACCTATTTGACAAAACTACAGAACCTCGATCGAGTTACGCCAGAATGAAGAAATGCACATGATTTATGAAAGCTACCACAGAACCTCACGGGTAAGGTTACTGTAACCATGGATAAACACAAAGATTGAAGAGTTACGACGTAACTACCTAATAAGGTTACGCCAGAACTAGTATCGAGCCTATAAATAGTCGAGGTTCCACCAGATTTAATCATGTAACACCCCAACCCGATAAGGGTAAAGATATCACAAATACGGTTTCAAATCGAACCTTAAGTACTATACACAATGAAGCCTTTACAAAACTTACAAAAGAAAATATAAATAACTTAATATTCAAAATAAATCTAATATCCCTATTTTCAAATCTTGCTCTCGCCTACTCTCAACCCGCATCGCCTATCCCATAAGCTCATCTTGAATGCTTAATACCGCCGCAGAAAAGAAAATGCGGTGAGCTTACAAAGCCCAAAGAATGATATAACGAAACAAAAGCTAAACAAAAACAAAGGTACGGATAACGACATCACAACGGAATGGAAATCATGAATCATTGAAGATTTTGCGGAAGCACAATTATACATACATCCAGAAAACACATCACAGTTAACAACACCTCAGAGCACGTTATTGACACAAACGCAAACACATCAGAATAACCAAACACTTAACATATCAAAAATAATAGATCACATATAAACCAAACGAAGAGTCTAAAGACTAACGGAAACCATTTCCATAAAGTAAACATGACATTCATACAAATCAATTAATCTACAATTAACAACTTAATCCAATATTGTAGCAATGAACAATAGCGGTCAAATCATGGCGATATACATATAGATAGAAAACACAAGAGACAAACTATAACTAAATAGACAAAGACATAACATAGCCATTAGCAATTATCAGAACAGATATCATAAGCTAAACCAGTTCTCAGATCGAATCTTAACATCAGCAGAGTTTTAACATAGCAGATCAAACATAAGCAGATAGATACCCTAACGTATAGGCAGAGTTCACCAGATTAACTGAACAATCATACTTACTAAACTTTCAGGATACTTACCTTCACACTAGCACATTCATCTCACAGATCAACGAATTCACATAACGATAAACTAACATAACATCAGATGACAACATACGAATCATATTTAAACATATTATCATATCCTAGCATAATAGACAGTAGTCACATAATCATACAAAAGCATAAACACATATAAAAACATATAATAAGCCTAACACATAATTATAAACACTCGAACATACCGAATCATAATCAGAAACTTAACATAGAAATAACAGATAAAGATTTAGTTAACTACCACGAGCCCAGAACTTATCATATCAGAAACATCATACTTATACATAAATAATCTCAGAAAATAATTTGGAGTAGCTAGCTCTCGAATTTTGTGAAGACGCAGATTGCACACCACATCATTCACCGACAAATCATATCGGATAACAGATCGATCTAGGATGCATCCATACGCCCAATGACGGATAGTGGCCATACTATCAATAAACAGATAACGGAAAGGACGTGGCGTAACATCACTCATCGCCTAGAGTCATGTCGAGGTGCATCATCGACACGGACATGGAACCCCATGACTAGTGAAATATTTGGCTCGGTGTCAAACTAACTTAGGTCAAACAGTTGTCATAAATGACACGATCATAATTCATCATAAAGGTCAAACAGATTACAAATCGTAGATTTCATATCATAAGTTCAAATAAGATGTTTCATGGTTCAATAAATGAGATTTCGGATAAGCAACGGATCAAACAAATCGAAAGGGTTCATATCAAATGTTCGAAATCAAAAGTTCATATCACAATCACATATCATACGCTCATAATCGAGGTTCATAATCGATGTTCATAATCGAAGTTCATAATCGAAATTCATAATCAAACATAGCAAGGTTCAACAAATGAAGTTCGGACAAACAGAGATTCACATAAATGTAAGGGAATCATAGCAATGGCATAGAGAATCCTAATAAGCATAAGGAAATGACAAGAAAAGGAGATCATGAGAAAACCTTTACTAAAAAGGTCAGAATATATGTACCTTAAAGCAAATGAGAGAAAAGCAAACGAATGAGTGAATCACGAAGATATAACGTCGCGTCTCCTTCAACGAATCTACACGGATTGATATCATATATTACTTATATACTCATTTTATAAGCTTCTTATGCATTTGTAAGTGTGTTACTTATTGATATCATATTTTATCTTTCAGTTTCTTAAACTCATATTTGGACCAGACTTTAGCGATTTTTATAAAATACTTACTTAGCTCAAATGAAATCAAGCAAAATCCCAGAGGTTCCCACATGATTTAAAAGACTCTCCAAAAATTGGTGGGTTCTATTTCCATGCTAAATGGCCTACGGAAAATCATAAGTCCAGACCGGTCCAGAACTCACCCAGATTTACACACACCGAAAGTATGGCCCCAACAAACACACTCACCCTACTCAACACATCAAACCAAAAGCTACAGGTGTCACACCATATATAAATATCATATCCACCAAAGGAAAATTTTAACCTCATAGATTAAATACTAAAATCATTTACTACATTATAAATCTCAACTCAGAATTGATTCGGACACCCTAACTCCAAAAATACAAAAATCATACTTCCACGTTTGCAAATGATACAAGACTTATTTTTCCGAAAGCTATTTCAAAATACTACAATTTAGGCTCAAGAATCAACCAAAACATGCAAGTATCATCGATAACACCTAGATGAATCCAACCTAATTTCGCACTCGTTTTCTCAGCTTTGACACTTGATCTTGTAAAATTCAAAATACGACTTAGACAACTCCAAATTCGACCAAACCACTTGGAAAACTTAACTAAGACATAAAATAAACTTTTCCAACAAAAACCCAGATTATTGCACTTGTAAAATTCGATCTATGACACACACAAGTTCGCCATATGATGTTGTCCAGATTTAGGGTTTATTAAAACCAATATAAGCACATGTTTAACCTACCCAAACGCACCCATGACCCATGTAAGCCACACAACCTGTTTTAACCTCATAATAACATGTTTATAAATCCATAATTCAGTCCTATAAACAATACACACCCGCTACACTAGTTAGCGATCCAACACGCACACAACTCTTCACATAAAATCATAAACACCCATGATTATAACGACTTAGGGTTTCTACCTTTGTGATTACATATTAATGGCCATCATAACTCGATTTTTAGGGCTTGATTTATTCATGTTCATTCGTATGGCTTATTATATATCTCACGCTTCAACGCTTTAAACGTTAGCATGCGAATGTACTTAAGACGAATGGAAGAATGTTATACCTTGGTACCGTTCGGATCAAGAGCACACCGAAACCAAAGAGTAGCAGCGATCGGAAAAGAAAAGGGGCAGAACTTTGGTGTCGTGGTCTTGTAAACTAGGGTTTCAAAATTTAATGTTTGTGTTTGTATTTATACTACCCGATCGGTTCTAGGGGTGGGCTTTTGTGTGGATCGGTTTGCAACCCAAACAAACGAGACCATGGGCTTTTGGGTGAACGATCGGATCTCAAAACAAAAGGAACGACCCAAAGGGTATTCGGATTACACAAAAACAAACGGCCCATAATGGTTTACACGCGTGACTTTTATTTTATTTTTTTCCCGTCGTACCAATGTCGATTACTTAATATGCTCGTTAGGTTTTAAACATTCATAATTTAGATCTTTTAATTTCTTTAAATGAACGTTAATATATTTTACGTATTTTATAATCTTGATTTTAAAGGGTAATTTAGTCTTTAGTATTCGCTTTGAATTTTAGGGTTTTACAACTCTTCCTCCTAAAAAGAAAATTTCGTCCTCGAAATTGAACAAGACGAACGTAACAATGCACAAATCGGATTTCGAGTCTCGAGGAAAATAAAGCAAACACGGAACTCATCTTTGAACAAACGGATTTCTTATCAGAATCTACAAACCCCTACTTTCAGAAATCAAAGCAACAATCAAACACTTACAACAGATAACCATATACTTATCAAAGTAATGGCAGAAAACAGATGAGAGGCAGAAAATCAAACGACACGATCTAACTTATTCAGATATCTAATGATGAGAACAAACATATACATAGACAGAACGAATCTTAACGATCTCACTAGTCGCAGATAATCAAACTAAAAGGATCTAATGTTCTTCAAACACTTCACGAAAAATCCTATGACCACAATAAGTGGTACACGGAGACGCATACATTTAGAGCAAACATAGCAATCCATAGTTCACACAAATCATAAAAATTCGGATTCCAAGCGCATAAAACTTATACGTAATGTATATCGACGAAAATCTCACAATTAGGTACAATTTCAAACGAACACGAGGAGTGCCAATTAATGATACAAGTCAAAGTCCATTCACGATCAACCACAGGCATTTCCCGACGTCATATGATTTCAATAAGTTCAGATTATATGATCTCGGTATTATCACGCTGATCAAAGCGCCATAATACTTGCATCACATAACAAGTTCTTATTGTCATCATATTTTGTCTCGGTCATGACAAAACCACATAACTAATATCGTAACAAAACGGATAACATATAGGTAACAAGTAACATACCAAAATGTATAAGATACACATTCATGCAAGATATAACACATCGATAACTTACCATATTACCAAACAAACGAGGCCACTAACTTGCATAAACGGCTCCTCATGACTCATTATCGACGATCCGTAAAGAAAAGTCGAGATATACCGTAATGCTAAACGATAAAACTTCACGATTCAAACCGAGTTCGAATCGAATCGAGAAAAGCAATACGGATCGTAATCACTTAATGTAATATCAAACCGCCTCAAACGCATGACAAACGAATCGAGTGACATAAGTCGACTCAAATCATATGAAGTAGATGAACCTTCTCACCACCGGTCGAATCTTGTCTCCGCTCTCGCGCTTTGGTTGGTCCGTCCAACTTCCTCCAAAGAAGATCCTAATATCTCCAAGAAGACGGCAATCGGGTGTGGCTTCGCTTCACAAACCTCTCCAAAGACAGGATCACAGCAAGAACGCAGGGTCGGCACCATCTTCTTCGGTTTCGCGGGTAGTCTCCATCTAACGATCGACAAACGGACGAGCGAAAACAAATAACAAAACTTGATGCGAAAAGAGGAGGCCAACTCAAGAAAGACAAAAGAATATCGACGCCAAATCGAACGACCATCAAAAGGAATCGAAAGATATCCGAATGCACGGAAACCTAATGTCTACCCAATCCTCACAGGTCATAGCCTAAGCTCTAAGGGTCCTAAAACCTGGAGCTCTGATACCATAAATTGTAACACCCAAACCCGATAAGGGTAAAGATATCACAAATACGGTTTCAAATCAGAACCTTAAATACAATACAATAGCGGAAGCCTTTACAAAAACTTACAAAAGAAAATATAAATAACTTAATATTCAAAATAAATCTAAGATCCCTATTTTCAAATCTTGCTCGCCTACTCTCAACCCGATCGGCTATCCCATAAGCTCATCTTGAATGCTTAATACCGCCGCAGAAAAGAAAATGCTACCGAGCTTACAAAGCCCAAAGTGATGATATAACGAAACAAAAGCTAAACAAAACAAAGGTACGGATAACGACATCACAACGGAATGGAAATCATGAATCATTGAAGATTTTGCGGAAGCACAATTATACAGAAATCCAGAAAACACATCATAGTTAACAACACCTCAGAGCATGTTATTGACACAAACGCAAACACATCAGAATAACCAAACACTTAACATATCAAAAATAATAGATCACATATAAACCAAACGAAGAGTCTAAAGACTAACGGAAACCATTTCCATAAAGTAAACATGACATTCATACAAATCAATTAATCTACAATTAACAACTTAATCCAATATTGTAGCAGCGGAACAATAGCAGTCAAATCATGGTAGTCATACATACAGATAGAAAACACAGTAGACAAACTATAACTAAATAGACAAAGACATAACATAGCCATTAGCAATTATCGTAATGATATCATAAGCTAAACCAGCCTCGATCGAATCTTAACATCGCAGAGTTTTAACATAGCAGATCAAACATAAGCGATAGATACCCTAACGATAGGCGAGTTCACCGATTAACGAACAATCATACTTACTAAACTTTCGTGATACTTACCTTCACACTAGCACATTCATCTCACGGATCAACGAATTCACATAACGATAAACTAACATAACATCGATGACAACATACTTAATCATATTTAAACATATTATCATATCCTAGCATAATGTATGAGTCACATAATCATACAAAAGCATAAACACATATAAAACATATAATAAGCCTAACACATAATTATAAACACCGAACATACCGAATCATAATCGAAACTTAACATAGAAATAACAGATAAAGATTTAGTTAACTACCACGAGCCCGTAACTTATCATATCGTAAACATCATACTTATACGTAAATAATCTCGTAAAATAATTTGGAGTAGCTAGCTCCTGAATTTTGTGAAGACGCCAGATCGCACACGACATCATTCACCGACAAATCATATCGGATAATGATCGATCTAGGATGCATCCATACGCCCAATGCACGGATAGTGGCCATACTATCAATAAATGATAACGGAAAGGGACGTGGCGAACATCACTCTCATCGCCTAGAGTCATGTCGAGAGTGCATCATCGACACGGACATGGAACCCCATGACTAGTGAAATATTTGGCTCGGGTGTCAAACTAACTTAGGTCAAACAGATTGTCATAAATGACACGGATCATAATTCATCATAAAGGTCAAACAGATTTACAAATCGTAGTTTTCATATCATAAGTTCAAATAAGATGTTTCATGGTTCAATAAATGAGATTTCGGATAAGCAACGGATCAAACAAATCGAAAGGGTTCATATCAAATGTTCGTAAATCAAAAGTTCATATCACGCTCACATATCATACGCTCATAATCGAGGTTCATAATCGAGGTTCATAATCGATGTTCATAATCGTAAGTTCATAATCGAAATTCATAATCAAACATAGCAAGGTTCAACAAACAAAAGTTCGTATAAACAGAGATTCACATAAATGTAAGGGAATCATAGCAATGGCATGTAGAATCCTAATAAGCATAAGGAAATGACAAGAAAAGGAGATCATGAGAAAACCTTTACTAAAAAGGTCAGAATATCTGTACCTTAAAGCAAATGAGAGAAAAGCAAACGAATGAGTGAATCACGAAGATATAACGCCGCGTCTCCTTCAACGAATCTACACGGATTGATATCATATATTACTTATATACTCATTTTATAAGCTTCTTATGCATTTGTAAGTGTGTTACTTATTGATATCATATTTTATCTTTCAGCTTAAACTCATATTTGGACCGACTTTAGCGATTTTATAAAATACTTACTTAGCTCAAATGAAATCAAGCAAAATCCCAGAGGTTCCCACATGATTTAAAAGACTCTCCAAAATTGGTGGGTTCTATTTCCATGCTAAATGGCCTCGGAAAATCATAAGTCCGCATCGTCCGTAACTCACCTAGATTTACACACACCGAAAGTATGGCCCGAACAAACACACTCAACCTACTCAACACATCAAACCAAAAGCTACAGGTGTCACACCATATATAAATATCATATCCACCAAAGGAAAAGTTCCAAACCTCATAGATTAAATACTAAAAATCATTTACTACATTATAAATTTCAACTCAGCAATTCGATTCGGACACCCTAACTCCAAAAATACAAAATCATACTTCCACGCTTTGCAAATGATACAAGACTTATTTTTCCGAAAGCTATTTCAAAATACTACAATTTAGGCTCAAGAATCACCCAAAACATGCAAGTATCATCAGATAACACCTAGATGAATCCAACCTAATTTCGAGACTTGTTTTCTCAGCTTTGACACTTGATCTTGTAAAATTCAAAATACGACTTAGACAACTCCAAATTCTACCAAACCACTTGGAAAACTTAACTAAGACATAAAATAAACTTTTCCAACAAAAACCCAGATTATTGCACTTGTAAAATTCGATCTATGACACACACAAGTTCGCCATATGATGCTGTCCAGTTTTAGGGTTTATTAAAACCAATATAAGCACATGTTTAACCTACCCAAACGCACCCATGACCCATGTAAGCCACACAACCTGTTTTAACCTCATAATAACATGTTTATAAATCCATAATTCAGTCCTATAAACAATACACACCCGCTACACTAGTTAGCGATCCAACACGCACACAACTCTTCACATAAAATCATAAACACCCAGGATTATAACGACTTAGGGTTTCTACCTTTGTGATTACATATTAATGGCCATCATAACTGATTTTTAGGGCTTGATTTATTCATGTTCATTCGTATGGCTTATTATATATCTCACGGTTTCAACGTTTTAAACGTTAGCATGCGAATGTACTTAAGACGAATGGAAGAATGTTATACCTTGGTACCGTTCGGATCAAGAGCACACCGAAACCAAAGAGTAGCAGCGATCGGAAAAGAAAAGGGGCAGAACTTTGGTGTCGTGGTCTTGTAAACTAGGGTTTCAAAATTTAATGTTTGTGTTTGTATTTATACTACCCGATCGGTTCTAGGGGTGGGCTTTTGTGTGGATCGGTTTGCAACCCAAACAAACGAGACCATGGGCTTTTGGGTGAACGATCGGCTCTCAAAACAAAAGGAACGACCCAAAGGGTATTCGGATTACACAAAAACAAACGGCCCATAATGGTTTACACGCGTGACTTTTATTTTGTTTTTTTTCCCGTCGTACCAATGTCGATTACTTAATATGCTCGTTAGGTTTTAAACATTCATAATTTAGATCTTTTAATTTCTTTAAATGAACGTTAATATATTTTACGTATTTTATAATCTTGATTTTAAAGGGTAATTTAGTCTTTAGTATTCGTTTTGAATTTTAGGGTTTTACAAATCATCTCTCTTTTCCCAAACCTTCTAAGGTTTAGGGAGATCAAAACACAGAAGAAGAAGCATGGCTTAGGAGCACTGAATAACGAAGTCCTCGTCTACGATTTCCATTGTATTCGAGTTTGAATTCCATCTATATTTTTCTAGAACTTATACTATGAATTCATGTTATTAACTGAAGTTTGCATTTATGTTATTGCTATTCTCTTTAATTCTTTATAGACATTTGCTAGTGTTTTCATAGATCGCTAGTCTTGGTAGTATTATAAGCTTGGTAGTATCTAAAGTGGTCGGAGATATGACCAACCGACCCCATCGATAGATTGCAGTATGGGAGGAATTGGCCATAGTACAACCGCTTCTTCGTGCGAATCGACCAAATGATCACCTATCAGTGGAGGTATTTAAGAGGTTAGGGGAATCTAAGTTCTAACGGCCGGGTTCCCATCGCCTAGATCTAGCCGATTTGGTGCTTAATGACCGCTATTAGGTTGCCGAATGATCCCGGGTGACCTGTTCATCTTGGTGAGGAATCTAAGAACCATAGGCCATGACGAATTGACCAAAGGAGTTTGGTGATAATTAACCACTATATTGAACCTTTATATCGAATCAATTCATATTTGTATTCTTCGTTAAGCTTCGTTTATCTATCTCTTTTCCCTAAATTTCTGGTGTCTGTGTGAGTGGAATAATAGCATATCGATGAATTATAACAACCTTGGCATACCCATATATTATCACTATCATTTCTAATCATCTTAGTTCTTTTAAGGTCACGCTCTTGGGACGATACTCGATTTACCTAAGGCTTTACTACATCCGATCGGGTTCTCTCGCCTGCTAGTATGTGTCTCATCCTAAGAGGCCCTGCACAATAGTCGATGGCTTGAGCCATAGCCTTTGGCACGAGCCTTTGGCGCGACAACCCACACCATGCCTTGGTCGCATCGCTTATACCGCCACCACCACCGCGGTGGGCATTTTTTTTACTTTTATTTGTGTGTGTGTGTGTGTGTGTTTTTGAGTGTATTTGGGGCTGAGTTTTGACAAAACTTATCTGATTATCACGTTGAGTTTTTGACGTTGCTCTTGTTGTAGGTTTGTTGATGGAGGCGATACAACAAGTGGGAGGAAAACCTAAAGGTGTTTGTATATAAGTTAGTTCTTCGAAGCCCAATAATAGATCATGCTTTGTTAGAAAGCCCAATAACATTTGATTGTTTTTTTTATCCAACGAGTCACTAGTGTATCTTCATAGAAGTAAAATTGTTTTTATTACTAGTCAACACTAATAAATTTTCATTAGTTATAAAAAATCACATGTCAAGTAAAAATAACCAAAAAAATGAAAAATGAAAATGAAAAAAAAAAAAAAAAAAAAAAAAGTTCAACGGCACCACAAAAATTGATGTTATGCTAGGGAGGGGATTTTGGTGCCATAGAAAAAAAAATGTTGATGTGGCACCAATTTTTCCTATGGCACCACCTACGGCACCACACGATACCTAGACCTCTAAGTTATTTAAGTTTTGTAAATATTAAAAGTAGGATGAAATAGCACATCAAATAATAATAATAATATTTTTTTTTGGTAACCGTGATTTCCGACCTTTTGGCCGACTAATCCACGGGGTTTGAACCCATCGCCACATAGACACAAACCAGGTAAAGCCCTCCCTTTTCAGGAGGTTAGCGTGGCCACTTAAAGTTATTTCGATATAACTTACTATATGCATGTAGTTCATCAACATCATTTTCGTAAGTACGAATATCCCACTCATAAATCACCATTAATAATGTGTTGCTAACAATTATAAATTTTATTTAGGTTTGTGATTAAAATTCTATGGTTTATGTTTGAATTATAATTCTATTGTTGCCGGTGACTCCCTTTTGTACTTATTCTCAATCGTAGGATCATTTTTATATTCAATGACAACTGTTTAAAATGACTAATTATCCATTCCAACAATTGAGGGTTGGGAGTTGCAAATATGAAACGTGGGTAAATTGATATTCATATATATATCGTTCGGGCAGTTTGTTTTGTTTAACAACATTTGCACATAAATCAAGCATATTCAGAGTAACTTTCTCCACTCATGATCATCAATAATAATAATAATAATAATAATAATAATAATAATAATAATAATAATAATAATAATAATAATAATAATAATAATAATAATAATAATAATAATAATAATAATAATAATAATAATAATAATAATAATAATAATAATAATAATAATAATAATAATAATAATAATAATAATAATAATAATAATAATAATAATAATAATAATAATAATAATAATAATAATAATAATAATAATAATAATAATAATAATAATAATAATAATAATAATAATAATAATAATAATAATAATAATAATAATAATAATAATAATAATAATAATAATAATAATAATAATAATAATAATAATAATAATAATAATAATAATAATAATAATAATAATAATAATAATAATAATAATAATAATAATAATAATAATAATAATAATAATAATAATAATAATAATAATAATAATAATAATAATAATAATAATAATAATAATAATAATAATAATAATAATAATAATAATAATAATAATAATAATAATAATAATAATAATAATAATAATAATAATAATAATAATAATAATAATAATAATAATAATAATAATAATAATAATAATAATAATAATAATAATAATAATAATAATAATAATAATAATAATAATAATAATAATAATAATAATAATAATAATAATAATAATAATAATAATAATAATAATAATAATAATAATAATAATAATAATAATAATAATAATAATAATAATAATAATAATAATAATAATAATAATAATAATAATAATAATAATAATAATAATAATAATAATAATAATAATAATAATAATAATAATAATAATAATAATAATAATAATAATAATAATAATAATAATAATAATAATAATAATAATAATAATAATAATAATAATAATAATAATAATAATAATAATAATAATAATAATAATAATAATAATAATAATAATAATAATAATAATAATAATAATAATAATAATAATAATAATAATAATAATAATAATAAATAATAATAATAATAATAATAATAATAATAATAATAATAATAATAATAATAATAATAATAATAATAATAATAATAAATAATAATAATAATAATAATAATAATAATAATAATAATAATAATAATAATAATAATAATAATAATAATAATAATAATAATAATAATAATAATAATAATAATAATAATAATAATAATAATAATAATAATAATAATAATAATAATAATAATAATAATAATAATAATAATAATAATAATAATAATAATAATAATAATAATAATAATAATAATAATAATAATAATAATAATAATAATAATAATAATAATAATAATAATAATAATAATAATAATAATAATAATAATAATAATAATAATAATAATAATAATAATAATAATAATAATAATAATAATAATAATAATAATAATAATAATAATAATAATAATAATAATAATAATAATAATAATAATAATAATAATAATAATAATAATAATAATAATAATAATAATAATAATAATAATAATAATAATAATAATAATAATAATAATAATAATAATAATAATAATAATAATAATAATAATAATAATAATAATAATAATAATAATAATAATAATAATAATAATAATAATAATAATAATAATAATAATAATAATAATAATAATAATAATAATAATAATAATAATAATAATAATAATAATAATAATAATAATAATAATAATAATAATAATAATAATAATAATAATAATAATAATAATAATAATAATAATAATAATAATAATAATAATAATAATAATAATAATAATAATAATAATAATAATAATAATAATAATAATAATAATAATAATAATAATAATAATAATAATAATAATAATAATAATAATAATAATAATAATAATAATAATAATAATAATAATAATAATAATAATAATAATAATAATAATAATAATAATAATAATAATAATAATAATAATAATAATAATAATAATAATAATAATAATAATAATAATAATAATAATAATAATAATAATAATAATAATAATAATAATAATAATAATAATAATAATAATAATAATAATAATAATAATAATAATAATAATAATAATAATAATAATAATAATAATAATAATAATAATAATAATAATAATAATAATAATAATAATAATAATAATAATAATAATAATAATAATAATAATAATAATAATAATAATAATAATAATAATAATAATAATAATAATAATAATAATAATAATAATAATAATAATAATAATAATAATAATAATAATAATAATAATAATAATAATAATAATAATAATAATAATAATAATAATAATAATAATAATAATAATAATAATAATAATAATAATAATAATAATAATAATAATAATAATAATAATAATAATAATAATAATAATAATAATAATAATAATAATAATAATAATAATAATAATAATAATAATAATAATAATAATAATAATAATAATAATAATAATAATAATAATAATAATAATAATAATAATAATAATAATAATAATAATAATAATAATAATAATAATAATAATAATAATAATAATAATAATAATAATAATAATAATAATAATAATAATAATAATAATAATAATAATAATAATAATAATAATAATAATAATAATAATAATAATAATAATAATAATAATAATAATAATAATAATAATAATAATAATAATAATAATAATAATAATAATAATAATAATAATAATAATAATAATAATAATAATAATAATAATAATAAATACATACACAATAATAATAATAATAATAATAATAATAATAATAATAATAATAATAATAATAATAATAATAATAATAATAATAATAATAATAATAATAATAATAATAATAATAATAATAATAATAATAATAATAATAATAATAATAATAATAATAATAATAATAATAATAATAATAATAATAATAATAATAATAATAATAATAATAATAATAATAATAATAATAATAATAATAATAATAATAATAATAATAATAATAATAATAATAATAATAATAATAATAATAATAATAATAATAATAATAATAATAATAATAATAATAATAATAATAATAATAATAATAATAATAATAATAATAATAATAATAATAATAATAATAATAATAATAATAATAATAATAATAATAATAATAATAATAATAATAATAATAATAATAATAATAATAATAATAATAATAATAATAATAATAATAATAATAATAATAATAATAATAATAATAATAATAATAATAATAATAATAATAATAATAATAATAATAATAATAATAATAATAATAATAATAATAATAATAATAATAATAATAATAATAATAATAATAATAATAATAATAATAATAATAATAATAATAATAATAATAATAATAATAATAATAATAATAATAATAATAATAATAATAATAATAATAATAATAATAATAATAATAATAATAATAATAATAATAATAATAATAATAATAATAATAATAATAATAATAATAATAATAATAATAATAATAATAATAATAATAATAATAATAATAATAATAATAATAATAATAATAATAATAATAATAATAATAATAATAATAATAATAATAATAATAATAATAATAATAATAATAATAATAATAATAATAAATAATAATAATAATAATAATAATAATAATAATAATAATAATAATAATAATAATAATAATAATAATAATAATAATAATAATAATAATAATAATAATAATAATAATAATAATAATAATAATAATAATAATAATAATAATAATAATAATAATAATAATAATAATAATAATAATAATAATAATAATAATAATAATAATAATAATAATAATAATAATAATAATAATAATAATAATAATAATAATAATAATAATAATAATAATAATAATAATAATAATAATAATAATAATAATAATAATAATAATAATAATAATAATAATAACACATAATAATAATAATAATAATAATAACAATAATAATAATAATAATAATAATAATAATAATAATAATAATAATTAATAATAATAATAATAATAATAATAATAATAATAATAATAATAATAATAATAATAATAATAATAATAATAATAATAATAATAACAACAATAATAACAATAATAATAATAATAATAATAACAATAACAATAATAACAATAATAATAATAATAATAATAACAACAATATCAACAATAATAACAATAATAATAATAATAATAATAATAATAATAATAATAATAATAATAACAATAATAATAATAATAATAATAATAATAATAATAATAATAATAATAATAACAATAATAATAATAATAATAATAATAATAATAATAATAATAATAATAATAATAATAATAATAATAATAATAATAATAATAATAATAATAATAATAATAATAATAATAATAATATAACATATAATAATAATAATAATAATAATAATAATAATAATAATAATAATAATAATAATAATAACAATAATAATAATAACAATAATAATAATAATAATAATAATAATAATAATAATAATAATAATAACAATAATAATAATAACTATGAGTTCTAAAATCGACGCCTCAGCCCTATGAACGAGCTGTCTTAACCACAAACAAGAACTGCTAATGAAATGATTAGCACAAACCCCAACATGAACAAACAAATCAAACACCTATTTGATTAAAGACCACGCACCCCCAAGTCACGAAGAAAATGCACATGATCAAGCAACCCACCGAGGTCGTCCATGGATAACACAAATTGAGTTCATGAATTACCATAATGTTACCCAATTCAGTACTTGAATAAATAGTCGAGGTTCCACTACTTTAATTATCTTCCTTCCCAAACCTTTGGGTTCGGGGAGATCAAACACATAGCATATTGATATTGAATAACAAAGTCCTCGCTCATTTCCATTGTATTCTTGTTCAACCTTCTATATTTTTCTAGAACTTATACTATGAATTCATGTTATTAATTAAGTTTGAATTTATGTTATTTCTATTCTTTAATTCTTTTATAGACATTTGCTAGTCTTTCATAGATCGCTAGTCTGTAGTATTATATGTCAAGATTAAAGTCGAGATACGACAGAATCTACCGTCATAGATTACAAGTATGGGAGGAATCGCCATAGACAACCGTCTGCGAACCACCAAATGATCACCCATCGTTGAGGTATTTAAGAGGTTGTGGGAATCTAAGTTCCTAACGGCCGGGTTCCCACCTTCTAGATTCAGCGATTGGTGCTTAATGATCATTATTAGGTTCACAATGATCCCGGGTGACCTGCTCATCTTGGTGAGGAATCTAAGAACCATAGGCCATGACAATCACCAAAGGAGTCTCGTGATAATTAACCACTATATTGAACCTTTATATCGAATCAATTCATATTTGTATTCTGCTAAGTTCATTTATCTATCTCTTTCCATAAATCGCAGTGGAATAATATATCGATGAATTATAAACAACCTTGTCATACCCATATTATCACTATCATTTCTAATCATATTAGTTCTTTCAAGGTCACAGCCTCGACGATACTGGATTTACCTAAGGCTTTACTACATCATCCGTTAGTATGTGTCTATCCTAAGTTATCTGTTTTATAAATATTAAAAGGTGATGAAATAGCACATCATGATGTTTTATGTGGTAATAAGATCTAGATTAAGAGATTCAGCACCCATAAGGTACGCTTCTCTCTCTGATCGATATACTCGACCAAACTAACTATGTAGCTTGTGTGGTTTAGCAACTTGGATAAATCCAAACTACTAACAATGAAACACCGATATAACTCTATTAAGTATGAATCACTAATTTAACAAAGAAGAATAACTTTAAACTTCAACGATTATATTAAACCAAACTTTGAACCCGCTTTGTTATACGTATTCACTAACAAACCTAATCGCTAAATAACTCTAAGATTAATTGTCTAAAATGATCTCTAATGCCAATCTAGGTCCTTTTATAGGCATAGGAATAATTTAGTCTGCTTACAATTACAATCCTTTAAATGACAAGTAAACTAATTTAATCTAAGAATATTCTAGAATTACATAATAATCCTTAAACCATTCAATAGGCAAATCAGAGCGACAAGCAGACTTTGACTTTCATTAAGCAAAGACTTTGACTCTTCAAAGACTTTGACTTTCTTCTATTTAACTTTATATCCCACAATCCTCCCCAACTTGAATTCTACTTGCTTGATTTCTCTTGAATCTTTAACTTAACATCTTTGTCTTCAATGAAAGATTGTATCTTTAACTCAAATCAGCCTTGTACTCAACGTATTTGTATTGTCATCAACAAAGTAATTTTTAATTTATCAAGAACCTTTATCATCATCCTTTATCTTTTCACCACTCAAAGAACATATGGCAAATGTACACGATCATAAAGTTTCGACTATTCTCATCACCGTGTGTAAACCCCGTGAGAGGTGAATCATTGAAAATTAATGTATTTTGATGTCTCTTTACCAAAGCCATTAACTCCTCGAGTAGCCAATGTTTGTGTAAACTACGGTACATTGATAACCATATGATTTTAGCAAATCATCACTATCAACGGATTTGTTAAGTCTTTACCAAGAGCAGCTTTTAACTAGTAGTTCTTTCAACCACGGTGAACTAATTACTATACAAATGGTTTTTCCACAATTTTACTACATTAAGCCCCCATGATGAATCAAACTCTTTCTTGTTTATTAAACTGATGGATTACCAGATGTAACTTCAAAACAATTTGTTGTCATATCTTGTACTTCTAAAAGCATTTTGCACTTTACAAAAACATATTTATATTAAAAGACATTTACCGGTTTTAGAAATGCAAGTTCATGAATAAAGTAACGATTATTCAAAAGATTTATATAATAAAATCATACCAAGAATCATGCATCATCATCTGCCAAAGTTGTCCATTGATGAACAATTCCATTACCATGAGTGCCGCCTCATTCTCCTCGCTCAACTTCCATACCATGATCTAGCATCATGATCATAAGATCTCATAAGAGGATATCTCCTTTATGCTAACATATGAATCATGGTACCATCTTCTAACTTAATACACGCACTTTGATGATTCAAAGAATTCCAACTTATGATTTCCCAATCTTTCGATTATTCCTATAGCATCATCACTTGTTTCTTCTCGTCTCTGATGGTTGTTAAATCTCCAAGACCAAACCCATTTCGTGAATATGCTCAAAATAATCTTGCACTAGTTGATATAGATGAAACAGATCTTCTCTATCTATCATATGCAGATGTCCCATAATAAGTCGAATGTTCTAAAACTTTCATCTTCTATGAAACATAAGATAATCTCCTTCCTTGATTCTACAAAATGTAGAAATCTTAGACTTGCTTTCACAACTTCTTTAGACTTTGATGCTCAAAATCAACAACCCTTAGATAATTCCTCCTCATCAATCAGATATGTTCTCAAATGAACCTCTTTGATAGTTGTTCATCAACAGTCTCTTTCTTTGAACTTTTCTGCATCCACATTTTGCTTTTCGTAATCAAAAGAAATAATACTATCAACTTGCTTTTGATAAGACTCTAACAAAGATCATATAAGTCTTTCATCTCTAGATATTTTAACTTCTCAGAACCTCAGATATCCTCACCTTTCGTATAAGCCATCATGGCATTCCTCTTTAGCAATACCTTGTGGTCTTCAAGGGTCACTGTTTTGTTTCAATTTCAAAGATCTAATTCACCGTAATTTTCTAGTGCCTTCATTTTGAGCTCTTGAATAGCCTCTTAATTCCGCTAGTGAGCTTCTTCTTTTGATCTCTACCAGCTTTCCTTTTCCTTTATCCTCTGATCTAACTCTCGAAAGTTGAGAAGTTTGTAAGACTCGAGGTTGTTCAACTGTGAATACCACACCTCTTGGGTCTTGACATTTTGAGCATATTCGAGCAATGGTCCCATCACTAGCAATATGCCCTTTGCTGTCCTGACTAGAAGTACCTTCTTCATGTAAAATTGTTAAAGGACCACTTCATCAAAATTTAAGGTTCTTGTGTAATAAGTTCTTGCCTAAAAGTACCTTGAGGAGCAGACTTTGATCCCCAAGACTTTGAACATCAAGATTGAACACCAAGATTTTGTACACTAAAAGACCTTTACATCAAGACCTTGAGCATCAAATGCAACATCCGGTTCTTCATTCGATCTTTATGAGATTCAAGATCTTTATATGTTCAAGATCTTCATTCAAATTCTTGCTCCAAAGTCCTTCCCAATTGGAATGAAGATTGTTTGGAAGCTTCGCCCTTAGAAACCTTCTTAGATTTCTTACCTTTCTCCTGCCAGCGATTGACCCACAACCCATGATGTTGAACTAATGGCCGACAAACCTTTTCAACCTCTTTAACCTCGTTGTTCAACTCTCAGCTTGTGTAGCTTGAGCCATTATCCTTCTTCAACCTTATTAACTCCCTTGTTAATGCATACCATCCGAACTACTTCCTCAAGAGCTATGACTCTCATTTCTGATGTTCGAGACCCATCCGCTGAAGTATAATCACTGGGAGACATGGCGGATTCACATCGTGTCTCGAATCGCATGCGTGATCTTGCAAAGATGCAAGACTTTCCTTGAGGCGATGTTGAGAAGCGCCTTCCCTCTGGCTCAAGATCATGACTTGAACCCGCTTCATCTTTTTAACAAATTGCACATTTCCATCATACGAGTAAAAGCTGTATTTCTCCCAAAACTTATCACTCTTTCTAGCCATAAATGTAAACCTTTGGAGGAAGTACAACAAGCAGTAACAAGTGAAGTTTAGGGTATCTTGTTGTTTGTTCAAGAACAATAGAACAAATCTAGGGTACATCAGAATGGTGAACCATTAGAGATACGAAAGCATACCATCCAAAATCATACGTGAAAAGTTAAAAGGTTGATTGGCTAATCCCACTAACGCAGTGATAAGGTTTTAAATGTACCTTTGGGGTCGCTAAGTTCCTTATTTGATCACTTTGTATCCGTTATTACTAATATCGCTCCTTTTCACTTTTTAGTATCTAGCAAATTGTGAATTAACTTATTCGACAAAAAAGGCGGAATATATGAAGAAAATGGCCAAAGTCAAGAATCGAGACACCTACGGGTCGGAACTTTGCGGGACCGCCGGATTTCATGTGATGGCGCAGCACTACTAGAGACCACGACAAATTTTTACACGACTCAAGAGTCAAATTGCTCATTTACAAGGATGGTTTAGTTTTATAAGAGTAGGCCGCAATTTATGCCTAGATTTGATCCGTACGGCGTCGAGATCGGCGACAAGGCCAAGCATAAGTGTGACGCATTAAGACTAACGCGGCCAAGCATTTAAACCCTAATATTCATGCATTACTATGTCACAAATTAAAGGGCGACGTCCGCATGTGTAATCTATATATAGAATCAATTTTTTAGTTTTCAAAGTGAGTAGTCTGAGCAAAAACCTAAACCAACCAAGGTCGTCTTGTACAAGATTTTAGGTTCCATACCCTATCTTACATCAAGATAAGTGTTTACTTCATTAATTTAATTATGTCTCTTTGATTGTGTGTACGTTGCATGTTCTCCATGTCCGCTAATTTACTGTGTGTGTTTGCTTAGGTAATATGAAACTTAGTTATTGAATATTGATTCGTTGTCTCTTATCTTAATTGTGATTGACCTAGTATTGCGATAGGTCATTCATTTGCTTGTAATGCTTGATTAATTGATGAACCTTACTATAATCGCCTAGAGTAATTGTAGACTAGTCATCCAAAGAATACCTTAGAGTTAAAGTTTATATATCCTAGAGATTTTGTAATACACCTTGGTAGCTTCAAAGAGTTAGGATAAACGACACCCTACGACCTTAGAGACACAAACGAATTAAGAATAAGGATTTTACAATTCAACCACCAATAGAGATAACAAGGGAGTAATAAAGTTTCAAGAAAATACATTTTAACTATCATAATGAAAGCACACAATAACAGACATAGACTACCCTCACCTTAGTTTAGATAATTAGATAAGTAAGTAATCGTAGAAATACCAACCCCAAATCCAAACCCCGAGATTCAGACTCTTCCATTTCCTAAAAACACAAAAAGATAAAAAAATAATCTTCCTCAACCCCAACCAGCGTAGTAACTTTCACTAGCATTCCTATTCCCCTGTGAGAATCTATATCAATTCCCTGGCTTACCCTAATACTACACTACAACGATTAGGTTCATCGCTTATGGTGTTGAAAACTTGTTCGATGAAAAGGAAGTTCCTTGACCTCCAACGACGTTTAGTGTTATCAAGTTTTTGCGCCACGCGTGGGAATATAATAGCTTGTTAGGAGTCCACCCATTGTGTTTTGCTTGATTCCTATCAAGTAAGCATTTTCCAATTTTAGCTTCCTTGTAGTCTATCCCCTTTTTGTGTTTGTGTTTGTGTTCAGAAACCTTTTCATTTGTCATGATGGTGTTAAGTTAATTTGAATCATTAAAATGAGGAACAATTGAATTTCATATTGGATTGCTTTTATTGTTCTAATGAATGCAGGAGGATCTTAGAGATATCCAAAAGGAGACGGGTGGTAGGATGGATTTGATAAATTTTGTGCTTGGTGGTTTCTATTCAACCATCATTATTAGAATCAACCCTTTTAGTGAGACCCTCGAAAATTTTGAGAAAAGCCTCCTAGCATAAACCATCGCCTGTCACAACTCGAGGAAAGTGGATAAGGAGGATTTATCAACCTTAGGCATCATGATCAAAAGACCTAGTTTTTAAGAACATGGAACCTAAAACCAACAAGATTGTGAGATGGTTATAGTTGAACCACCATGATAGATTTCAAAACATATGACACGCGCCGAACTTTAGCAAATAATGATAGTGATCAAATTTTTTAGAATGATTTATGAATCGGACCAAAAATTTGAAATGGCAAAAGAAGGATTTTAGATACTTAGGAGGTATTTGTTAGATCATACTAAAACACATGATGAACTTTTAGGATTTAGATATAATGGAGAATATGGAAACCCAAGCCCACAAGCCTTACCATCACTCGAGGAACACACATCGCCTATAACTTACCAAAGAAGTAAGAGAGACTAGGAACCCCGATTGATATAGAACCTTTGGACCAAACGCCACTAGAGAATGTATGTTTAGATGCCTCATGACCTCTCAGCCTAGGGAAGTTCCTAATTTGATGAACCTAGCCTCAACCAAAAATCACCCAATCTTCTCCGCCTTTAGATGTAATCTTGAATGAATTAGCCTCAATCCACCCATCAAAATAAATAGTCCGTAGTTCTTGATAAAGGTAGACTCAGGCCATGTAGAGTGGAAGCTAATAGGAGAACCCATGACCTTATACACTTATATCACCCATTCATGGTTGATAACAAAACATCATGGGTTTAAACCGGTTTATTAGGTCAAGATAGATCCTTAACTAAGAATCTTTGAAGTTGATAGAAGATGATCCACTTTTGGAGAGAGATTTGATTCACCCATCACACCCATAAAATTAGGTAAGGTTAGAATGAATGAGCACACCCTTCGAGCATATAAATCACCCACCTCTCCTTACGTAGCAAATCACCACCCCTGGCATGTATCGCTACTATCACCCGCACTTAAGCTAAGTGTAGGAAAACTTCCCTTTATCCGCTAAATAAGGTAGAGTCAAGCTCGTGACTCGAACAAAAACAAGCGCTCGGGAGGCAACCTATTCTAATTGTTTGCTTGTTTGTGTCAAGTATCTTTATTGATTGTTTATTCTCATGTTTAAATTTAAAAATGCTTTATTTTGTCTTTAACCTCATCTTAATTACATATAAAGGTATTTTTACAAGTATGGAGTGTAGAGGATTACACACGCCAAAAAGAAACGTAACATGAGAATTACAATTAATTAAAAGATATACATGTGTGTTTGTTCGAGTCAAATGTCAGACGTAGTCATAATGGATGTTTATGAAATTTTTCCAGATTCTAAAGATGTAAATTTTCCGCACTTTTTTCCAAAATCGGCATCATGGGTCAGATAACCGACGCGCCAGATCGGTACCCGACAAGCGCCAGAAGGAGCAAACAAATCGATTACTTTTTCGATTTCGAGCTACTTACAAATTTTTAGAATCATGTCTTAATTTTTCGTAAAACTGAAACATCCATTCCACAAGTATTATATCCTAGTTTAGTAGAGTCCTATATATTGTTACCGATTTTGCTAAGGTTTCGCTTTGTTTCTTCAAGTGTGCGGTGTTTAATTTACCAAGAAGAAGATACAAAGATGAGAAGGAGCTTTTCACGCAAAACATTCTTCTCAAGAAAGATGTAACCACCACTTCATTAACGGATCCTACCGAGCTAACTGTGGGAGTATTAGTTTTCGCCTTTATTACCTCCATTATCATAACTTTGATAGCTGGTGAACATCGGGACAATGTTCATTTAAGTGTAATGGAGAGAAAATAAACGGAACTTGAAACTATGCTTATCCTTGATTATTTGCTTTCATCTAATTGTATGTAATAAACCATGAGAAATATCGGTTAGGTAATTTTTGGCACCAAATTTAAAAATTTTCATGACATATAGGAGAGGCCATTAGTCTTAATAAATCATCTCATGGATAGGAAATTATATGACTAGCACAAAAACCCTTTACCACTTAAATTCCACCCAAAATGAGGACCGCCTTAGATTTGTAGGAATTAAAGCATTCATCTTTAATGCTTAGAGGAACCGGTAGTATAATAGACTTAGAACCTTTTTGTGATGCATCCCGAGATCGCTAGTAAGACTACACTTGTGTAGTTAGAAATAACTAAATGATAAGAGGCATTAGGATAACCCTTGTTCGATACCGTAATATAATTACTTCTTCCACATCCTGTAGTAATTCCCCCACACTTTATGCTTTACTCATCTTTAGTACACGATACCCCTAGTTAACCCCTCGTAGCTCATCCTTTCGCGGTTCTTTGATGTTTTCTTTTCCGGAATATCAATGAAGAGCATTGTTTACAATCCACCCCTCAAATAAAATTTTAACCTACCTTGTATGCACTCACTTTTAGTGCATTATTGTTATCACACTAAACCCTCGCTCAATTATCTAGTTGTTGCATAAGTTGCTAAGTCGAGTCATATCCTTTGTACACGCTTTGGGACAATAACAACTCCACGGAAAAGTTAAACTTTATGAAACAAAGGAACGTTAAATTCAAATTCCATTATTTGCATAATAATGTACTCCAAGAGTTTTGATCTTTTCAATTCGGTCAAATTAGTGTAGAGTAATAAAACTCAAGTGTAGGGATGTTCCATAAACCTATCATTTTGATGTTATCGAGGATGGTAGAGTAAAAGCATGAAAAATCGAAATGAGAAAAAAGAAAATAGAGTGTGAAAAAATGAAAAAAACATAACGGGCTACCATCCTACATCTATCTTTAATTTATGTTTGTTTCAGCTTATCTAGAGTCTAGAGTGTCGAGTCTTGGCTTAGCAACGCCATTCTTCGATGCTTGTAACATAAAGATTTTTGACTTGCCACCACTAAATAGCCCATCCCACACAAACCCTTTGTTTCTACCGTAGTTTCTATTACAACCCTAAAAGATCTCTTGGATAGTCTTTCCTATGTGCTTACGCCAAAGCGATGGAGGTTTGATCTAGTCTCAAGCCTATGGTAATCTATGTACTAGGACCGTTAATGAGTGTTTATCTTCCATTTCCAACTTGTTATATTCATATACACCAGAGACGTGAGTATCCAAACACCCCATGTGAGGTGCTAGTATGTAATTTATGTGCTTGTTATGACTTTACGGGCTTATATGTGTTGTGAATCGCTCTAAACTAATGCTTCAAGACCCTAACAAATTGATTGGTTAAAGCACATTTGTCGAGGACAAGTAATGTCAGGGATATTTGATAAGGTTTTAAACACCTGGTAATCGCTGCCTTATTTGATCACTTTTGTATCCTATTACTTAATATCGCTCCTTTTCACTTTTAGGCATCTTGAAGGCAAATTGTCGGAATGACACTTATTCTATCACGAAAGGCGGAATATACGAAGAAATGGCCAAAGTCAAGAATCGAGACACTGTGCATTGAACTGGACCGCCGTCAGATTTACAATGACGCGCAGCACTACTAGAGACGCCTGGCCGGAAAATTTTGTATCACTCAAGAGCCAAATTGCTCATTTACAAGTGACGGCTTCGTGTTTTAAAAGAGTAGAAGGCCGCAGCCTTATCCTACCTAGATTTGATCCAAACGACGCCAGATCGAAGGGACGCGAAGCAACAGACGCTAACAGTAAGACTAACGTAGCCAAGACGAACCCTAATAATCTACTCATCGGTGTCAATCAAATCGCAAGGATTATGTATGTAATCTTATATATTGAATCCAATTTTAGTTTTCGTTATAGTCTTTGGAGTAAAAATCTAAACCGAACCAAGGTCCGCTTTTGTGATTTTAGGGTTCCATACCTTATCTTACATCAAGATAAGTGTTTTACTTCATTAATTTAATTATGTCTTCCTTGATTGTGTATGTTGCATGTTCTCCATGTCCCATTAATTTACTGTGTGTTTGCTTAGGTAATATGAAACTTAGTTATTGAATATTGATTGGTTGTCTTTATCTTAATTGCGATTGACCTAGTATTGTGATAGGTCATTCACAGTTTGTAATGCTTGATTAATCTTGATGAACCTTAGCTTATAATCGCCTAGAGTAATTGTAGACTAGTCATCCAAAGAATACCTTAGAGTTAAAGTTTATAAATCAGAGATTTTGTAGTCATTAACCTTGTAGTTTCAAAGAGTTAGGGATAAACGACACCCCTACGTCTTTAGAGACACAACGCAATTAAGAAATAAGACGACAATTCAACCACCAATAGGAGATAACTTGGGAGTAATAAAGCCTAACAAATACATTTTAACTATCATACGAGCACACAACAATAGACATAGACTACCAATTAGTTTAGATAATTAGATAAATAATAATAATAATAATAATAATAATAATAATAATAATAATAATAATAATAATAATAATAATAATAATAATAATAATAATAATAATAATAATAATAATAATAATAATAATAATAATAATAATAATAATAATAATAATAATAATAATAATAATAATAATAATAATAATAATAATAATAATAATAATAATAATAATAATAATAATAATAATAATAATAATAATAATAATAATAATAATAATAATAATAATAATAATAATAATAATAATAATAATAATAATAATAATAATAATAATAATAATAATAATAATAATAATAATAATAATAATAATAATAATAATAATAATAATAATAATAATAATAATAATAATAATAATAATAATAATAATAATAATAATAATAATAATAATAATAATAATAACAACAATAATAATAATAATAATAATAATAATAATAATAATAATAATAATAACAATAATAATAATATAATAATAATAATAATAATAATAATAATAATAATAATAACAACAATAATAATAATAATAATAATAATAATAATAATAATAATAATAATAATAATAATAATAATAATAATAATAATAATAATAATAATAATAATAATAATAATAATAATAATAATAATAATAATAATAATAATAATAATAATAA